>JAZDUH010000098.1:11925000-12387500 GCA_036419115.1 Scarus forsteni | reverse complement strand
CGACCCTACAACATATCTGCCAATACTCTCTAAAGGTGAGACCTGTTTTATACCCTCTGGAAAATAAAAAAAAAAGCTTGAATGTTAAATCAAAGCTTTCTTTGTGGGCAGAGCTGTGATCATAAACTGTATAAAGATGTACACATTTTCAGTAATGTCATCCACTGTTTTCCAGTGATGGCAGTCACCATTTTGGAAATTCCCCGTGATGGGCAAGCAACTTGTAAAGTTTAGTAAGATAAGTCATTAGTTAATGACGAAAAATGTCAGCTTATACACTAAAGTTACACCATGAAGACAAGTAGCAAGCTAAGTTAAAGCAACATGGCTCTACTTTGGCTTTCATCCAATATTTTCTACAGTCTACAAAGTTTAAAGGCAGAGGTAAATGACAAATGGGTGGATAAAATGGCGTAATTATCTTAAACCAAAGGCATCATTAAACAAAACTAGTCTGTATGGCACATGCAGTCCCACTGATTTTTCATTTCCAGTGCTGGATTTCACAGATATTTTACAAACAGCTCCATTTGTTGACTCCTAATAAACAAACCAGGATATCCATAAGTAAATGGTTCCATACTGCTGTTTATCTCAGCAAACATTGTGAGTTTATTTAAATGAGACTGCAGATTACAAGGTTGATATGTGATGCAATCAGTCTGTTTACAGCATGAACAAATGTTGGTAATTCCCCGTGGAGATGCTCAGGAAACCCCAGCTGAGCACTGCAGTGTTGGAGTTTTCCCAAGAGAATAGAAGCATTTATGCACCTCAGACTTTACTCTGTTACTCTGTGTCAGAGTTGCTGAGCGGGGTCTCTGATAGGGCAGTGTTTAGGGACCTTCAAGTTGAGCTTTGGGACTTCATTTAAAGGACAAACCTAAGGGGGATTGACCAGGAGACCAGATTAAAAGTACTGTGATATGATGTTATAGCCTTGCAGAGCAGACAGACCTGCCTGATTCTGTCCGTCTTGCCAGCCTCCGTTGTCCAACGAATTCACTCGGCTGAATTCTCAACGGCCCTATCAGGGAAAAGAGGTGAGAGCAGCAGAATGCGGACGTGATGACAACCGGAAGTTGAGAACCGGAAGTTGAGATCGGACATGCCGAATAGCCTATTGTCCTTATGGCTATCTAGTGAAACTTGGTGAAATCTGCCCTCCTCAGAAGTTTACTTATAGGGACTGTCTTTGACGAGGTTCATGTCACATATAAGTGTTAAATGAATCATCTGTGTGGTACAGTTTAGTGTGAGACGATAGTAAAAGGCCGTTAGCTGTTAGCGGCTAACTTAACGGCTAACGGTCATTAACTGTTGTTAGCTGTTAGCGGTTAAGTTAGCCGCTATGGCTAACGTCCATGAACTGTTGTAAACTGTTGTTAGCCCTTAGCCGCTACATTAGCCGCTATGTATGCTACACTTTAGGAGGCAACCCTCCTTGATGTGGATTGGTCTGTGATGAATGTGATGAGCCAAATGATTGTCCAATCACAAGCTTCTGTTTTTTTTTAACGTTCTGCCCCTGAAAACAAATTTAAAGGGCTCCTACCCAGATGGACTAGTGAAATATTTCTGTGGCAGATATATTGAGCTGTCCATGTGGCTTGTCAGGTTAATGTAGTTATAGGTCAAGGTACAATCCTTTTTTTCCAATAAAACTCGAGGGGTCTATGGTTAAAGGATGTAACATATCAGAATAAAATATAAAACAATGCAATGCTTAATTGGCCTGCAAGTGTTTGATGCAGACATAGAGAGACATACTTTAAAGCTATGGTCTACGATTTGGAAGCTTTGTACATCTTAATAACACCGTTTATAAGGCTGTTATGGTCCTATGGTCCTATCTACACAGTATAAAGACCAAAAAGAACGAAAAAAATCCATTCAGTATATCCGCTGAAAAGCTGCATACTAGCTGACCAATCAAGCCTAGAAGCCTGTAAGGTTCAATTGGTCCGTGAGTTGGTCCATGAGTCCATCCAATCCCCTGTCTCCCACACTACGCAGCGTCATGCCCGCCTCCTCCCCTCTACCTCCGGTGAGCAGCTAGCAGCGTTAGCTACTGAACTATCATGGAGCCGGAAAAGCTAGCGCCGAAACCGGGAAGCCGCTTCCCTCTCCCGCGGGGCCCAACGGAGCTCTGCCTGCGGGTCGAGGCCTGTTAGCGGGCTATCAGCTAACGAATGGCCTCAGCCGGCCGTCAGACCTTCAGCATCGGCCGTTTCGCCCCTGGTTGATCAGGTAATGGCTTTGTTTACTACAGTGTGAGATGTCTGCTGAATAACTCTGGTTAGTCTGTGCCTGGCCTGGCCTGGCTAATGACTTGTAGCGGAGCGGGTTAGCCTGTTAGCCGCTTATCGTTAGCACTGTGAGCTGAGCTGTGGAGGACACCGAGAAAGATAAATCCTCCCCCACAATCGGCTCTGCTCTGGTGGCGCCAGACCCGCATTGCCGCCGGTCCAATTGAAATAGCTACCACTGTGTGTAACAAGGGGGATGTCTGTCGTGTTTGATACTTTCAGTTGAGCTGAGCTGTTTTTGATTGAGTTTGCTGCTGATATATTATGCTAGTCGCTCGTAGCTCAGTCCGAGGGGGCTTATATGAGGCGCCACGAGCTGGGGGCGGGATCTTGGAACACGGAGGGGAGAGGTGAGGGAAGGGGGGGCAGGCTGCGGATTCAAATCGTAGACCACAGCTTTAAGGAAACACATAAAAACAGTCATGTGCAATTGTAAGTGTTCCACACTCACAGATATTGGGTTATTTGGTTAATGACACTTGTAACCTGATAAGAATATCATCACTACATATAAGCATATCTGAAAGCACCATACCATTGATTTTGTGTGTAACAAAGGCTGAGCTTTTGAGTTTAATATAAGAAATGTGTCCAAAAAACAAAATGGTCAGGAAGTATAATCTAAGTGAATTATTCTGATCTTAAAGTCAATAGATATATTGTGATGTGTCACATCATTTCCGACTGTTTTATGTAAGATTCTGTTGGACTGTGGTGTAGCATATTGTACCAGAGTGTGGTGTGGTCTATCAACATTTTACCAAGATTTTGGTGTGGTCTATCAAATTTTGATGAGTTATTTAAGATAGGTGATGTGGTTTGTTAAAATATGTTTTCAGGTCTACTGTCAGCTGGTGTGGTGTTTATATTGAATCAGTATTATGATGTTTTATCTCAATGTATATTTCCAACATATTTGAGTTGAGGTGTACTGCATTGTTCTAAATCACATCATTATTGTGGTCACAATTTATCTTACTGTATCTTGGTTTAATTTATGGAATCAGTTTTTGATGTATTATGTTAAGGTGTAATATACTGTATTTTATTGTGTTATGATGTATCATATTGTGCCATGGTGTGACATACAGTACTGCATTGTAATACAGTATTATCTTATAGAGAATTTTCATTTGATGCAGCATGCCATTTTTCATGACATATGCTGCTTTCCATTAACCTGGAACTGGGAGTGACGCCATCTCGGACTTACCAGCGTTTCAGTTACAAAGTCAGAAAAAAACATGCCAATTTACCAGGCTATTGTTAGCTGTTGTTAGCATGCCCTGCGTTGTTCACAAATACCACATTAGGAAATTAAATATCACTATGGCAGCATTTTTGTAAATATAAGTTGAACAATACAATGTATACAGCTGAGTCAGTACGACACACACTAGTATGAAGTGCTAATAAATGTATTACTACAGGAGCTAAATAACTGTTTACACCGGGGGCAGCCATCTTCATCCCCAGCCAACTCTGGGGTGACGAGGTTCCCCCGAGTTCCCAGTAGGAAATTCCGACCTGGGGGGATGTCTAGTTGCAGTTTCCTACTTGGAACTCGAAAATTCTGACTTCCGACTACAACTGGAATGCACCATTAATGTCTCAGTTTGCATCATTTTAACTTATTGTATTTTATTATATATTATTGTTCTTAGTATTTATCTTACACAAACTGTCCAACAGTCTCCAAATCTTGTGTTTTCATTTTAAGTCCAAAAGTCTATACTGAAATCCAGGCTGGGACCAACAGCATAATAGTTAATCAAGCTAAATGAGTAACACACGACTAAATAAATGCACGTTGTTTTAAGTAATGCATTTGAACATGTATTGCCTTTTATTTATCAAACTATTTGGAGTGTTTTGTCCGTCACTAGATTTGCCAGTCTGTCAGTAGTGTTTTTTCATTCACCTGATAAAAACAAGTGAAAATCAGTCTTTTTATATTGTAATTCACGTGTCTGTCCTTACCTTATCAGTTTAAGTATTGGCTGATCTTCCAAATAGGTGATCAGTGATGCATATGATCCAGGACACCTCTAATTATAATATTATAGTTTTGTTTCAGAACTTTTATAAATAACTAATTCCACATAACAGCCTTGAGAAAATCAAAGAAATACAGACAGCAGAACTTAAAACCTTTGATTCTTTCTAAATGTGAATTTAATATGATGCTGAGCCATCAAAATGCAGCCATATAGGGAGATTTAAATCTTACATAACTTAAAAAATGAACTATTCATCAAATATATCTTCATTAAATCAAATAGCAACATAGTTCATGTTGAGTGCATGAAACTCTTGCTATGATTAAATTAGTCATTGATTTAATGCATTTAGTTATACTGATGTTGATAAAACAGAAATTTGACTCAAGCACCTCCTGGTGCAGATCTCCTAAGTTTCTAAGAAAAAAGTTTTTACTTTAACAAGTCTGAATGTTTGGATGTATGTCAAGCACACGGCTGACACTCCAGAAGACGCTGAAGGTAGTGTTTCTCCAGGGTGTTGGTTGAAATCCAACTACATACACACACTCACTCACTCACACACCTTAGGAGTCCTTTAATCCTGTGATATGGAGGAGAGGATTTAAGCAATAAGAGTTCCTAAAAATAACACCAAAGTCCCAATATAGGGCACTGATATGATACACCATAGGCACACAGTCGTCAAAGGTGACAGGATTCATCTTTGAGTGAGTTGTGGGAGACTTATCTCAGCACCACTGCCACGTATCTACCTATAAAAAAAACGTAAAGTCACTCTGGCTACTGACAAATTACTCCATTAACAAATTCAGTGTGGCATATCACAAAGACCTGGTGAGAAATGGGTGAGAGGCAGTTGTTCTCCATTACATATGCTGGTTTCAGAGGACAGCAAGGGTGGGCTGTTTTTTAAACGGGTAATTGGAGTCTCCTCTTTTTATTTTTCAGGGTTCACTGCAATTCACCTGCATGGGCGAACAGCTGATAAGCGACTCAAATACCATGTCTGTCTGGACGTGCGGTAATTGAGCTGCCAGCAGACATCCAGCCCCGCTGCACAGTTAGATGTATGACAAGTCCGGCTCCGTATCAGGGCCTGGGGTCTCAGATGGGGGAGGCCGTGTCATGCCAATCAAACGGGAGACAACTCAAATCCTCCAGGTCGATGTGTAAAATCTTCACCACTGTCACGCTCCATCAGTTCTCTCACTGTGCTCAGTAACTTGAGAAATGGATGTGCTGGTGTTGAGTTCACCCGAGTATAAAATGCCAAGAATTTAGCACACTATTTGGAATCATGTGCTCCTGCACCATTTGGGAGCATTAACTTAATGCCACTTTTAGACTTCTGAACAGTACTATCACACTTCTGGCATGACTGGCTTGCAGAAAATTGATGTAGCATCTCTCTGCAGGTGAGGAGGGTTTTTTTACTCACACCTCAGCTTTGGTGTTACGGTGTGTTGTCGACTAGTCAGTTTCTACTGTGAAGAAAAAAGATGAAAAAAGTTAGAGGCTGGCTAAAAATAAAACAGATTTTGGATGGTTGCCAGGGATTTTTTTTTTTTTACTTTCGAGTTGAGGGAAAAGAAGTTCTTACTTATTAGCTGTCTTCACATACCATCACGTCTTAACACACTTCAAATGCAATTATGTTTTTGTGCTACTCTGAGAAACGCTCCCAGACTTGAAAGGGAGCCCTGTATTATAAGACACATATGGTGTTAGATTATTACCTCCGCCAAGATGGTTGTTTTTGCCAGAATTTGTTAGTTGGCAAGTTTGTTTGTTTGTTACTTTGTGAACAGGTTAATTCAATAATAATTTACAGGCTTTTAATACAATTTCAGGAATGTTGGTCATTGCACATTGTCGCAATGATTAGATTTTAGTGGTTATCCTTACACAAAAACAGCTCCAGGAATATTTGGAAGGATTTGTTAGCATTGTGAGTTAGGGCAATTTTCTACATTTCACTACTAACTAAATAATATCATATCGATTTTAATGACATTTTCAGAAAATGTTGATATAACAAAAGGGAAAACTGAGTAGATTTTGGTAATAACCGAATCCTGATGTGGTTCCAGGATTTGTGAGCTTTGCAAAGTAGGGCAGTTTTGACTGATTTGCTCAACACTGTCTGATATGACTTGACAGAGGTTTTAGTTTGCTGCACATGGGTCCCAGAGATTGAAGAAATCAATAATATTAAGTGAAAACAAACTGAAACTAGAAGTGCTCAGAGAGTGTACACCTTTGCCAAAGCATTTTTTACATTGTCTAGCAGGTTATGTAGACATAATAAAACACAAAACTACAAGCTGCTAGCCAAAGAAGCCCTCAGTTTCTTTAATTAGATACAAATACTTGATTCACAAAGTTATTTTAAATTTAAAGTTTTATTCAGATTCTTTGGTCTCCGTCAAGATTGTCCCATTAACTGACTCCTCTAACAGTGAGGTAACATTCTATAAGTTTGGTTCTTAAATAATCACTCCTGCAAAGACCCTTAATTTGATGGGGACAATACATTGTTATATTTAAGGTTTTCTTTAATCAGGGGTGGACAGTAACGAAGTAGATTTACTTGGGTACTGTACTTAAGTACATTTTTTGAGTATCTGTACTTTACTTGAGTTTTTTTGTTTGGAACTTATGACTTTAACTTCACTACATTTAAAAGACAAATATTCTACTTTTAACTCCACTACATTTCTATAAATTGCCTCGTTACTTTTAGGTACAGGTATGAAGTCAGAAGATGAAATTTATTTTCTCTTTTAAAATGTAATTTGTTCAGGTGGTGTTATCTATACTTTGTGCATCCTGTTCTACACTCCAGTCCAGTTGGTGGCGGTAATGCACTTATGAGTTGGTTTGCCAACCCCAATTAAACAACAAAGAAGAAGACGCGCAAGTGGTACTGCGATCGGGCAGGTAAAGGTTGAGCTAATGTTGGTGATTACGGTTCGTCTTGGCAGTAATGATGGCCACTATGGCAGATAACGACAATTCCAGACCAGAGCACCCATGGCCATATCTGGGGGGGGGGGGGTAAATAAAAAAAAAAAAAAAATGGCAATGGTTGTTCTTTTGTTAATTCAGTAGTGTTTCAGTTTGCATTTCCATGGGCTTTGTAGCATATTTTCAAACTCTTTATTCTACATGATCTATAAGCTTGTCAGTGCAGATTGTTTCAGTCACTATGTACTGTAAGGTCAACAGGAAAATTTACTTTTAATACTTGAGTATTTTCAAAAGCAGGTACTCCAGTACTTTAACTTAAGTAAAAATTTGACTGAGTAACTTTCACTTGTATTGGAGTAGTATTGAACATGATTATCTATACTTTGACTTGAGTACTGGCATTGAGTACTTTGTCCACCACTGCCTTTAATGTAAAGGTATAATTGTGGTTGAGTTGATGCAGTATTACCGACTGAACCTGCAGCTGCTTTTGCTTCAGACCCAGCATACCTCAGATGTTGCTGCAGCAGCAGTGACAGAGGTCCACTGGGAAAGATGTGGAGCTGCATGTGCATAGGAGTGTGAAAATTGCTGACTCACAGTCAGTGTACACCACTTACTTCATTGCAAAGGAATCACATCTTCAGCCCTTCAACCCAAAAAGGTTGAGGCTGAGGAAAACTGTTATTTTTCACCCAGATTCATACCCTTTGAGTGACAGTAAGCATTTCTAAACACATACATATAAAATGCATAGGCTTTAAACTGTTTATGTACAATATAAATGGCTAAATATTCAATTGAAAGAAGCACCCATTAAAAATAATGAATATCATAGAGTTCCAAAAAGCCCAACAGCCTATATAAGTCTAAGGAAACAAATCATTTTGAAAAAGTTTGATGAATAATTTTTAAAATAAGAATAATTTGTGATTAAAAACAGTTTTTGTTTTGGTTAAATTTCAAATGTGGGATTCACAAATATAAAGCTCAGTGACTGAACTTTTTAATCAACTGAACTGTGAGCTAATGTTATTGACTAAATGTCCTTAAAGGATAAGTTTGGTTTCTACAGCTTTCACATTGTTTATAGAATGAAGCAGAACAATATACTCACCCAGAAGGCTTTCCTGATCCAAACAGTGCTTCAGGAGATATTTAGATCCAAAATCGAGCGGCGGACATCCGTATAATGGTAGCACACGGGGCATACAGCGCCGCTCCTAAAACTGCATTAATCGTCCAAAATTTCATTAGTTTCACCAAAATTTCATCATGGTCAGCTCACGCTACTCCCCCATTACAGTCTGTCGCTCGAGACATGTTTTGTGACTGTGCTGACCTCTGAACTAAAGAAGAAGAATGTTTGCCTCTGCGCCTGCGCAGTATTCTCTGGAGAGCTGTTCTTCTCTTTACCTCCGTGTCCTTCTTTCAATGAGCTCCTCATCTGCAAACTCTGGCTCGAAACTGTAAGGACACCCATCATATTCAAAGTTCTCCTCCACAACATCTTCATCTGATAGATATTTGTCCATTTTGCACAAAACTGGAAGAAGAAAGTCGTTGTGTAGCCAGTGGTCTTCCCCTGAAACAATGAGCCGTACTGCACATGCGCGGAGGCAAACGTTCTTCTTCAGTTCAGAGGTCAGCACAGCCACAAAACATGTCTGGAGCGACACAGACTGTAATGGAGGAGTAGCCCAAGCGGACCATGATGAAATATTGGTGAAACTAATAAGTTTTTGGCCAATTAATGCAGTTTTAGGAGCGGTGCTATACATACCCTATGTGCTACCATTATACGGATGTCCGCCTCTCGCTTTTGGATCTAAATATCTCCCGAAGCACTGTTTGGATCAGGAAAGCCTTCTGGGTGAGTATATTGTTCTACTTCATGCTATAAACAATGTGAAAGCTGTAGAAACCGAACTTATCCTTTAAGTGAGAAATTTCAAGCAGCTCTGTACATAATTGAGGATAAAAGTGGGGTCTGGTTTCATTCTCAGAACTTTGGGCCCTGTCAATGAGAGGGAACCTCTCTTTATGTGAATGAAGCTACGATGACTTAATTAATTCAGTATTGTGCTTGGAAACTTGTTTATTTTCACAAAATTTCTTTTTCACACTGACAGAACATGTTAAAAATATCAGTGATTTCCCCCTGTGCTTAATAAAGCTTTATTAAAACCAAACTATGGTGAAATTCAAACAATGGAAAAGGTGGCACTGAGACATGCCTTTTTCTGATGGCAAGATTATGCCACATTGTCAAACTGGTGACGGATGGCGTCCTTTTAATAATAATGATAATGAATGATGGTAATGATTCGAGCAGCAGAATTTTGGACAAGTTGAAGTTTATGAAAGGATCAAAAAGAAATGAGAGGCAGTAATCCATCTGGAATGTGACCATAGATTGAGCAAGGGCAGCTGTGGTGTTGGGTGTGGAGGAGGGACAAAGACAGTTGATGTTGTGCAGATGGAAATATACAGACCGAGTAAAATTACTGATATGAGCTTGGAAAGGCTGCTGTCAAGGATGACACCCAGACTCCTAACCTGTTAGGATGGGAGAAACTGAAGAGTTCTCAGTGTTGAGTGAGAAACTGTCTAACAGGATAGATCCAAAACAACATGTTTATACTCAAAACAGACATAAACATCCTTCACAGAAAAAAATAAGCAGTGAGACACATTTCTGCACCAATAATAATTATAAGTTTTGCTGTCAATAATCACTGAGAAGGTTTTAATGAGACAGATGTGGTTTAAACATGGCAGCAGTCATCACAGATCATCTCATTAGATTTCACTTAAGTGGTCTTATTTTGGGTTTTAATGAACACCATGTATGTTTATATGCATTTGGAGGACTGATTTGTGTATAAAACGCATTACAGATGTTAAAATAAAAGACAGAATCACTTGTATAACAGGCACCAGGCTCTCTTGTTTACAGATTACATATTTTACGGCTGCAGTTTTCTTTTTCCTCCACATCTGTTCTGTTTGACAGCCTGCACACCCGCGCAAATGGACCGCACCAACTTAGAAAGTGAACTCCAGTTTGATTGGTGCACACTTAACATGATAGTTGTAAAAAGGAGTGCTATGATCAAAGAGAGAAAATATCTCAAGTGTTTTTCAAAAGTACTCTTACTGAATTACTTTGGTATGGCATGTGATGGGTAAAATAAATGAGCAGACATGCAGCAGAGAAACACATAGACATACGACAAGATAAGATAAACCTCCATTGATCCCCAGAGCAGAAATGCAGGTGTTGCAGAGGTACAGGGGTAAGTACAAGGGTAAAGAAGCATGCGTTATGGTCAATAGTATAACATAATATTATAAAGATATAGATCAATAAACTGTACAGTAGCAAAAAAACAACAACAACAACATTTGCTGCATCAGAAAATAGTGCCAAACACACAAATTGTACATTTGACACAAACTGAGTTTCATGGCTTATTTGTATGTAAAACTTGCACAATTATGTAAAATAACTGTAATAATCAACAGCAGTGTACCTCGCTGGTTGTGTCAGCTCCTTCCTCTTAAAGGTGCAGTACTGCTGGGAGCCTTTGACTGTTGTCTAGCACTTCATACAACGCATCTTTCAAAATACAGTTTCACAGGCCTGAATAAACACCTTACTCAGGGGGTGTGTCTTATCGGGAGGAGGAAACATATCCCTATGTTACACCACCGGGGGAAGAAATTCAAAGTGGACTGTTTGGCTACATATTTTCTCTGTGCAAGCAAAAAAGAGAGTGAAGGGATTTTTCTTATGTAGTTGGTAGTGGTGGTGGGTGGTTGTTGACAGATGCACGTCACCAGAATGTGTAAAAGTGAAGTATAGCATTTGTTCTGGCAGGACACGGGGTAAAGATTGGCATCATGCCAGCATTCCATTGTTAAACAGCTGATTCACAGCTAGCTTGCGACAGCTGACAGTCAACTGATTGCATCTCAGCTGCCGTTAGCAAAATGCACAAACCACCTTGCATAAGCTCGGTTAGTTTGCCTACTCTTCACTGCTCCTGCTGCAATCTGCTTTGTAACCCTCCTTCACCCAGGCTCTTCCTTTTTGCCATTTCTGTCTCAATTAGTGTCAGCTCATATTGGTTCTTGCTCTTGGGAGAGTTTGTCCCTGCTTTCACTGCCTCATACTTTCTTGTAGACCCAAGGAGGGCAGGGATTTGTTTTGTTCATGCCTAAGGCCCCCACATGGGCATGTGACAAGACAGGAAGAGCCCCCATTAGAGCCATTCAAATATTTGCAAAAAAAGCTTAATATAAATGTTTGCAATAAGCTAAATGTAAATAATTCCTTTTAGTGACAGAGTGGTCCTGGATGCAATATATATTTTTCATAATATTGGATGTTAAGAAATGAAATAATATAGCCCTAAAGAAAAAAAAAGATTCAAACCCTGATGTGACATGTTCAGCTAGTATGGAAATAAACTGAATTTACAGGAACATCTCTGCATGACCTAGAAAAATGAACAAGATCCTTTGGGTCACTGCTGCTGCAGTGTAGGTATCAGATTGATACTCTGCTATTCAGAAAAGCAGCCATCACTTTGAATGTTCCACATCAAATATTCTCAGAGTGAGATATATATTTCACTGCTAAAAACAGGATACAATTTTTATTCAGTGAACACTACAAGACAACAGCTCAACCACAAATCTTGAACCATTTTGTTGGATTCATATCCTTAAAAAGTGCATTTATTTAAATGAAAAGAGGTGGTTGTATAAAGCTGCTGTTTACCCATGAACAGAAAAAAATAGCTGAACATAGGTGCTCTAAGTGCTCATTAACCTTGTTTGAAATTTTCAATGAAAGCCAAAATGGCCATCTTCATAGAAAAAGGATTTGAAAGAACTGGAGCCACTGTAATGCACCACAAAGTCAGCAGTACCTCTGAATACTAAGTGGTATTAAAAACTGCCTCAGAACTGTTTAAACCATGACTCTACAAGCATACTAAAAAAGCTGGAGACGGATGTGCGTGTGGTTGATATATATAAATATATTCATCGGGTAAACACAGTTAAATCATAAAGCTGTGGTGGGCAATTTCTGTGCAGTAAATGAAGGTGTGATTAATTCAAGTATCCTGGTTTCTGCTCTTGTGTGATTACCGGTGGGCTATGAATCATCCACTGTACCAGCGTGCACCGGCGTCTCATCCAGCAGAATTACAGAGGGGGACATTTTCTAATTAACGCCGGGTTAATTGCTCAAACGGTTGATGCTTGGAGAGGGATCGTCTTCATGTGGTGGAACATTTTCTTATAACTTAATGTGTACTTTCTATTACTGGTTTTGTCAAATGAAGTTCAGTGCTCAGAAAAAGTTCTAAAAGTCCAAGGAAAGCTGAGTATCATTTTGAAATATAAGTTTGCATGAATATTGAGTCTGGCTTCTTTTTTGCCATCTTTTCATCTGTACAGGTATGTATAGCACTAAAATTAAAGGAGAGATGCATTTTCTGCTCCGTCAGTCAAACTAAAGCTATACTTACAAGTTTTTCATATTCTTTTTCATCACAGGACACTTTTATTGGGTTTTAGACTTGTGCATGTAATGATCAAGAAATTTGGGGTTCACTCATGGACAAAATTTAATGAAAAAACTCAGAGATAGCCATTAAATTCAGGGAGTGCAAAGGCCACCGTTTCAGTCTTTAAATAAAAGTAATCCCTCACCGACCACTTTATAAGCCATGCAGCTGCTCATGGATACAAAGGGTAAATCAGACAATCACATGGCAGCAACTCAACGTATTGAGGCATTTCGACGTGGCGAGGGTGTGCTGAAATTGTGACCAATCATCAGAATGGAGAAGAAAGCTGATCCAGTGCAGTGATTCTTAAATGGTGTGGTAGGGCATGCTACTGTGCACTGGGACAAGTCGAGATGTACCTTAGGAATTTTTCTAATGATAATTTATAATTACAACATCATTTCAATGAATTTTGAGTGTATTCTAAAATAGTGGCTCCCAAATATTTTGGCATGGGACTCTGAAAATGGCAATACCGGGGACCTAAAATGGCCGCTTTTTGCATCGTAGAGAAGAAGACTACAGTACCGTTTTGGTGTAACTAATTAACAGATTGACAAATTGCTACCTTTGTCACTGTCCTATCTAGTATCTCACGAATTAAAAACAAAAGCAAATTTGGTGAGTTTGAATGTGTCTAAATATTTGAATTTTAAAGAGGCTATGAGGAGTTTCTAAGTAATTACAAAAAAGTCTCACTTTTAGATATATGCCTGATCGGAATACACACTTTAAGATGAGTTTTATAGCATCAAAATAGGTTATCTATAAATGCTATTCCTTAGCTAAGTGATCGGGTCGGACAGCAGGCTACAAAACTACGATAATAAGTTTTCCAAAAATTGCTTGTTGTCACACATCAAAAACTACCGCTACATAACTAGAAAGAGATACATTACCTCATCGCTTTGAATCCTGTAAATTGTTGAAAATAGAAGTTGTACAGCAATGCGGAGTT
This sequence comes from Scarus forsteni, assembly GCA_036419115.1. Classification (NCBI taxonomy): domain Eukaryota; kingdom Metazoa; phylum Chordata; class Actinopteri; order Labriformes; family Labridae; genus Scarus; species Scarus forsteni. The sequence goes on along the minus strand of JAZDUH010000098.1, from coordinate 12,373,672 downwards.
CTGAGGAAGGTCCGAGCTTCATTTATTATAGCATCACAACAAACACACGCTCTGGCTTGGGTCACGTCTTTTGATGCATTCCAGTTGTGGTCAGAAGTTGGAATTTCCGGGTTCCGAGGAGGAAACTGCAACTGGAACGTCCCCCGACAATCGAAGATGGATGCCCCAATTGTGAACAGTTATTTAGCTCCTGTAATAATCAGTTTATTTGCACTTCTGACTGGGGTGTGTCGCTCTAGATCAGCTGTATACATAGTATTGTTAGGCTTATATTTACAAAAATGCTGCCATAGTGATATGCACATTCTTTATACAACAACGCAAGGCGTGCTAACAAACGCTAACAATAGCCTGGTAGATCGGCATGTTTTTTTCCGACTTCAACTGGAACGCCGATAAGTCTGAGATGATGTCACTCCCAGTTCCGAGGTTACTGGAATGCAGCATTACGACAGTCACAGCGCGTGCTCATGGGTAGCAGAGTCTTTATGTCGCCGGAAAGAGATTCTCCTCATAGCACCTTTAAAAATTCCAATGAAGTCTTGAATGACATTGTGAATACATATTTTTAAGTATAACATCTGTTGACAAACTTGACAAATGGAAACCGACAGATTTGTCCTTATTTTCTTAAATTCATTCATTAAACCCCCCAGTTTTTTAAACATATCTGCCCATCCTCATCAAGGAGCAAAGTATCTGCAATGCAAGAGCTCTGTGGGTTTTTTTAAATGGTGTTTTTTTTGTTCTTGTATCAGCTACACATTCAGCCCTGCTACACAGATGTGCCCAGCTGTCACATCCCCAGATGTGCTCAGGTGTTTATGAGTGGCTGTGCCCTGTGGGAAATTTTGCTCAGTCAGCATTTAATGTTTGAACAACCATCAAGGTAGAATTTCAACTTTGACTTATTTGTCTTTTATTTATAACTTATTATGAAATTTAATTAACCTTTACTTAACCAGGATTGTTCCCAAGTGAGATACAAAGATTTTTTTGCAAGACAGCAGAACACAAACAACAGAATGATTCACATAAATATTTTTGTCAAGCATCAATTCTGCTGGTCAGATGGTCTGATGATCCTTAATTCTGTTTTTAAATCCTCAAAACCAATACAGCACTAAAGCTTAGGGTGATTCTGCAAGTCAGACCAAGGTGTCAGAATGAAAGAACTAAAAGCTCTTTTTCCAAAGAGAGAGCATGATTCAAGATCTAACACAAATGATGAATCCATCGGTGTGAATGCCACAGCCACTGACAGTCTTTAGTGTCAATGCTATCTTTCATTGCATGAGAATTAAGAAAATATTTTGTGCAGTAAAATGATAAATGCGTTGAATTATTCATTTTTTTGGTTTTATGTCTTCAAGTATAGAGCCGTGTTGTATGACCTTTATCGTTCGACATATATGACAAAGGAACATGCATCTCATTTCTTTTCCTCTGATGGAGACTTTCATTTATTTTATCTGGATTCCATTTGTGAGCTGAGGGAGAAAATCACAGGCTGTTCCGTTTCATTTCTGATATGGAAATGTATCATTCTGTGAATGTTTCACTTGATGACAACACAGATACCTCTGTGAGTGTGAGTGTGTGGGCATGCTCAGACAAATATCTGAGTGTCGGGAACATTACATTTTATGACTGACAATCCTGATGGATTGCTGAATATTGGAATTCTTCTGGTTTTGATACGTCCTGTAATAACAAGCTCTGAGCCCTTTGGAGACAGATGTCTCGCTTTTGTCATGATTTCAATCTGTTTCCATCCCTGCATGTCACCTTTCCAGTGCTGATGCTAACGTTACAGCTTCACCACGGTACGGTACATTGAAAAGAACAAAACAGATTCTGTGATGTGAGCTGAGCAAGAGAGAAAACTGATGTCACTAACCAACCAATCATCTAATTGACCCTTTTGTATTTGTGTGTGTGTGTTGTTTGAAAAAGGGCAAAAAAATCCTTCAGAGCATATCAGACCAGTGATTGGACGATCGATCTGTCCACCACATTCATGACGGGCCAATCAGATAATGTAGTAAGCAGGCATTACTGTCCTGATGTACAGTACAAAACATGAACCACGACATAGAACAAACTCGCCAAAACATCTCAGAAGTGGCAAATATCTATTTTCTATTGAGAAATGCTTTCAGTGTTCATGTCTTAACGTGGCACTCCAGATAAACTGTTCCAATTATTTTACAAGTCCATCCAGGCAACTGCCCATGGAGAGTGTTTGGGAATGTGATCACCAGATTATTATGCAGAAGATTCAGAGCAGCTGTGCTCATTCTGTAGATGCACATACATATGAATCTCCAGCTGCTCTTTAAATGTGTTGCATTTAAGTGCTGCTTTTCCTCTTTGTACAGCAACAACAGGTAATTTTCAATATTATTATGTTATTTTGCCAACATTCATGATTGAATGTAAGTGTAGTTGATTGAGTATCCCTCACTATCTTCCCCATGACTTTCCGTGCCCATCCCAGCTGAATGATTGAATGATACATGTAGCTACATTTCTACTCTATTAGACTGGTAGATTTCATACAGTTAACTCCACTGCCTTAGTCTCACTCAGCATTGGCAGAGTACAGCACATCTTCATTTCATTCATTCATTTCCACTACAAACCTAACCACCTGCTGACAAGACGCAGGCATGTCAAAGGCCGTGAAGACTCACTCTAAAACTCATTACAGGCGATTTTGTAGAGAAGAGTCCTGATGAAGAACTGACAGGAATTTCATTAATGTCAGTTCTGTTTGACACTGGTGCACTGAAATATGAAATCATCTGAGTATTACTCTGAATGTGCCATCATGACAGCTGAGTGGGGAGGAAGGAGTGAATGACATCCAATTAGACAGAAAAAACTGAGGGTGAATGTGGATGAACTGATGAAACTATGTCGAAATACTGGCGTAAATAATATATTTCAGCAAGCAAGAGATACAGTAACCTTGAAGAAGAGCTATATCTGTCCACATGTTCAGACAATTAAATCATTTTCCAAACCAATTATGGATGGTGACACTGGAGATGTGTGGGTGTTAAGGCCCAGGCTTCTGTTATGAGGGTTTATAGTCGGTACAAGGTAACTGGCTATTGGCAGATATTCACTGGTAAATAACTTAATTTAACCCCATACAATAGAAAAGACAGGAAGTGAGTTAGGGTGAGACTGAAGAGAAAAAATTCTCCAATTTGGCCTAAATACACAATTTTAAACAAGTGTGTTAAAGCTAGGGTCTACAATCTGAAAACCAGTTTGGCTGTTGAGGCAGATTTGAAAAACGCAGCCTGCCCCCCCTCCACTCACCCCTCCCATTCGTGTTCCAAGATCCCGCCCCCCAGCTCGTGTTGCCTCCTAACAACACTCCCCCTCCGATACAGCAAGAAGCCCGCCGGCAGAAAATATTCATTGGCGTTGAAGATAAATGAGATTTCTCATAACTGAAAGTAACAAACACGACAGTCAGCCCCCTTGTAACACACAGCGTTAGCCATTTCAATTGGACCGGCGGCAAAGTGGGTCTGGCGTCGCCACTGTTAGCCGATCAGAGCAGAGCCAATTGTGGGTGAGGATTTACTTTTCTCTGTTGAGTCTCTGTTGGGACCTGTATTGCTCATATTTCTTCCTTACTTCAGCCTTTTCCTTGAAACTTTTACATTTCCTTCCCTTAGATGTGGAGGGTAACAGAAGCGGCCTCCCGGTTTCGGTGCTGGTCTTCTCAAGCTCCATGTCGCTTCAGTAGCTGTGCTGCCAGCTGCTCACCGATATATGAGGGAGGTAGTGGGGAGAAGGCGGGACGATGCGGAGACAGGGGATTGGATGGACTCACGGACCAATCCGAACCGCCAGGAACGTTCGGATTGGTCAACTATTATGCTGCTTTGCAGTAGACATACTGAATGGATTTTTTTCATTCTTTTTGGTCTTTATATTGCGTATATCGAACCATAACGGCCTTATAAACGTGTTATTAAGATGTACCAAGCTTCCAAATCGTAGACCATAGCTTTAACAGACAAGACCTCAATAATATATTTATCTAATTTTCAGTGTCTCATGTTTTCAACTCTATTTAGCCGTACATTTTACATTTTAATGGGGATAAAGTTACAAAATGTGTGACCGGAAAAAATGTGGCCAAAGCTTCACAATGTGTGAGTGCCCATGTATAAACAAAGATGTAGGTGTGTATTCATCTATGGATGTGCTGGGATACATCATCAGTAATGTTCCCGGAGGTCATCAAGTATTTGGGGTCTCACAGCATCATACCTGCTCACTCAGGTGACACATCTTTGTGATACTGGCCCCCTACCCCACAGAAAATTTCTGGAAAATAAGATGTTTCATTTGTGCTTTGTTGGTTTGTGCCATAAAAAAAAGCATTTGTGCTGCTACGGTTTTAAAGTTATTACATATTGTTTTATAGGTCATCCAGAGTTTACCAACCCCTCCAAATGGACACAAAATGGTACGGTTCATTTGTGCTTCGTTCGTGCCGGTTTGTGCTGTAAAAGCTTGGGCGACACAGCCTGATCCAAATCCACCAAGATGCTCTCTGCAGACTCTGAGGTGGACTTAATGGCTGCCCTTTTTGCAGCTCCTGTGATGCCAAGAAGGGTGTAGATCATGCTAAAGAAGCATGCAAAGTCTTCACAGTTTACCTCATTGGGCTCACAGCAGGCTATCCAACTCCTCCTCTGGTACTTAAGGTCATCAGGGGTTTGTAAGTTAAACTAAGGGTGCTTTCATGCCTAAACTGTTTGGAAAATGAACTCTGGGTAGCTTTCTGGAATGTTTGGTACGTTTGGGATGGTTTGATTGCTCACTTAAACTGTGGTGCCAACCAAAGAACTGAACTCTGGTCCCCCAAAAAACGGGGGATTCATTTTGCTTTGAAATTATCCAGAGTTCTTTTTATGGTGGGTGTGAACGCAATCCAATCCAAATAAGGACCAAACAATGCAAGTGAACCGAAGGGGAATGAATTGAAGCTTAAATTTGGCCAAATATCAAAACAGACATAGCTAACATAGCATTACTGACGATATAAATCAGAGTGTGGCTAACATTAGCATTGCCAGCACTGCCAGCCTTTGGTCCATTTTACAGGTTAACATCTACAAATCAGTACAGAATATATATTTTTATCACTTCAGGCAATATGCAAGAACCACCTGATGCAGTCAAATGCGGCTTTATCCTTGCTTTATGGCACAGACTACCTCCAAATTGCTTCAAACTGGGTTTATCTTAAACCCACTTTTGTATTTCTGGTTCATAAAAGCAAAATGTGGCTTGATAGAAGGAACAAGGATTGCAGCTACAGCTCCAGCGTGAGGGAGGAGGCTACCTAACACAACATTTGACAGGCTTTTGTCTGCCTGACCAGGTGCAGTGTGAAAGCAAACCAAACCAAGTAAAAAAAGGAAACAATGTTTACCACATCTGGCCTTAAGGGAGTTGGTGTTATGTGGTTGGGGAACTTGAGCTGCTTGTCCAACTTCCAGGTCACAGTCTGTTGCAAATGAGAGCAGGCTGACTGACCAAGAAAATTAAAGTGACATCAAGTAACTTAAAGTGAATTTGAGGTATAAATACATAAAAGAATAATCATTTTCACTGAATGTTTTCTCATCATGCCCATGCTTGTGTTAGTTATGAACATCATCAGTTTAACCAGAATATTGCTTCAATATGATTGTTTGTGTACATAGTGATGGGTTGGATCCTTCACATCACCAGGTTTTGCAATAAACTGTAGGAAAGTCTCCATATAAGAAAACTTACGTTGTGTAATTAGCAGCTGAAGAATCCACATCAGAGCCCTCATAGACGTCATGATTTCACTGAAGACCAGCACGTTGCACTCATGCAAAATTGTCCTTAAAGTTTGTGAGTCTGTAAATGCACTTTATTGGGATTGACTGCTAAGAGGTCCAACCATTTCGGAAACAAGATTTAAAGGAGACATATCATGCTTGTTTCTCCTTTTCACTATGCCAGACTAGGATGCCTGTAAAGCATTTCTGCCCTCAGTACAAGTCATTTAGTTCCTTCATTGCCCCACAATTGCATTCTCAAAATCCTCATTTTAGGCCATTATCAAGCTCTCGTTGAAACACTCAGATCTCAGGATGACCTACAGTTACCTCGCAACGTCACAGCCCTTTGTGCTCTGATTGGTCAGGTCTGTTGGGGGTAGAGCCAGCTTGTCCTTCTTCTTCTACTGTATTTTCCGGCAGGCTCAAAGCAGCGACCGCGTATTGAGTCCCCCTACAGGCCAGAGCCGGTAATGAGTGAATGTCAGCTAGGGAGCTATATACTGCTGCTGGTAGATGTGTTCCTCGGTGACGGTTTTGTGGCTAACGGACATCACAGAGGAGGAAGTGTTTTATCAGATTACTCCAATAAAAAGAAAGGTACCTCGTGACGTCACAACGATTTAAATCTCGCGGACATCTCGCAATGACCTATTTTCAGAGGCATCAAATCTCGTTCTAGGATATCAGAAAAAAATACAATATCTCATTTTTTGAAAGTTAAGGGGGTGTAAGGTCTTGTTTTCAAATTTATTATATTATATGTAAGTATTAAATCATGCATCAGCATGATATGTCTCCTTTAAAGACTATTTTTAAATTAAGTTTGGCTGTTTAAACCTATGGTCAGTCACTATTATCTTACTTCCAGAGTCAGCCTTAACAGGGTCATCAGAGGAAGTGAAGTTTAACAATTTTGCATTGGCCTGTTTCATAACCTTAGTGCCTAAAAAACATAAAGCTTTGATCGGGATGCATTGCATTTGCTAGAGTATCTTGAAATGGTACACAGTTCTGCAATATTATGATATGATCATTAGCAAACCTTTTCTTGGTCATAATAACAGTGGACTCAAAAATCCATACTGATAAATACAGCCTTTGTCTTCCTTTTCTGCTCTTCAAAATACCTGTTTGTGTTAAAGGGATTTGAAGGGATTGTTCCCTGAGCCATTATCCAGACCAGCACACAGACAGTGCTTTCTACAATGCCACAAATAATCACTCTTCTTGCTCCTGTTCTTCAGTGCCGTAATGACCCTCCTCACTCCAATCAGAGCTTCAGTCACTACCGATCCTGCATCTCCTGTAAAGACTGTCCTTTCGAGGAGTACATCACATTGACCCCTTTAAAAGCAATCATTTCCAGGGTCTTATACTGCTCATACCCTTTTTAGCTCTTGAGTTTTTTATATTTAATGTGTGTTTTCTTGTCTGGTGTCATCTTCCTTAACTGCAGCTTAAAAAAAAAACCTTATAGACCTACATAAGGCAGATTGTGGATATCTAACTTCAAGAAAGCCCCAAAATTAAAAGCAGCCCCACCCCACATACTATGGTGCAACATTCAAGGTTTAAGCTTTTGGAAACCTTTTGCATGTATCACTACCTTACTTGAGCAAATGACCTTCACCTATTAAAAAACAATGGCACAGCAATCATAGAGCATTTTTTTCTTTCAAGATCTTTTGAATGTCAAGACCATTCAAAGAAAATTTCAAGTATCAATACAACAATTTGGTTTGGTAGCTTTTATGAGCTAAATTTGAAGAGTTTTACTTGTAAGAAAAAAAAGGTTTTAATAAAAAATGTATTTTTTAGCCTCACCCATCAAACAATTAAGTGGTGGACTTTTTTGTTTCCATTATTTTCCAGCCTCTGTCTGGTCGGGAAGCAGTACCATGGTTGCACTGAACTTTAGTAGAAAACATGATAGATTATTTTTTATATGTACGGAAACTTAGGATCCACCCTGTAGCTCCATGATAAAGTTAACATCAAAAATATGATTCCTGACCCTGAAAATCCACACCTAGAACTCAGATACATATTGATACCATCATTAGTTAGATAGTTATTGAGCATGATTGTTTGCTAATTGTGGTTATCTGTATCACCACTAAAACAACACATTTTTAAGTTGAGCCATTGCCAACATCTCCTGAAAATTTCAACAAAATCTGTTCAGTAGTTTTTGTGCAATCTTTTTAACAAACAGACAGACAAACAAACAAATATACATATGCCAGCAAAACATAAACTCCTTGGAGGAGGAAATTAACAAATCTGTAAGCATGAAGATGGGTGGCACGGTGGTGCAGCAGGTAGTGCATGTCTGACTGCAAGCAGGGTTGCTGGTTAAAACCCAGTTACAGTCAGGGACTTTCTGCTAGTCTGCAAATTACACCCTTCCTTTACCAGTAAACTAGTTATTATTGTGTGGCTCACTCTGAAAAAGCCAGTCACTTTAGACAGTGCTGATATCTTAAGTTTTCATACTGGGCTCTAGTGTCTCAAATTTCTTATCATTTCATTGGCTGCCATACAAAAGGTGTGGTCTTTTCCTGGTTTTATCGACTTCTTCCTGCAAGAGCATTCATCCGTCTGTTTCTTTTCTACTTCCTCCAAAAACCTTGTCCTTGCCCTTAACTCTTCCCTATTTACATGTCTTTCAAACTTTAGCATTACTCATTTCCAGATTGTTGTATCTGTACCACATCTATGCGTCTTTGAGGCAGAAATACATTTTTCTGCAAAGTATTTCCTAAAATTGGATCCTGATCCAGGTCCAACCAACTGTCCCTGGGGACTCCATTGCTGCTTTGCCAGAATTACCTGAGCCTATCCAGCTCATCACACACACCAATACACATAAATGGGCACAGCACAGTTCTCAATAGGCACAGCCACACACACCACTTGAGCACATGGGTGTTTATTTATCCATCCATTTATGCCAGAGAACCACAGAAAAGCTCAGCTGTACAGTCAGATTGTTTTATTACTGGGACTTTATGTACTGTGATTGCTTTATTAGTATTTATGACTGTCAATTCCATGTTAAAAAAGCACAGAGAGGACCAAACATTACACAATTTTCTGTTTGTAAAAGTCATGTCTTCTTTTAAATCACACAAAGTCAACATTTTGTTTTTGTCAAGGGTTGGTGAGTTTTTAAAATGGGGTTTCACAGGGCCTATAGCACAGGTGAAAATGACTGTAGCCCCATGCCCCTGAATGCAGAGGTCTATTGCTGTCACAACGGGAACTTAGTAACACTGCTGGACCTTTCATTGAAGCTTTGTAATTTTAGTAAACCTTCAAACTGCTGTCGTTTGTCATAGTCCTGATCAGTAAAATTGGTACTGCAAACACAATGTTCTGTCATCACAGAGGGGGGAGCCTTGCTGTCCATATTCAAAGCAACAAGGAGAGGGAGTTAGATTTATGAGTTTCTGCCCCAGGAACCACCAGCTGACCCCGCTTCAACACTCTGACCTGGACAGCTGATAACAGAACAGCAATGTGTTGCTGGTGGAAGGGGACGTCCATTGTACTGTCAACCTTGCAAAGTCTGTTTAATGTATTTTTTGGGCATTTTTTGCCTTTATTGACAGGAGAGAGACAGTGGATAGGCTTGTGAAAGGGGGTGAGAGAGAGTAGGGGAAGACACTCTGCACACTGGTCACAGGCTGGATTTGAACCTGGACCGGCAGAAGCAAGCAGGGGGTGCCTGGTTGCTAACCACTCCACCAAACCAGCACCCCAAACCTTGCAAAGTCACTGGATTTGCCAGATTTCATGGCTGTCATGGGCTACATTTTGCAAAGCTTCCTGTTGATACATGTGTTTCTTCATTTAAAAAAAAAAAAGACTGGGCCAATCAACGTGATTCAAGGCATGCTGATTATGAGAGGGGCTAGAAACAACTTCAGGCCTTAAAACACTGGCAGCTTGCATAGAAATTAGCATGTATTTTGCTATAAAATTTCTACATCAAAAAAGGAGCGCTGAAATCTTGAAGGAAAATATGCTTTACTTGTTCCTTGACAATTTTAAGCTTACTCCTGGCAGCATTGCTTTCATCATTAATCTGATAGGCCCATTATGTGATAATGTTTCTTCAATAACCCTTCCAGTCCTTTTTCTCAGATTATTGTACTGCAACCAACACGGTAAATACAGTGAAAATAACTATAATGGAACATTAGACCATTTATTAGCTAAAGGAAACATGAGCATGACTGTCATCCATCTATCAAACCCACTTCACCAGAAGTGCTTCAAGAGAACATGATAAATATGTTATGGACATATGGGATATGTCCTTATGCCATAATCAACATCACCTTAAACTATCATCAAAATCAATGAAGAATTGATTGAGTTATTATCAGTCACTGCATTAAAAAATATGTAATCAGTTCTCATTTGTGCCATGACCAACAATCACTATTTTTTTTTTTTTAACAAAATCTGTTTATAAATTATTGAGTTGTTTTCAATATTGTGAAATGCTGCACTGTCTTTCAATGGTAAAAAACCTTTGATCACAATACAAGTTTTGGATCACTACTAAAAATCTGTCATCAATCCCTTGTGCCACGATCAACCTTCCTTGCAAATTTAATCCAGATACATTCATCAGTCCTTCAATTTTATCATTTTATCTTTTAAACAAACAAAGAAACAAACATAAAAACATTGGACTTGCACTTTTACTCTGTGTAATGTGCACCTGTGTATGGATTTTGTTATCAGCTTTCATGTAAGAAACAAACAAATAAACAAGAATAAAATACAATAAAAATAAAAAATACTCTGAGACGTGATGAAATTAATTATATATAAAGGCCACTTGTATATTATTTTCCTTTAAACACCCTCTTAAGTTGACAAGTCTTTTAAATCCATTGTCAGTCTTCTCTGTTAGGTCCTCCGAGACAGAACACGGGGGATGCGGCCAAATAAAGCCCTGGGTTGGACTACAAAGAGTGGCACAAGTGATGTAATTGGGACACTTTCGTTGGCAGAGAGTGGGGTCAGCGATAAGGTTAGAATTCAGTTTTTTCAGTCTCATGTTTAACTTTTGCTGGGCTCAATGCTTCGATAGTCACCAACACAAGTGAGGAACAGAACCAGACAGTGAAATTACTCTGACACTTTTCTCTGAGGTTTGATTGTCACCTTTGCTGACATTTAAGAAAAAAGCACAGCGAGTGGAGCATGGAGAGCTGGTAGTTGGCCATTGTCTTATCTGTACAATTCTCATGCTTTTGTTTTTGCTGCATGGCATCCATCGGTCAGGGACACTTTCTTCTTTCTGCAGGGTGATGCAGGTGTACAGATAAGAGCAACTATATGATAGAGTGGCTCAAAAATGAAATCTCTGAAATCAACTGCACTGTCTTGATGCACTCAAATTGCTGTTACCACCTCCCTGTCATACACATTCCCTTGCAATTGTTGACAAACAGTGACCTTGTTACAATGATCTTCACGCACTTTGTGTTAATATGATTCTGTTGGTGTCTATAGACCAATCCTGAGAAACACTGGAAGTTGAGAATGTGTGTTGGTTTAGGCTGCCACAACAGTAGTGTCTAACATCATCAATCCAACTATTCATCTTGCTCTCACAGCCAGCCAGGACTGTACTTTACTGTACTACAGTACTACTGTACTTTTGATAGTTATGACCATCCACTACAAGATGGTCACGCCCACAAACCAATCGAACATGTAAATTAATTATAATTCTCAATTACATACTATATTGTTCTTACATTATTTTATATTCATTATTTGTATTATATACGACCAGCTCTCTTTGTGTAACTATCATGTAGCGATACTCCCTCCTGTTCAGTGCCTAACACGTAAGCAGCACATGGCTAATTGAATATGTATGAGTAGGAGCTGGTTAGCTTAAGGCTATCCAGGCTCACAGCAGTGAGGACGCAAAGCTGATGGAGGAATAAACAGCAAAATGACAGCTCTAAACTAACAAACGGAGGACAACACTCAACTGTAGCTGAACCAGAGACCCCATTCCTCACGGCTGGATGTTAAAGTTTAACGAAGATTGAAATCGTAAATGGGTGAGCAACATAGTTCATGTAAAATGTAGATGTTAATTTTTTATATAGATATTTGGCATGAGTGAAATCCTTTACCTGTGAAATATATCAAAAGTTTTAGTCCTTAGTTTATAGTACTCTTGTGGTTCTGTAACGTTTTGATTACAAACGTCCATGCGGCTGTCTCAGACAGTAGGTGGTAGTAGACGCGCTGGTCCAGTAATGGCAGCCGCTGATAATGGCAGCGCCCACAGATCAGCTGTAGGATTGGTCGATAGTCCATTGTTTTCAACTGAAATCTGTGTTGGCAGTCTTTTTCAGTGCATAGTGATGAAATAAATATCTAAATTTCATTACTGCAGCATTTAAAATCTCAAGAAAAATTGGCCTACACTAAAATTTAAGAGAAAACAATTTAAAACTGTCAGTTTTTGGTGATCTTGGAATATTTTGCCAAAATAATGAAAGCATAATGATTTTCTCCAAACACCTCACTGTAGTTTTGTCTTCGTTCAGTCACTGGGGTATAAAAGTGACTATATTTTAAATGGAAGAGGCCAGAATTTTTTTTTTTCTAAACCCAGTTAGAGTTTCCAGAAGGGGCCAGGCTTAACAAAAGATCACATCCTGTAAAGACTCCCTCATACGCTGTACAAAGGCTAATTCAAAAGCCAACGATGTATAGTAAAAAAAAAAGTCAAAAAATTGCCATCACCATGAGCTTTGCTGATGACTAAATTTCACATCTTTGAGTGTCAAAAATGGTTCATTCTTATTTAATTTGTTGCCCCTCAGATTGAAAGCTACAAGTTTCCACCTTCCCGATGCATGATCAGTAGCTGATAATTCTACAAGAGCTGTCTTGTTCCTGTTCTCAAAAGTAACAAGTTGAATGTCTCAGAAAAGTCAGACATCGAAACACATCCATCCATGAACCATAACATCTTTTAGAGCCACACACAGAGTTTCCCCATAACGTCCTGATGATTGCTCCACGGTTGCTTGCCAAATCTGCCTAGTTTTACTTGCCTTTTTTCCGGTACAGACATAGACCAACCCCTCCTTTCTTCCAGGTCTATTTCTGCTCTCGTGGGTGCTCCTCCAATGGGTAATAATTGGCATTGTCCATACAACTATTTTGGCATAAATTGATGTCATATTAAATAAAGAAATTCTATATCTTCTCATTCACTTGCAATGTATTTACGTTGTGTGACAAACAACACCTGAAAAAGGTGTTAAAAGGCCTGGAGATTGAGATGAATTAATGACTATCCTGAATAACCTTCTGAAAGAAAAAAAATGCTCCAATGATGAAACACCCACAACAATTGATTACAAATTGGTGTTTCCTTAAGTGATTATTGATTTTTTTTTCCTTTTGTCGTGTTTGATGATATATGGTTTATGATTTATAAGCTGCAGGGGGATAAATTTGCAGCACAGAATCTGCCACATTTTATTTTCTGCCTTTAGTCTTGTGGTACATGTTTCCAGGAAGTACTGTCATTCAGAAAGACACATTCGTTTGTTAGGCTGATGTCATCCTACTCTTTATTTACATATCTAACGATGTAAACACTGTCTGAAAACCTTGTATTTGCATTTACTTTGAGAGTTATAATAGGCTTTAAATTTCCCACTGTTACATGATGACAAAACAGAGATTGTGGTTCTGGTTGGGTTGCTTGATTAGGATCCATGACTATCTACACAGGCAGATATCCATGTCACAGTTGTAGAAATCGGACACAAGCTGTTGCTCAAAGCACTCGCCCATGAAATGTGTTTGCTGGGAGATCTGCAAGATTAATGGAAAAAGAAAAATCTAGCATGTGCTTGTTTGATATGCTGTCACACTGCAGGGTGTATGTACATGGCATTTTTAATGGCTTACATGATTTGAATAGAGCCAGCACCAATGAATTTTGCAATCAAATTAAACTGTTTTGATTGTTATAGCAGTGCATGCTGTGTTGAAAGGCTTTGTGGGACTTTGTTGTTGTCCAGGGCTTTTTCTGTTTCTAAAAACAGCCACAAATAGAGTGCATTTTTAAAACATTAACTAAGTTGGAAACAATGGAGCTGTTGCTAATAATGTGGAGTAAAAATAGCATTATGTAAATGAGAACAAGGTAAACAGTAAAGTTTCACACAATTTTTAGTGTGGCAACGTGTAACACCTTAAAATATACTCCTAAAAATATTACTCCTCTTTAGTAACAACAATTAGTATTGCATTTATGTTATTGGAAAGCTTATTAGTCACCATCACAAAAAAACACAACCTGTAAAGATCATACATTCATGGGAAGATCAACACAGCTAAATCTGTGGCTAGGGAGTGTTGAGTGTTGTTGATCTAAAGTCAGAAAGAACAATAATGGAAGAAGAGGGACGGCATCCCTTCCATTTCCACAGAGATTCCTGGTAGCCTGCTTTCAGTACTGTGTAACTTTAGTAGCAAAGCATGACTGAAAAAAGTGAGTTGATCATTTCAGAACTAATTCACATGCCAATCTTCAGCCAGAAGCCAGCTAACCTGCCTCAGTACTATTTGTTACACTAGCTGAAATAAAGTGATGGGGGATAATGTTGACAGTTGAAGCTAAGAAAAAGAGAAGAACTCACTGCCTGGGAACTTGGACATAAGCAGTAGTCTGAAAACACAGTGAACAACCCTGCAGGTGTTTCAGAACAGATTGCAACATAAAGTTTGGTTTTATTCTTCCCACAGATGTTGTCATTTTGGAATCGTTTCTGACACGTCATGAGAAATGTCACAGTATATGCCTGAGGCATAGCACAACAAAACTGAGGTTATACATGAACTGCCAACACAAGCTTAGCAGTATCGGAATGTAAAGCTCTGCTCACAGCAAACCCAATGTTAAAGGTTAGCAGAGTAAAACATTAGCACAAAAAGGCCAACTGGTTCCTGCTTCATTGGTTAGCAGGTTAAAGAAAGCTAAGCACAAACAAATGCAGAGGCTGAAGGAGCAGCACTACCAACACATTCTAATTACAGACCAACAGAGCTGAAGGTTAAATATAGAGTGAGGACTGAGGGCAAAAATCATCCACTGTTAAGCAGAAAGTGGAGAGGCATGCTGTGAACATGTGCTTGTAGTGAATGACTATTGCTCTGTGGTCTTCAACACCTACAGCTGAAGGGTGAGAAGTACATCAAGACTGAAGTGGACTACACAGCCATCTCTCACACCCACGGATCTCTTTCAGATGATGACGCAGGGAGAATCATGTAGGGAGAATCAGAGAGTTGATGGAATAATCCACCTCTCACTCAGCCTGGATGTGAGGATGGATTGAAGAACAAAATGATAACAAGGCCAGTTTATTTATAGAACAACAATTATAGAAAAAGAAATTCTTTTCACAGTGAAAAAAAGGACATTTAAACTATATTAAGGGAAAATGCAGACTTTTAAGTGGGGTTGCATCATGACTCTTGGCACTAGTAAATATGATTGCTTTATAAGCAGCTTGTGAGATTTGTCCCTAACTGGAGAAAGTCGCGAGAAAGACACTCGCAATATATTGCTAATGTTGCCCACAAAACCCTTGCTATTAACCTGCTTTTAGGTTAAATGTAAACAAAAAACTACACTGACTTGACAAGACAGTACAGTAAGATTGTTCTACATTGTTTCACTCATCATCTGTGTTGAAAACCTTTTTGTGATGTGATGTATACGTATCCCTTTGCTGGCAACTCCTCTCATTTGCTGTTGAGGTCAGCATGCAGCAGCAGCAGGGTCAGGAAGCAGCCGCTGGAGACCAAGCTTATATAAATGTAACTCCCTGCGTGTTCTGAAGAGAGGTCCCAGGTGCCAATCTCCAGGGCTGTAAATGGCGGCCAATGCAGATGGACCAAAAGCTGTAGTACCCTAAGTGTCCACTTGGAGCTGGCTGCAGAAAAATGACACTTTAACAATTGTGTGTGAGGCAAATTTGTTTTTTATTGCCTAACTACAAACTTTTACAGCCTTGTTCAAGAGCTGGCTTCACTATAAAACTATACTGCATCTATAGCCCAGTTTCCACCAAGTGGTCCGGTATGGATCGGCACGGTTTGGATCGTTAAAGCCTGATCCTGTTTGCGTTTCCACAGCCAACCAAACCCTACTTGGTAGGCGGCATATAAGCCAGATGCCAATAGCATGACGTCATAGCACCGGCCACAGTGTACCCGGCTATAAAATACAACGAATAAGAAAACGCGACACAGTAAACAAAGAGCAACGATGGAAGACATCCAGCAATTCTTCTTTTTTGGGATCAGCATGTGGCTTTTTGTTACAAAGCGAGACCAAGCTTTGTTTCAGAGAAGGCTGTGTGCTGGGATAGTTATCTGCACGAAGACGAGTGGAGATTTAAACATGGCGGGATTATGTGTTGTTCCGCTGTCACATGGCAAGTGACGTCTCCTTCAACCAATCAACGGACTGCAGTGTTTCTAGCTCCACCTTCAGGGGTCAGATCGGTATGCTTGGCACCCCAACAGAAGGGTCCCAAAAAGTAGGATGGTATGGTTGGCTTATAAGGGGTCCTGTCCCTGTTTTAGGCTATGGAAATGCCACAAAAAGCGAACCGTACCGAGATGAACCAAACTGAACCCTCTGGTGGAAACAGGGCTTATGTGCTCTTGCTGTGAGTGTGTTTGTGTGGGTGGGAGTGTTGGGATGTTATATCATGCCTGTTTTTCTTTTCTGAAGGATTTATAGACAATTTCTGGTTTTTGAAAAGCAGAGTTGGTATTGGCTAAATGGCATTAAGTCCTGCCTCAATTGCTTCTCTGCCTGTGAGTAGACTGAGCTAAAGTGTGGTTGACAAAGCACATACAGTACAGCAGCACCCGTTCGAGGACAATAGCATTCCAGTCTTTTTAGACATGGCTTCATCCAATCCTTTACCATCTATAATTGCTCCTTTCCTTGGTCTATAAAATGTGTTCTCATATACATATGTTCAGGCAGCAGACAACACTGCTCAAGTGACAGATATACAAAAGAGGGCAAGGCAGATGCCCAGTTACTCTATGCAGATCTTTAGTGAGTCATTTTCTGCTATCAGTGGTGCCTTGTTTTAATATGGAAGTCACAGGCGTCTCATCTTTAAAATTTGGCATCTGTTTTGCTGTTTCGTCTCAGTTTGTGTCAGAATGTGGAAGATGAATCATCTGCTTCAAGGTCATCCTGACAGTCGGCTGATCATGTGGTAGCATGGGCCGTTTTTTTCTTTATTTATTCTTCAAGCCTTTCAGCCCCAGGGCTTTTTTTTTTTGCAGTCATCAGTCCACATAGATTTTTGTTGTAATAAAACATGCTGTATCTGAATGATTTTACTCAGGATAAAGTTATTATTATTTTAAGGACACCCTGAGCTGTAAGAATATTTCTGCTATAATGATGTCAAATTGGTGTATTAGAAATTGTATGACCAAAAGGACAAAATCAAAAATCAAATGAAACCTTTATCATAGAACTTTCTAAAAACCACACTCAGATGATTAACAAGCCTTTTCTACATCTGATTTATCAAGCCTTTGCTATTGAGAGAATTTTTTCTAAAAGAAAACATACTGCCAAATACCTAAATACTTGTATTTATTTCCCCGACGTCATTCACTCCATTGAATTATTTGCTTGATTTTTGTGGGATATTTTGTTGTCTCAAATGTAACATCGGCCCACTTAACATTGCTTACATTTCCTTTGTAGATTCTTGTGGCATCCTACAGATTACTGTCCTGTCTCTTGAAGACCTTTGGCTACTTTTATATTGGACACTCCTAACTGAATAGCTCAGTGGGGTAAGTGCTATCAAGCCAAATACGTATCATTTTGGACAAAGCATGTCATCAGTGTTGGGTATAAACGTCCTATATACAAGATTGCTACTTATCAGGAAATTTTGGTAAAGTGCTCTTCCACGGTATGGATAAATATTCTATTGTCCAGATTAAAAATTCATTTTTGCACTTACATCTGATTAATAATCAATAAAATCCATTCACTGACATAGAAGGAGATCAAAAGGACTGCTCTATGAAAAAGATGAATATAATAAAAAAATGCCTTAACATATAATAAATTAAATTGGAACATTGCACCTGTCCAAGAGAGGAAGAGAAGATGACATTGGGTGAATTTCATTGTCAATAGACAGACGGGGAGTCGTCGCTTTCTCCAAGGGTCAAAATATAAAGCATTACTCCTGATAATAACATTGCTAAGTTTTTTGTTAAAAATATAGTGAAACAATCACCAGTTATAGATGTGTATCCACAAAAGCAAAGCTCCCCCCAAAAGAAACACAACATTTAAATAAATCTGTGAAGGATATAATTGACCTGAAATCTCTTTAGATTGACTATAAATAATCTTACACAGATCAGCTGTAAGAGTCCATAGAAGTGAGCAGAGTGTTACTGCTTGGGAACACCAGCAATTCCCATGGAGTTGGGAGAGTAAATGTGTCCCCTGATGAAAAAAATTGACTCATTTGTTGCAGATAATGAACTAACAAATATGGTCCTATACACAGATAGAGAGCTGCATAGTTGTTTCCAGCAGCTGGTTGATTTTGAGATTGCATTACAGTTTATACTGGGTTTCTTCCCTCTTCACACAGACTGTTTAAATATATTAGACATCATTTCTGCCCCAATCATCCACAGAGTGATGTGTCCATCATGTCTGCATCTGCTAAATTGCACCCTCTGTGTTCCACGGATGCCTTTAAGCTTCTCAGCCCTTGTCATTAGTCATCTCCACTTCCCTCTATTTTCCAAAGATTGTCAGAATAACAGAGTTAAGGGCTTCCTCGTGTGTTCTGTGGATTGATTGGGCTCTCACCTGCTCTGCCTTTTTTTCAGCAGGCTTTCATAGCTGCAGCTCCCTGTTACAGAGGTATGAAGGGATTCATTAGTCGACTCCCACAGGAGGAACACTGCAGAAATGCCAGCTCCTACCTCCACTGAAGCTCTCACAAAGCCACCAGAGAAGCCCACACAGCCATGTTTCTTTGTTTTTTGTGTTTGTTTTCCTGGGGTTCATTTTCTGACAGGATGTCAACGCCGCACTTCTGTATCCTTGAAGAATCTGTTATGGAGACTTCAAAGCCAAATCACTTACAAAACTATGTGTTTTGTTTGTGTTTTTGCGTGCTCTCCCCCAGTTATGTATTTTTAAAGAATCACTTTGGGGACCGTGGAGCTCCAATGCAGTCTAACACAACTCTTTTTGCTTTTTGCATGCAGGCCTGTCATGTAAATTCATAGCAACACAAAAGCGTCTTTGTGGACAAGAAAGAAGAGATAAGGTTGTCCAAATTCAAGAGAACGGATGCTGTGGGATTTGTAGTCTAAAATTATGCTTTAATTCTGACTGCCCAGACCACCCTGAAACTGACTGCCAACAGATATTAGAGGAGAGCTTGTGGAAGAAACTCTACAGTTTGTACTTACAGCCTATAATTGTCATCTGATTGTGTTTATGCGAGACTTTTTGTACAATACATTAAAAAAAATCAAAGGTAATTTCAGTTCCCCAGATTTGAAGGTTGCACCAAGTGCCTTTTAGTGCCATTTGGGCTGCTTGAGATGCAGTTTTTTTTTGTTACAATGTGCAGAGTGTTTGAGTAATGGGACTGTCTTCTCAAGGAGAACACTTTTCTCTTAGAAGGAGTATGACTGTATTCTCCTCTAGGTCCATTAAGAGAGTAGCTGATGCTTTCTATGGAACTTAAGGTTAATAAAAAAAAAAACAAGTGTCCATCATGATTAACTTGAAAATAAAAGGACAACGACAAGGTCCTGCATTAGTGCTTTAACACACAAGTCTGACCACAAACAACCAGATTTTACACTGTCTTTCTCCTGACAGCCTCTGTATATGGAGCATGGTTTGGACAGTCAAGCTGACCAAAGAACTCAATAACATCAGAGTTGAGACTGTACTAATGACTTGGGTATATAGTGAATTATTAATGCTATTAAAGGGGACACATTATGCAAAAATCACTTTTTGAAGGCACACATTTTTGGGTATTTGACCTGCCTCCCAGCCCACAACATGTGATAGTAGGCAACAAAACCTCTATTTAGCAGGCGACATCAATGTAAATGTATAGTATTTGGCGAGCTGTTGAATCTGTGGATATATAGTTACGTAACAAGCATTTTGTTTGCATATGACTAACCTCTACCCGAGTATCCCTCCCCACCCCCCAGCTTAAAAAATATTAGTGCAAAGTGCCGCCATTGTTGATTTCACTATTAGTGAGATTTTGGCGTACATCTTGTGTAGGCACAAAACCTATCACTGCTCTGTTGTTGGCAGTAACAGCCACATATATCTTCACATATAGGCCACCAGCCTTGGAGGACCAAAGGGCCCAGGGGATTCATTTTATTTTTGAAGGGAATTTGCCAACTACAGTCACCTAAAACCTGTATGTGTGTGCCAGTCACTTCACATCCGACGTGAGTATAGACATGTCGTATTTGTTTTGCTCATTGCTATGAGCTAATGCTAACAGCAGAGGGAAGTGAGCCAGAGGTAACAACACAACATGTTCATCAATGTTCCCGTTACTTGTTGAAAGTCAGAAGGATAAACCACAAGGTATTAGCATTCATACATTATTCAAGAGAAGTTTAACATTTGGTTAAATATAATCAGTCCTTTTCTTTTTGCAATATTTGATCTTCCCTCGCATATTCCATCCCCTGTTGTAAACATTATCAGTGTAATCTGTATTGTTTTACACCTTATTTCATCTGCCTGTTTAGACTCTTTTTCATGGTCTGAGGCTACCCCAAATATCCTCTGAGTCACCCTTAAACTGATTGTGACAAGTGCTCCATTAAACTTTTTTAGTCTGACAAAAAGCATATTTATTGGTTTTATATTTCAACAAGAAAAATCTATGTTACGATGCATGCAATGAACACCTGTCTTGATTGATAGCAGAATTAAAATTGTTGTCATATCATGCAATAAATGTTGTTAGTGCATTGGGTTTGTCTTAATGCCCTTTAACTAAACAGAAGTGTGATTTGATTAATGAAATAGAGACAATATATTTATATTAAATGTACATGATCTAAGTGTGGTGCTCTGCTCTTTTATAGGCCTTAACACCATACTGTGACATCAGCAGTAATGGGCAGTAATGTTACTACACAAATAGCGTTGTTAGCAGCTTAACTACACCTTGTGTTAGAGCTGTTGCTTTCTGAGTCACATAGCTTTTGGTGGCTTAGCTATTTTATTGTTAAAACAGTGCAATAGCTCTCTCTCATAGCCCAAAATACTTTTGGGGATGAGTAACTGCTGTGAGGCACGTGGCTGTAGCAGACAGAAAGTTTCAGCATAACAGTGGCACCGCTGTCTAATCCTTTACACTGCTGGTGTCTGTGCTGCTGCCCAACTCATGAGCCAAAGTCACCTGTGACAGTCAAGCAGGGACATGCATGTCTGTGACTCCTGAAATGAATCACAAAACAAATATATTCTAAGCTAACATTCACCATTGTAATCTGTAAAGATCAGTGTCACAGCAGGGTTGAGACTTTTTTAACCTGCCAGAAGCTTAGCTAAAATTAAGAAAAGGATAATTCAACAAAGATTTACAACACAGTATGAGCCATCTACCCCCTGCACCCCAGGGGACATGTAATGTCACTGACCTTTGTAATGGCACACCTCTAAGAGATCAATAAGTTAATTCTGTTTGGTTGAGTAGATCCACCCATCCATCGAGCGGTCTACACCTCTACTTAGCATTAACCTGATGAAGCCTTTTTCTTTACTGATATGTTGAAATGTTGAAATGATATTTACTTTTCGTTTAATATATGAATGCAAAACTCAGGTCTGGTTATAATCTTAGACAATTGTACTCCTATATCATCATTTATAGATCAGATATACAAGATAACATGTTGAGGAGGAACATTATTGCCTCGTCCAAGGGGGGGTTGTTTTTGCTTGCATTTGTCTGTTTGACTGATAGAGATACCTCAAAGTTTCAAATGAATTTTTGTGACATTTTCAGGGAATTTAAGTCATGAAATAAGAAGAAGTGATAACATGTTGGTAGTTATGTAAATCCAGATGCAGATTAAGTATTTTCTTTTAAAGAATTTAACATTGTGAATTAGGGTTGTTTTTTATTGTTTGCATTAAATTAGTTGAATGTCATCAAACCCATGGAAAACTTGTATGGGTTTGGGTCATCAAACAAGGAAGAAGTGATATCATTTTGGTGGTGATCCAATTCCGGATGCTGATTCAGGATTTTTCTTTTCAAGGATTCATTTATAGCACAAGACAGGGCAGTTTTCTACATTTTTTGACAGTAAATCACCCAACAGTATTTGAAACACTTTGCAGGTGGTTTCATATTTGGAGCACCTCTACAGACCCCAATTTCAATGTTGAGATGGTGTGTTGAATGTGAATAAACAAGTGTTAAAATATAGACAGATCAGAGAAGTACATGCTATTAAAGGATAAATGAGCTGGGTCACAAATAGATGCTGTCTCAGTGAGATAATTGTTTGAACTCATAATAATATTCTCCATAGTTACAAACAGTGCCCTTTAAGCATGTGAGTAGCTTTTGTTGTTTGTCTGCTTGCATACTTACATTTTTCTCTCCTAATATGCAAAACTCAAAGCAACTGTTGTCAGATTTTAAAAGGCTCATGCTCTGCAAGCAATTTGCATGAATATCTGTGGGATTTTAATTCTGCTTTGATTTTTTGGTCAATCTCTGTGGTCATAAAACTTTGAATAATCCATCTGGTATCATTACAGTTTAAATATTCAGATAGCTCAGGTTGTCCTGAAACTTAACCTGACTGTGCTTCAAAGGGTTACAATTTTTTATGCATTATAAGCCCCCCAAAATCTGGGAAAATTAAAAATAAAAGAAAATGGCTTAGAGGTAAAGGATTAACAAGAAGGCCTGGGCAGTCAAATATTAGACAACTGGTCAACAATGCCTCTGGATTCAGATGTTGTCGGACACAGGTGTAATGACAGAGCAGTTCTTTGCTCTGACTGTGAATGTTTCAGCGGGGTGTCTAGAGTGGGCAAAGTTCATCCTGGATTCTGTATCATTTGCAGTTTCTCCCCTCTCTGGATATGGATTAATCCAACAGAGGATGCTTGCATAACCACGTATTCATGTTTGATCATTTTAACATCCAAAAGAATTCTTACACATTTGTAGCTATTTCAGAGCATGTGTATCTCTGTTTAATAACGCTTCCTTGGGCTAGAAAAACCTTAAAGGCATTTGGGTGGCACCACACAGCATGCTGCTTATTTGAAATTGTCTAGATCGAGCTTGAACTTACTTAGTCAATATGTTACCTTGTGACCCGGTGTGTGGAGTATGACATCAAGTTGACAGAAATAAAAGAGTCATCATCATAGAACCGAAATCAAAATGTGGAGCAAAAGTTTCCTCTTTTAAATCTTTGGATCAAGACCTTTGTTTTGAAAATGAAGTTGATAATGTAGGCCATGATGTAAGCAGTGATGCTTATGATGACGATATTGATGATGCATTACATTGTATGCACAAACCTATACATATGAATGGTGGTCTCAAATGTGCACAGTGGATAGAAGGCCCTTTCATAGCTTAATGTACTATATGCTGCTTTCATGTCTTGAATTGCAGCACAGGAAAAAGCTTCCTGTGCCATTTGAACATTCACTCTGAATTACACTCATGTTCCAAAGATGGATGAAAGTAAGCTATTGTTCAGCAGTAATGTACAAACCTGCTGTAATGTACTTAAAAAACTCAGTCCTTTTTTTTTTTTTTTTTTTTTTGACATATATGTCATCTGATCCACTTTAATAAATTCTAAAAATGTAATTCTGTTTATTTCTTGTTATTCCTACCGCTAAACTGCATCTTTCAATGTCATGTACCAATCACTTGTCTAACAGGCACTCGATATACTTGGACATGCAGCTTATAGACTCCCATAGAAAAGCATTAGAACTTTTTGTCCTCTGCAGTTTTATTGAAATTTATACACTTACGTCTTGGAGAAATGATGTGCAGTAGACGATTTCTGCGTTTACTTGAGAGCTTTAAATCCCCTTTAATTGAGAATAAAACTTAAATCCTCTTAAAATAGATTCAAAATGACCTTGGAAACACCAAATTCTGAATGAAAATGACCATTCCGAATTAAACTTAACCCCAAAGTAGGTGGCTGGTTTATTCTGATTTTATATCCAAATTGAATATTTCCTTGATCATACAGTATATACAATCCAGTTTAATTAATTCCAGTCGCTCTGCGCATGTTTGTTCCCTTGTCCTGTCACAATGATGCACATTTTCCGGGCTGGCAGGGAACATGATGGCTGCCTGAAGCAAGCACTGGAGGCGAGACAATTTAACTAATTAGAACCTTAGAAGATTTGTAAATAATGATTAGAGCGAATAGACGTAAGCATAAAAATGTGGTCCTTTTCAAAGTTGCAGCTTCTTGTGATCTTCCATGCTGTAGCCAAAAAGAAAAGTGGGGACTAGAGTTTTTCTCCAGGTTAGAAGTAAATATGCCTCGTCCATCCCCTGTCCAATCAGTACCATTCCCAACCTCCAGATCTTTTTTATGCTACGACCACACCGGGTGCGAATTCACCTGGACGCGCGTCGAGATTACATACAAAGTCAATGCAAACACGCGTCTTGACGCAAATTCGCCCCAGGTGGCGCGTTGGACACGTTTGGCGCGGCGCGTCTGGAGCGTTGGACGCCTCGACGCTCGAGTTGAAAATATTGAACTTTCGACGCCAGTTCGCGGCGCGGCAGCCAATCAGCGATGACATTCCCCCTCGTCATCATTGATTTGATGACGTGTGACGCTCTGCGGCCCCCTGCTCCCGCTCAAGCCCCTCTCAAAGATGGAGGAGAGGTTTATCGGCACTGTTTGCTATCATTCGGAGCTATACTATTCGGCGTGTATACTCTACAGAGACCAGAACAAAAAGGAGCAGGCTTGGGTGAAAGTCGCTGAGGAGACAGGTTTGATTTAATGATGTGTGACGCCCCGGCCTCCTGCTCCTGCTCAAACCCCCTCTCAAAGATGGAGGAGAGGTTTATCTGCGCTGTTTGCTATCATCCGGAGCTAAACTACTCGGCGTGTGTCCTCTACAGAGACTGGAACAAAAGGAGCAGGCTTGGGTGAAAGTCGCTGAGGACACAGGTTTTGAAGGTAAGTTCTGTAAATATTCGTTTCCAGCTGGATTTGCCTGCACGGGTCATCACTGAGTCCGACCGGCTCCGGCTCTCTACTGCGCATGCGCCCGGACGCGTGTCGTCCCACAGCTTGTCAAAATGTCCAGCGTCCAGCTTTGGGCGTTAAGCGCGGCGCGTTACAGGCTTTACGCGCGTTAAAATTCGCCAATTCACGTCCGGTGTGGCCGTAGCATTAAGCAAAACAGCATTAAGGCAAATAAACATGTTTGCCATGTACACCTCAATCTCGAGCTACTATTTTCTTGTAAACCCGAAGGAGAATACTTTAATTCTGAAGTACTTGATTCTGAATTCTTAATTCCAATTTAAAAACCATCATATAACTGTGGCCATATTACACTGATATGAAGTATTCTGAGTGGCTAAGAGAACAAAGTGTGTTTTGTTCTGTCCTCTAAATCTATCGTAAACACAGCAAAATCGCTCCTTTGGTTCAAATTATGTGCTTAGCTCAACACAACAATCAAAAAGGAATTCTACATCTATTCAAAGGCAACATAGCGTTAGCGAGCTATAAGATTACACTATTTACAGTGTTACATAATTTGCTTAACCTTTTGCTGATCAGTGGCAACTGGGCAGCCTCCATGTCTGTGCAGAGTTACTACAAAATTTGAACAAATTATGACAATACAGGGTTTATTCTTTCAGAAAGTACTATGTTTTTCATCTCTTTAGAGATACAAGGTGTTTTTAGTCAAAACTTTAACTGCCATATAGAGCTTCACATGTATGCCCCCTGCTCTTTGGCTGCTTTTGCTCTTCCCAAATCTTTCCAAGAACTTCTCTTGCACTTTTCTTGTTGACACTGAGATCAAATCCATACTTGTGTTGTGTAAAGTAAGCACACTACTGTACTCTTCCATTATTCATACGCCCTCATTGTCCAGGCCATTAAAATTGGAGTGGTGGCGTTGCATTTATTCCCCCTGTAGAAGTATTCAGTATTCAATGTGCAAACACTGGGTCTTATCTTTCTCTGCTGTAGAGATGAAAACAGCAGAATGTTAATGCATACTTATTAGAAATGAGAGGACCAGTCATGCCATGCTGATGTGCATCCTACAGGGAATTTAAGTGCATGTTAGGGGATAGTTAGTCATGTGGGCAAAATGTAAGTGCACACAAATAGGTCCCAACAGGCTGCTGAAATCAAACCCAGTGTTGTTTCGCTGTGAGGCAACAATGCTAACCACTCAGCGCCTGTGCCACCCTCCAGTAGGTGCAGTTTGTGAGTTTGTGGTGAGTGTCTGAGTCGGCGGTTGCTTGTTAAAGAGCTCCCTGGGTGATCATAGAGCCGGGGTTACCAGACGCATCATTTTATCCATGTGAGTTCTACTTGTGGAGGAAAAAGCAACAGGACGTCGCCATGTGTGCACAAGCTCTGAAGGTTAAAGGAGTCAGGCAGCAGCCCCTTCAGGTCATTGAGAGGTCAGTGGTCAAGCTGCATGCTCTGACCTGTTTAATAGTCTCCACCTATAGCATAAGTTTCTCCCTTAGGCCACAGAAATAATTGCTGTTTAACTTTGGGGTCATGTAGGTGTCCAGCTGCATCATTTTTGCAAAGAAAAATGTGCAGTATGTTACCCTAGAGAACACCTATAGGGGGCACACGAAAGAGCTTCGGCGGGCACAATTATCTTGAACGCAAACAGCAGATGTGGCAACACTTGAGCATGTTGTTTTAGGTCATTTACTTCTGCGTAGTCTTGCATTGCAGTTGGATTTAAATGATCAAATGTCAGTAATCAGGAAATCTATCACGAAAGCTTCTTGCCATACAAATGAGTTAGGTCTGCAGAGGCACTGACCGATCAGAATCTTTTGAGGAGAAAGGGGATCGAGCTTTGAGCAAGGTGACAACAAGTAGAGACTGCAGGCATTTATGGCTGCTTAATAAGTTATTAGCATGGATTCATCCTTCAATAGTAATTTTATCAGAACATGACAATATTTCTCTTATTATGTGTCAATGTTCTGATGTAGGCCTACCGTGTGAAGCGCTTTGAAGGTGCTGTACAGATGAACTTGTCTCAAAGAGCACACATTAAGATTTTTTAGTTGTGTATGCCCATTAGTGAGTTTGTCATGTCTCTTCTGTGTGACAGAGAACCTCGATGAACGAAACAAAATTCCTGCAACATTAGAGCCTCTCCCTCTTCCCCTCCATGCAACTGGCTCAAACATCTTAATCCCCTGTCCATAGTCACCAGTGTGACGTCCTACGACTGTGTTTTCATCAGTTTAAGCACAATGGCTCACAGTAGCAAGCCAGCTGCAGAACTTAGGATGGATGCAGAGCTGTTGACAACATGACATGGGGCAGCTGAGCTGAATTACCACAGTGATGACCTTTAAATTAATCAGAATGGAGTAGGCCCGCATGAAGAATGGAGTCTTAAAGAAGCAGGAGCTGTAGCTCTATTTATGTTGCAAATTAGCTTGTTTGCCTGCAACGAGAGTTCTCTCACAGTAAAGCCCCAGTCACACATTCCCGTTTCTCATGGCGATTGTGCACGATTGTCATAATCCTGATAAAACGTGCTTTGGTCGTGGTGCATGCACCACTTGGTCTGGATCACCGTTATATAGTCGTGAATGAATGGAGGGGAACGTGGAAGGGTCCCGACTGTTTTGAACTGTTCAAAACTGTCGTGGAGAATCGCCGCACTCAGTACAGCGGGATGGAAGCCTAATGCAGTCCTAATGCGAACGGTATTAAAGCGGGATGTACGGAGCTCAGTCAGGCTGATCGTGGCTCAATTCTGAAAGCTTTATGAGGACAACTGACAAGGATGTATCCGTTTGTGCCCCGACTGTGTCCTGTCCAGGACAACGCAAGCGATGGGGCTCAGTCGGGGCTTACGTGACCCGAACTGAGCTCGAGCGGGGCTGACGTCGTGCCAGCGGGATGAAAATTTAAGGAATCCTCGTCATATCGCTCTATTAACCTAGCTGGAGCGGGACGAACGCCCCCGAAACGCTGTAGAAGCGCAACTGACAGTGTATTTACGGGGTGTGTCCAGGGGTGAGACAGACATTTCATCCCGTATCATAGCGATCACACCAGCCTCCTCAATCGTGCACAATCCCCATGAGAAACGGGAATGTGTGACTTAGGCATAACATAAAGGCAGAGCCACTCACTCATCTCCCACTGTGTCCGTGTGCCTCCATCTCTCAAATATCATGCCTCTGAAACTATCTCTGGAGACCCGACAAAGAGCAACTTGAAATGGCAGCATGAATGGGGCTAGTACAGGTCCAAAACAATTGGAATATAAATTTAGCCGTAGTGCTCTCGGGGAAATGCCTTATCGATGCCAAAAGTCAAAGGAAGTGGTCAGAGTAGTTCAACAACAGCAAGCTGAATTTCGAAGAAGATGGGCTGAAAAGCAGAGGACTACACCAGTGTCTGCTTTAGCCATCAATGAACAGGAATCTGAGTCTTGTTTATGCCAGACGTCAGAGGAAAATGCCCAGAGTGGTTCGAGATGATCGCAAGTTAACAATACTTCAAGTAATCATTCATTATAACCAAGGTATGCAAGAGATCATATCCATCCAGAGATCAGCCATGCAAGTTAGCCTGTTACAAAAACCCATAGATAAATTAATTATCTAATTAATTAACATAAACTCAAAATTTGCACTATTTTTATTCATTTGTGCTGTATCATATTTTAAATGTATCTATTGGAGTTTACCTCAAGTGTTCCTTTTCATAGCAGCACAGATCCTAAGATAAATTAACCATGAGAGGGATTGTTGTGTGATATAAAACATGAAAATTCAAACAAACAGAGTCATACGTGGGATTAAAGCTGGTTAGTCTCTCTCTCCCTAAACACACACCTACTCACACACACACGTGCATACACACATGCAGAGGCATTGTAAACCGGCAGTGCATGTTGAATGGTGGAGACCATGGAGTGAATTATTCATCCACGTGCTCTGTCACTCCCTGCACACACAACACTGAGATGCTGTTCACATGCATTAGCAGCAACACAGAGTTCACACACTATGACCACACACATTTCAATACATGGAGGCGTCTTTCAGCCCCGCTTTCATGGCAGTCTCGCCCCGCTCAGTGTTCTACACTTGTGTTTATTCAAGCTGATATTTTCCAATGCATGTCTCAGCACTTGTTATGCTCTTACCCTTGTCTTACTCTCCTCCTCTGTGTTCTTCACCTCCATGTTCTCACCTCCTGCTGTTTGAGGGATGCTTCTCGTTGGTGTGATGAGTCCAAAAGAGGGACAGACGGCTGTGGAATGAGGACATGGGGTTTTAAATTGATGAGTGCGACTTGTATGTCTCATTACCCGATTGTCTCCATGAATCTAACACATCCAAGCCTAGAAAGGTACAATGCATCATGGGCATAAGAGACAAAGCTGGAATGTAGTTTTACTGAACTCCTAAAAAAATGGTAAGAAAACTGGTTTAAAAAGACTTCTGATCTCAGATGTGTCACACTATTGTTATATCCCTTATTTATACAATTCTTTTAAAACTATCAGACTCTCAGCATGACACATGAGGATTAAGGTGATGCTTCATCGGCATTATTGTGTTTTAACTTCTGTCCTGAAGTCTGTATTTTATTCCACAAGTTTATTTATTTGAACAAGGCAGTGTTGTGCAAAGCAAACAATTTAAAACCAGTCACTATCAAAGAAACAAATTAAAAATTTTGCATGTTAACTTCAACTAATACAGCACCCATTTAAAGCACACATCCACAGACACTGATAGTGGTACTTAGCATTCAGGAATGATTTCCATTTGTAATTTAATTAATATTCAATATTACACTTCCGGAGACATGCTTCTTTCGTTCTGCTTTAACAAACTAATTACTGGCAGAGTAGCAAAAACAAATTCTCATTATGTCGTGTCCCATGCCACTTCATTTCACTAAAATTGTGACAGAGCTGAATTGTCAGACAAAGAGTGAGAGGGGAGAGTGAATTGGGGAACATGAGGGCCAGGATGTCTTTTACAGTTTTTCACAGTTCTTAAAGGGCAACTCCGTTTTTTTGACACCTGGACCTTATTTTTAGGTTTGTGCATGCTCATATACTCACTCAGACAAACATCGTGCAGCTCGGAGTCCTTCAGAAGTTATTTAGATCCAACCGATTTAGTCAAGACTTAGCGGGGGCCACGGCAAGGGAGCTTCAGCACGGGACATAATCTCTGCAAAATCGCTCGTCTCTACCACAGCCCGGTTTGTCATTGCAGAGAAATCCTCCAGAGTAGTCAGACATATATTCCTGGATAGATCCATACGCGTGTCAGCCGGTCTCAAGTCCCACTCTGAGCAGCAAACACACTCCTCTTCTGTTGCTATAGGCGAACGCTGTCCACAAGCGCACCACCAGTTCGCATTAAGTCGTGGACGTGCTCCTGTTTGTTGTTCTCGAGCCAGCTGTTCGTCTTTCTCCCTCCGCATTCTTCTTTCTTGGAGCTCCTCGTCCGTGTACTCCGGCTCAAACCGGTAAGGACAACCGTCAAAGTCGAAGTCGTAGTCTGACTCTTCGACATCAGATAAATATTTTGCCATGTTGCTCAGCAATGCCGGCAAAAAGTAAATCAGCTGTACCTTTGTGTCGCACGGCTATGACGTCATCAAAAGTTTGTTTACCAGGTCAGCTGACCCACCTGAAGACGGTAGACGAGCTGACTTTATGATAACACTGGCGATGGATGAAAAAATATAGTCGAAATGAGTGATTTTGCAGAGATTATGTCCCGCGCTGAAGCTCCCTTGCCGTGGCCCCCGCTAAGTGCGGCTAAATCGGTTGGATCTAAATAACTTCTGAAGGACTCTGAACTGCACGATGTTTGTCTGAGTGAGTATATGAGCATGCACACACCTATAAATAAGGTCCAGGTGTCAAAAAAACGGAGTTGCCCTTTAACACACGTTTCTCAAAACACCAACAGATTCCTTCAAATTGTACACACAAACCTGAAAACGAAACACACAAAATGCTAAACCTGACACTCCCTTTTCAAGATGACTCTTTGCCGTCAAATCTCTTAACTGTTCACAAAATGGAACTCGTGTTCTCATTTTGTACACACAGCCACATTCTCCAATGACACACACATGCCAGTCAATTCATACACACAGTTCAGCATTTGCTGCACACGACCAGGCATTCACAGCACACTGAAGTGCAAAATTAAAACCCATTATAGAAATGCTACACACAATGTGAATGGCAATGACTCATGAGAATGACCCATTTTTCCTTTTGAAAATGTCTGTGTTGGCCCACTTCTTCAAACATAAAATATCACACAAGTATGCAGCAAATCATTGTTTTATTTACAGAGTTTCATTTCTAAAGAAAATGTACTGAAAAAAAAAAAGTCAAAGGTCCTCCCGCTCTTACCCCTCTCCTTCTCTGGTTGTCATCCATTTTTCAGTGCTCACCAAACAAAGCAGAGGCTCAAGGCCCTTTTATACTTCAGTTCTCCTGATTGAAAACTGCTCACCAGTCCTGGGTGTTTAGAGATTTACATAATTGTGTGTTGTGGGTTGATGCTTTGAGATTTCAATTGTGGTGTGTGTGCAACAACTGACCATTGTGTGTACAGCTTCGACAACAAGGTGATGTGTAATTGACATCAGAGTGTAAAGAAGGAAAGTCAGAGTCTAATGCAGGTAAGGGAGTGTTTAGATGTGGCAAATTGGGCAATTGTCGATTGTTGTCTGTTAAGAACCGTGAAAAACTGTAACAGTTAACTTTGTTTAAGTAGAGAAAATGCCGTTCTAGTAAGAAGGTAGTTTCATTGATGGTGATTTCAGGCAAAAACATACCATTTGTACTGTTTACAAGAACTGCTTCAATTTATATACATTTGTGACTCATGCTGTTGCCAGAAGTACCTGTACCTGCTGCCACCGTGAAGACTGAGCAGACATTTTGGTCAAATTTGCCAAAAATTCCCAAAGGTGCTCTTTTGATGCCAAATTTACAAGCAAAGGATTTACATGAGTCCCAGAGACCTCAACTCTTAAAAACTAAAACCTACTTTGTTCATCCCTTCAGTCTGAGTGTATATGTGTAAGAATTGAAACAATATCCTCTATTAGTGGACATTTATTCAAAGTTTGAATAAATGCTGTTTAAGCTGTCCAGGGCTATTGCATTAAAATGGAAGAGATGGATATGGGGCCCAAGGAACTTGACCTTTGACCTTTAAAATTGATTAACTTTATTTGTGAGAGAGGACAATAATGCAAATTGTGAAGAAATTCCCTTTCTTGGGAATTTCTTGGGCTTTGCAATCAAAATCAAGGGATCTTCATCAGACCTTGGACCCCAAAAAATTCAATAAACTTGATCCCTCCAGACCAGGGAATATTTATACAAATTATAAAGGAGACCCTTTAAAATTTTTCTGGGATATTGCATTGAAAACCTCGTCTTCAGCCTTTGACCTTTAAAATCCATGGATCTTATCCTTTTGTACAGTTGGAAATTTATGTATAGTTTGAAAATGCCTTAAAGCTTAATTGAAATTGCTCTGAAAAATATGGGACGAACATGAGGTCCACCAAGCAAATTTAGTAGAATTATGGTAGACATTCAACTAAGATGAGACACCTGGGGGTGCTGGTTTGGCGTAGTGGTTAGCACCCCATGTACGTGCTTCTGCCGGTCCAGGTTCAAATCCCGCCTGTGACCAGTTTGTAGAGTGTCTTCCCCTACTCTCTCAACCCCTTTCACAAGCCTATCACTGTCTCTCTCCTCTCAATAAAGGCACAAAATGCCCAAAAAATACATTAGAAAAAAAAAAAAAAAGATGTGACACCTGTATGAAAGTATGAAATATCAAGAGGCCCAAAAACTTGACTTTTACGGTAAATGTTCTCATCATTTGTTCTTGAGACATAGTTGACAATTGTGTTTGAAGAAAATCCTTTCGAAGTATTATTTAGATGTTGCAATCACGAGATAGGGATCAACATAAATATGTATGAGTTTTAACCGTTGACCTCCAAGTTTTTCATATTTATCCCTCAGTAAGAGCAAACATTTTTACAATATTACACTGACAGTCAAGGGATGCTAAAATGCCCAGAAACCCTGACCTTGAAGTTAAAATCAATCAGTTTATCCCTGAAGCAGTGCGGATATTAGTGTAAAGTCCACAGAGAATTTCCTTCCATGTCGGTGCCATATCATGTTCACAAGGAGGGTTTGAACATGAGAACTTGATCCCTGAAAACATATTAATCCATCCTTAAGTCACACTGGAAAATCCCTCAAACATTCTAGAGAGAGTAAGAACTGAACAAAGAAATGCACTGAAGACGACCCAAACACAAAAGGCCCCCTACTTCTGCTGTCCAGGAAACAATAGCTTTCACTCACTTTGTATCATCAGGTACCAAACACAAGTTCAGCATTTCCAACCAGTTTATGTATTTGTTTGTTTGGAATAAAAAAGCCTTCCTAAATGCAGATCAACTTGACACTGAAAGTGTGCCAGCAGTGATTTGTTATTATCTACAGTTTGATGAATTTCCTGCTGAGTGAAGTGATGAGCATCTTTACAGCAAATAAATGCGACAAATAAATAGCTCAAGGTCATTAATTTGAAAGGGAATTAAAACAAGAATCATTTCAGAAAGAAATGATCTTTTCAGAGAAATTACTTTTTATTAGTCAGTGAGAAAGTTCAAGTAATTTAAAAGTTTGAAATCAACCAAAGCAGGCAAGTCAAAATTAATGAAGTTAGTCACTCTTATTTAACACTCTGTCTCTTATTATTCATGTAATCAATCTCCTATTAGCATGATCAATGTTCAATTAAAGATAAACAACAGGAAACTATTCATTTATTTCCTCCTTTTGTGGAGATAAATGGTTGGAAAAGCTCATAAAATTAACTTTTTGTCAGAGTTCATTTTGGTAACTGTTCAAGATTTAGTCCTTATGTTAGTCTTTGTATTTTTATACTCATTGGTTTAAGTAAGGGCGGCACGGTGGCACAGCTGTTAGAGCGCTGCCTGGGTGGGGAGGGCCTTTCTGTGTGAAGTTTGCATGTTCTTCCCGTGCATGCGTGGGTTCTCTCCGGGCACTCCGGCATCCTCCCAAAGACCAAAAACATGCTCATTAGGTTAATTGGTGACTCTTAATTGCCCTTAGGTATGAGTGTGAGTGGTTGTTTGTCCCTCTATGTGGCCCTGCGATCGACTGGCCGGTTCAGGGTGTACCCCGCCTCTCGCCCGATGATAGCTGGGATAGGCTCCAGCCCACCGCAACCCCGAAAGGGATAGCCGGGTATAGAAAATGAATGAATGAATGAATAGTTTAAGCAACCTCAGAACACTGTAGTTTTTACACTTTTTATCACTCACTTTTTTTCAACATATCAGTTGTGTCAGTGTGTTCTGTGCATTCACCCTTTCATGCATAGTGTCCACTACCGTAGACAGATATTTGGAATAAAATGTATACCCTTTAGGTTGCACTACCATGTCCAATAACCCGGTGGTAAATTCCTTAACCCTTTTTTTAAGTTTCAGAAAAATATTGACTTTGCACAGTTTTACCTAATGAGATACTGCATCATATATCCAAAATAGCTTGTCATCTTTTCATGTCACAGAAAAGATCAGTGAAAACACGTTTGTGTGTTTTTTATGTTCCATACACTCTTCTGATGGTGATGTCTATCCTGTTCCTTTTAACTGCAACACTGTATTACCTAATGTACCGCAGGACAGGTTATCTAGGGTTAAATTATGGGTGATGATTGCAGAACTATGTCATATAACTGGAGAAACTGTAAAAAGTGGATGATGTGCAACCCTAAAACAGTATCCATCAACAGTATAGTGAGCACAAAAAAATCCCTATATTTTTTTTTACTAAGGCCATGCTTTGATGTTTTGAAACATGACCTTCCCTCTTGATATTTTCTCCTCTGTCAGGAACATGCCAGTTTTTAGAGTATTACCCAGCGACACAAGAAAAGAGAAAGCCTTTTTTAGTTTTGACCTTTTTGCAAAGGCAGCTTGTGTATCACAGGGACCAACATGCTGAAGGCTGTCACATGCAGAAGCAGTTTACAAAAAAGGTATATATATTTGTTTGTATGCTTCAGAAATGTCATTCTTTTCCCTCCCAAAGCTATTAACTATCGTTACAATAGAACCAATTCTTATCTATAGAGTCTCTCATGAATGCATCAAAGCCTCAGTGCATCCATTGAATAACAATGAGGGTTTTTACTGGGTGGAAATAATTCATCCAGATCTATGGAGAAAGATAAACAAGTGAATATTATACAGACAATAGTGCACCCAAGGATGATTAGTTGTATCCTATAATACATTAAATAAGCCCTGTGGGATAAAGGCAGCCTCAAGGATGTTTCAAAGCAGAGCTGTTTACATGTCCTGGTGAGAAAAAAAAACATTCAGGACTGAAGCTTTACTCACAACTAACATTATTTATCAATTAGAGGTTGGAATAGAGTGATAAGAAAAAATGGTGCAATTCCAGAGCAGAAGTCTTATATTAAAGAATAAAATAAAATAAAAAAGAACAAAGTTTATTGTATTGGTAATGGTTACTGTAAAATGTAAATCAGAGTGGGTCTGTATATACTTCATTTTGATTTACTGATACATATGTAAGTCTTCATGTGAATATTTGCTTATAAACAATATTTGTACACAGACTCACTAGAGGTGTAACCTGACATGCCAGATGGACAGTTTCTTATCGAAAATATTTCACTCATCCATCAGGGGAGGAGCCCACAAAAATGTTTTCAGGGCAGAACCTTCAAAAACAACAGCAGCTTGTGATTGGACAATCGTTTGGATCATCACAGTCATCACAGACCAATCCATATCAAGCAGCCCTGCTATGATGTAGCATATGTAGTGGCTAAACGTAGCGGCTAATGGCCAACTGTTAGCTGCCATGGCTAATGGCTTACAAGGTCAAACAACAGTTAATGGCCGTTAGCCGTAGCTAACTGTTGTTTGCGGCTAGCTGTTGTTAACCGCTATGGCTAACAGCTAACAACAGCTAACTGTTGTTTGCCCTTGTTAGCCTTTAGCCGTTGTGTTTCACATCAAATTATACCACACAAATGTATCATTTGACACTTATATGTGACATGAACCTCGTCAAAGACAATCCCTATGAAACTTATGAGGAGAGCATCTTTCTCCAAGTATAACTAAGTAACCATGATGACCACAGGCTAACCGACAGTAGCCGTCATTATTTGTACAACAGGAAGGGACTTCACTTCCTGTCAAGTCACTTCCTGTTGTCGTCAAGCCCACAGCTCCCACTGCTCCCACCTCTCTTCCCTGATTGTGCCGTTAAGCATATAGCCGAGTGAAACTGTTGGACAATGGAGGCTGGCAAGACGGAGATGCATGATTTCAGAATCAGGCAGGTACGTCTGCTCTGCAAGGCTACTAGAGGTGACCCTATACAGCCAAATATTTAGTGATTCATTCAACTGATTATCTCAAATCCAAGCTATTGTTTAAAAAAAGGCCAGTTCTTGCTTTATTGGGGTGTTAAAAGACTCTATGAAAGTTTCTATATGAAATAAATTATTTTCTCAAAACGAAAACTGCTCAGGGCAGACCTTTAAAAAAGCTTTACTGTAGTCAGGAGAGACTTTGGTCCTGTTAACAAAAAGATCTATTTATTGACTTGAGGCCTCATCCTGTTGTTGAAAACAAGGGCTTTTG
Organism: Scarus forsteni; assembly: GCA_036419115.1. Lineage (NCBI taxonomy): Eukaryota > Metazoa > Chordata > Actinopteri > Labriformes > Labridae > Scarus > Scarus forsteni. Next base: position 12,336,662 of record JAZDUH010000098.1, on the reverse strand, counting down.
TTACATGCTGGTTGGAGGCCCTGTATATGCCTTTGTATCTGCATTTTTTCACTGACACAGCAGCAGTGAAGCTCTACAGAGCAGTGAAGCTTGAAGTTGAAGAGAGGCTGAGCATGGCTGAGCTGATTTCATTCACTGGCTGCATATGGATAATCTGACATATCAGAAAGACCATCAAAAATATTTTGCTAGTGCATCTGGGAAAGAGCCCATAGAGTTTGGGGAGGGTTGAACCTTTCAGAAGCATATCTGGCAGGTGACTGGATGATTGTTCTATTAATCAGCATTTCTTATGGGCCAATCAGGTAATGTAGTAGGTGAGCGCTACTGTTTAACAGAACATGATCCACTTTGTTCAACAAACTCTTGTCTAAGCATGCCAGAAGTGGAGCAAAAATAACCTCACTACAGAGAGGTTTGTTGTGTTGTTCTTTGTTTTTCATTTAATAAAAAAGTAAGGTCAAAATCTGATAAAACAGCTTCTAAGGTTGTTAGCATCTATGCTTATCTCTATAAGCAAAGCCACCTGCTTGTGTCATCTCACTTGTATCCCCCACCTCTCCCTTCACTAAGAGATGCTGATGGGGCTGTGCTACTTTAAGCCAAGCACAAATGTTGTGGATATGGGTTTGGCAAGATGGATCAGTATGATTACAGACATTGAATTAGGCAGATCCAGCTGCTGTGCAAGGTAACGTGTGGACATCAGTCTGTGGCTTGAACATACAGATATGTGTTTCTTATTAAAATTTCTTGGAATTTTTTCCTTTCTTTATTTAATTAAAATGCAGACAAAAACGTTTGGTAATCACAATATGTCCTGATGCCGAGTGACAACATATGGAGTAACTAGCAATTCCCATCCCTAGCTTATCTATGCAGTATGGTCTAATTTTTGCAATGATCATGAGGCCATTATTGTAAAGTTGTACAACAGGAAAAAAAATCACAAAGAAAAACCAAGATTCCTTACCCATGATTTTGAAACGAATAATAGCCAAGGCAAAATTAAAATGATAAAAACAGATGACTCAGTTTTGCAGGCCCAATAATTTCTGTTTGGTTAAGTCATGTAGAAAGACCTTTTTGTTTGGAGCAGCTAGGCAGGCTTCACTTTTATTATATCCTGATCTCTTAGACTTGTTTATTGTTGCACATTTTCTGCATCACAATAAACACAATGATTAAAAAAATAATTATAATTAAGACCCAGCATTTCCTGGGAGGGTGATAACATTTGGACCAGTACAGGATCATAAATAATGTTACCCTTATCTTCTCGATGTTCATTTATATGCCAGACATTTGCTAACAATGCCATAAGGCCCAAATCTTGCTGCAATTGTGTAACCTATTCAAGTCCTCAATTGAAGTTTAGATTTTGTTTTTTTAATAAAGTTTTTAACCAAAACCATCTTCATGAATGAAGAAAAGCGACCTGTTTGTTTCTTTCGCTGACAACAATCCAAGTTTCCTGCAGTGCTCCACAGCCAGTTTCAATTGGACCTCAGTCCTCAATCGGCTGCATTGTTTTTCACTCCTCCCCATCTCTGCACTCAGCTCCCTCTGATTGCTCATTTCTGGTCTAATTGTAACAACTGTTGCAATTTCACTGTTGGATAATTGCATCATGTTCTTTACTACACCCACAAGGGCTCAAGCAACCTGCTGTTTCCCACTCTGTTTGACAGAAAACGTGGTTGTAGTGACCATGTTTATGGAGTTTCATAAACAATGAAAGATGTATGAAGCCAAAGATGGACTGCTGTGCTGTTTAAAGGTTCCCTGGAGTTGTAGCAAAGTTTAGTCTGGGAAACATTTCAACATTTTTTATCACAGTACCTAGCAATGCACTGATTTTTTAAAAGTGCAATCCACCAAAAGTTTTCACAGTGGGAGTAAATGGAGTTTTTCTGCTGAGAAATGCATTGTTTCCAAAGAGTAGGGATTTGTGTTACTCCGGAAATTCATAAGAGAGATCTGTGTGAGCTGTGCCTCAGTGGTCTATTTGTATTAGAATACATTACAGGTGAGCTGGTGCCGCCTGAGCCACACACTGCTGCATTTTTCGGTCTTGTGCACCTCAACTTGAATAAAAGATGCTGCATAACCAGTCAGTCAAAGCAAAGTAAAATGTTCCACCGTTCATGACATGCTCTGACACATTTGTTTTTAAAATAAAAATGTGACAATTAAGGCAATAATGAAGACTAAGTATCAAAATAGAAACGGACTCAAGGTTTCCAAGTCCCATCACTGCTTTGAATATATGAAAGACTAACTCTACAGCTGTGTTTTACAGACAAAGGACAAAAGAAAGACAGCTTTGTAGTTTTTTCTAAGGTAATCTGTTATATTCTCTCCTCAAATACCTTTAAAAAATCCTTTAAATTCACAAATGGCCGCCGCTATTTGTTTGTTCGGGTGCATTTGTCTGCAGCTACTAGTAATTAGAGAAATGCCTCACTTGTAAAACAGTGTATTTTTTTCAGTAAATCTACTGCTTCTTTTTAAATTTTATTATTTGGAAAATATCTTTCAAATTGTAAAGCTAGGGTTCGGATGAGACTACAGTGGAAGCAGTACTACTCTGCCCCCCCTTCCCTGATGCACCACCATTCTCCTGCGTTTGTGTGCCTTTAGCTGCCATTAGCACTATGCCAGTTTCACATATTTGCAGCAACACAACAGCCACATAGCATATGTCCCTTCAAAAAACTAATATTATCTGTTCAATCTGAACAACTAAAACTCATTAAGAGGTAACAAGCACTTATACCTTTGTAGAGGAGTCTCCAATCATGTCTGTTCTTGTGGAGATCTCCTCCGCTGGCATTGCAATGGCAGCTGGGGAAATGTATTGACATAGGTTTGAAAAACATTGCTGTCAGATTTTATATTACGTATAGTTCCTATAATGACGCAAAGTGGGCAGAACCCTACAGCAGACAGAAGAAATGAAAGGGATTAGAATTTTTAATTTCTGTGTTTTTAATGATACCAGTCTGGATGGGATTCAGATGAAATTGACTTGATTAAAGAGATATATTATACACATATTTATCCAGGGCATTTATAGCTAATCCATTGAGTGATGTCAGAGATACGCGTTGTTAAATTATGTCCCAATGTTAAGTTATGGGATTTTCAGAAAATTTGGGAATTTTTTGCATCCAGACAAATATGCAGATCACCACCTAAATGTAATGACTTCTTCCTTGGACCAAACAACATCTCTGGTATAATTTTTTATGTAAATCCATTCAGTATTTTTGTTTGTAATCTTGCTAACAGACAAACTAACAACCAGGTAGACCCTGGCGAAAACATAACCTCCTTGGCAGAGGTAACTAAACACCAGCTCAGCTGTAGCTCCCTGACAGTTTGCAGTTTACTGTATCATATACACACAGATGCTCCTTTAACACTTCATTAACATGTTGACATTTCCACTTCCACATCACACACATCACATTGACTTTATCTGACAATAACAGAGTGACGCTGTCTCTGACCTTATCGAGCAGCTATCCTAATGAGACCATGTATGTACATATAAGGACATCATACTCTGGACTACCTACACCATATTGATTAGTTCTTCTATAAACTTGTTTGCATTATTCATTGGCAATGTCCATTACATTTCAGTCGAACAAGAAAATAACAGGGATTAGTGGGAATCCAAGATGGTTGCCTTCAACATGTAAATGCTTGTTCAAAAATCAAACAGGCACAAAATCTCTCTAAATATATTCATCGATCAATTCATCCATTCCCCCATCATTCTTCCATTCATCAAGTTTTTATCTTTTATCCATCAGTCTATCTTAGCCACAGAATTCCCCATAGTTCCAAATGTCCGGCCATCCATTTATCTGTCTTTTGCTCTGTTTACACTAGTCAATCCATCTTTTACAAAGAGACATGGATTTTTTTTTGTCATTTCACTTTTTCTTTGCCATTTATTTTTCTGCCATGTATCTGATTGCAGAATTGGAAACATCATAAAGATGTCTGTGTGTTTGTAGAAAAAAAGTAAAATTCCAACGATGCAGGCGTCAGAAAACTGCCTGATCTTCAAACAGTCACTTCTGACTGTTTGAATTCTCCAATCTTAGAAGCAGACTGGCAACAAACAGAGATTCAAAGTCAAAATAAGTGATAAATGGCTGTATGATAGCAGTGGTGTTCAGGCTTATCTCCACCAGCCAGCTGAGGCTTTTTATCACTTTTTTAATTGCCTTGATAGTTGCACACACACACACACAAAAACATTGAGACATCCACACAAAATATACAAACCGGTTTAAAGTAGTGCATCACCCAGAAGCCATCCTCTCAGAATCAAATTGAATAGGTAGCTGTTGTGATGACTTATTGATAACTTATTGATAGAACTAATCATGCAGCTGATTCAGTGTCTCTGCTTCCATCCATAGAGTTTGTAAGGAAACACAACTTCTGTCAAATAGAAACAAGAAAGTTATTAGCCCTAGTGTCTCTCTTTTTCTTTTTCTTTATCTTCTGTGGGTCCTCTGCAGCAGGGATGTTGTCACCATGTGCAACAAAAAGAGGAGATCCCTGCCAACTTTATGCAAAAACATATGCTTATACAGTATGTTGAACCCTGCGTGCACCATTCAGTCACCTGTCAAACATCCTACCAATTAGCAGTTAATTCAAGCTGCAACATTTCTAGGTCATTACTTTGACTCTGCTAGTAGCACATGTAACAATACAGCACTCTTACTACTCAGAGCTCACTGATCAGTGCTGTTGGTAGGAGTCTTCAACGGGAAGGAGTGATCTCCAAATACAGACCCACACAGAGAAGAGCAGCAGCAGTGTGTGCAAAGTGGCCTGGAAGTGATTGTGTCGGGTTCAATTCCGCGTTTTTTTTTTTGTTTGTTTGTTTGTTTTTTGAGAAAGAGAATGGCAGAATGAATGGTGAGAAGTCTATGATCGTGAGAGTGAGTTGTGTATATTTGGATTTCAAGTGGAGTTCTTTTCTTGCCGGTTTTGTGGAATGCAACTGAGCAAAATCACACAATTTTGCTTTTCCTTAGGACAGTTGTTGGAACCTTTAAACTGCACAAGACCTTAAAAACTTGTTTCAGCACTTGTAAAAGTGTGTCACACTTTCCAATTTTTTTGTCATTTGTAAAACTGTTTTGTAAATGTTTTTTTGTTTTTTAAATGTTAAAATGTTTTCTACATTGTATAGTATCAACTTCCTGTGAAATACACAGTGTGGGGCATTATCATCTTAAAGTTCTTGTCTGTTTCATACTGCTCAGGATTTTTTCACAACATTGCCTTGAATGGAACATAAACTTCTGAGAAACATGCTGATCATCATCATCATCATCATCATCATCACCAAAAACTATCATCATCAATATCATCATCATCGTCATCATTCCCTTTTCCAGAATGGTAAGAAAAATGTTCCTTTGCTTTCTATTCTTTGGCATCTAACTTTGAGCAGTGTTTAAAGATTCCTGATGAAGTAAAAACTAACAATTTTTTTTACAATGAACAGAAAATAATGTGAATGAACTGAAACAGATCTTTAACATTGAAAACACTGAAAAACATTTGTTATGAATGAAGTAACTGAAGAAACCTACTAAAAGAAATGCAATATTTTGTGTTCTAACTGATTTAAGTTAGGGCTTTTTTAAAACTGTTAGTGTTGTTACTTATTTTATTTACCTTTAATTTTTAAAATAATATATTTCTTGAATATGACAGTAAGCTCACAGTACCCCAGTGGCCTCCACGGTTACCAGATTTGGGTGCTAATCTGGAGATTAGCATCATAGATGTCCAGCAACAGTGTGATACTCCAAAGTCAATATGGAACACAATTACAAAGGGATGTCTCCAGCTTTTTTTCAGTGCTACAAGGGGTTTAGACAGTTTTGACGGCAAAAAGGTAAACAATCAAGTATGAGTAAGATGAGCCTGAGGTGGCTGGTGAGTTTATTTTAATGGTTAGCTGTATACACAGTTTGTTTTTGTGTTGCCGACCACGTTATATCAATTTCATCCAAAACTGCTCTCAGTTCAGGTCAAATTTGGGATGGGTTGGCAATTCTCTGTTCGGCATCAGCATCAGCAGACTTAACTTGGTTTACTTGTAGGTTCCCAGGAAGTGGGCTTGCATCTCCCCAGCAAACCAACTTCCAAGCTTGGTTCAATCAGAACTTGAACCAGCCTCCTTCCAGTCCCAGTCCAAGCCCTTACAAACTGAGCTACATGCTGCTAAGAATCTGCTGTGCACTGCATTAAGAAGGCCTCCATACATAAGCAGTGAGTGATTATGCTTTACTTGAGCATGAGTTTATTTAACAAGCAGGGACTTTACCTTTTCTTTCGGAAGATTTAATCAAAGTAGTTTTGCTTCCTTTTGAGTTCTGTCCTCAAGGGATCAATTATGATAGAAACCATGTTTAGAGATAATGTAGCTGATTTAATTTAACTGTCGAGTTTTGCCCATGTCTCATCTGTTAACATGAAAATGATGTGTTTTTACCCACAGAGAGTACCTGATTTTGATGCCTCCTGTAGACAAAGCAGTTGTTTTCATCCTGTTGCCAGTCCAGTCTTTTACAGGCTATTGTTCCCATTTAAAAAAGCAAACATTTAGAGTGCTTGGATTCTGTCTAAATCTGCTTATAATCTTGTTTGCTTTTGTAGCTCTCCAGAGGCATCAGTATTAATTTCAGTCTGTTTCATAACCGGCTCAATCCTCCTTACAGCACGTATAATCACAGACGTGAACTTTTCCCCTTTGAGCTGCATACAATCTAAAAACAGAGGGATTATTTTAACAGCATATTTCAGGAATTCCTGTAAGTCAGCGTTATTACGAACAGTGTGATGCCAGGAGTCGAGGACAGCTGTGTGTGACATCCACAGCTTTCCTGATATCCAGCTTTCCTAGGAGCAGAACATCATGACGAACGAGGGTGTTCTGAGAAATTAAATCACCCAGCTAAAGGCCCCTTTAGGCCATGGGTATACCTCCATCTCTCAATTCTGAGCGCTTTAACCATCTCTTATAAAAGTGTAATATCCCCAAATTGAAGACATTTTACAGGACATCCCAGCAAATACCAGCTCAAATTGAACAAAATTAGAGAAATTGGTTGTGCTGGTTTGGCTCGGTGGGATTTTGTACCCTGACAGAGGTGTAGCAGCTGGCTTCAGATGGATAATGGGTTGACAAAGAGGGGTTAAAGTTAGTGACCTTGAGTTAATACACCTACAGCAGTGAGGTACAGGCTGCAGATTGGCTGAAGGTCACTGCTGGTTTTGTTTTATAGGAAGCAAAACAACATTTATTTTTTTCTGTGACATTATGTTTTGGAGTTGTGTCCCTTTGGTAGACTTCATGAGCTCGAAATCTTATGAACACTAAGGGGCCGTTTACGTGGAAACTCCTGATTTAAAGACGCAAAGATTCTTCCTTTGCGTTTTCAAATTCTTCTGCATTCAGATGACAACGCTGGAGACGAGTTAATCCCCTGTAAATCTGCTGTAGAGTGCATGCTGGTTCAGTAGATGGCGGTGTAGGTCTGCAGAGAGGCAGCGCTGCTACAACACACGAATAAAGAAGAAAAAATTTTCATAAACAACAATGGCGAAATAGACGCACAGAGACGCAGGGGTTTCTTTTCTGGACAACAAATCAGTTTGGACTACAAATCTGTGTGGATAGTTTTGTCTGGATAACAAACCGAGCACGGTAAGAGGCTCACACGTTACTTGGCAGACGGCCGTAGCTGTTGTTGTTCCTGGTATGCGCGCGCAGCCTTCATGTGAAAGAGCACTGCTCATGCGGTGACGTAAGCGTTTCACCCTAAAACACTCTGATACGGGTTTACACGGAGCTGCATGGAGAGCAGATTCAAACCTTTTCCACTCTGGAGTACGTTTTCAAAAGTTTCCGTTTTCAGTAAAAACGCAACACGCTCCATCTAAACGCAAGGCCAAAACGCAGTGAAAACTTATCGGATTTGAGCGTTATCGGCGCCATGTAAATGCCATGTAAGTCCAATATCTTTTCAAGCAAATTTCTACTTTGACAAAGAGCTACAGTAAGAGAATTTGTAAGGTTAAAGGTGAAGAAGTTTCATGTCCATCCCTTGCTCATATCTCACACATACTTTTAAGGCTTTATGTTAAACTCTGAGGGAAGACCACTTTGACTCGGTGAAGGACTGCTTAGAGTTAGGAGGTCCTATACAGTGTGTCAAGGTAATGGGGACTTGTGGATATGACACACTGCAAAGAATTGACTGTAGAATTTAAAGTAAATAACTGGCAAAAAAGTTGCCAGCTAAGTATTGTGAAATCGCAGTTAATTATTGTAACAATCTGTTACAACATATTACTGTAATTTGTTTTTATCCATAATGCATTGTGGTATACAGTTAAACATTGTAAAATGACAAAACAAGAAAATACTGTAAAGTTTTACTGTAGATACTACAGCAATTTGTTACAGTGTCTATCTTTTATTTTTCAACTTTTATTTTACAGTGTATCTCAAAAATGTATTTTTCTTTATTCTTTGAACCAGTGTGAACTATGGTTTAAGCTAAACTTATTAGAACATGGATATGATATTTTAAGGTTATTGTTCCTCACGGTAATGTCTTTGTTGATATTATTATATCTCATGAATGCTGAGCAGGAACACTAAAAGATTTCTATCAAACTTTGCATGATTCAGTCCCTCCACGATTTTGCAGGAATTAGTTGTTGTAATTGCAGCAGAACTGCCTGATTGTGGGGTAAGTTTCTCAAAAAGTTGTGGCAAAAGTTTAAATATTTAGAGACTTTATTTTGAATTGTAATTCATTTTGTGCTTGATAGAGGCCATGCAGTCTAACATACAATAGTCTTACTGCAAGACATGAAGCAGATGTACTCCGTATAGTTTATAGAACTGGGTAAGACAGCCTTTAAATATGCTGCCCCCTCTACCTGGAATAGTCTCTCGATGGATTTGAGACGAACAGAACTGGTCACTGTTGGTGAATTTAAGACTTTGTTGAGGGACTTGGGAAAGAGCTGGCCTTGGACAATGTGACTGTTTCAATTCTTGACTGCTTCTCATTTTGTTTTGAATTGGTGTTTCCAGAACAGTTTGGTTTCAATGTGCTGATGTCTGAATGTATTTGTTGTTTTTATTGTGTAACTGTCTGCTGCTGCCATGCCAGGTCCCTCTTGAAAAAGAGACTTTAAATCTCAATGAGGCTTTTATCTGGTTAAATAAAGGATATTGCCAAATTTAACTCTTATCCCTACTTAGCTTTTGGATTTACATTTTTATAAGATACAGCATTTTAAAATATAAAAGTAAAACACTTAAATATGAAAGGACAATAAGTGCACCAAGACATGAAATTTCTGTCTGTTCTGCTACTTTAAGTATTTTCAGTAATTAAGCTTGTTTTAGCAAACATTTAATCAGTATACTCTCTCAAATACATCAAGCTAGGTATTTTTTGTGCGAGGCCCTCCGTAAAGTTCAAACACCTCTGGTCTCAATCAAGAAGCTTTGCATTGATTCCCTACAGTCCCTGCAAGAGTGAACTGGGTACATTTTGACTTTTTGTCATGATCAGGGAATCTCATGGTAATCCCTTGACTGTAGAACTTCTACCACAAACACCATCCGAGCACCTCCTCCTTACCCAACCCAGGACTTTGACTTTCCACACTGGTTAAAATCCATAGGAAATAAACCACAAAAAAGAGGAATAGTTTTCTTTCCATCCTTGTGAGTAATGTCAGAAATGCCATGGAATGTATGTTAATCTGTGGTGGTGACAATTTTGACAACTGCAGCCCTCTACTTCACTGCGGATTAAATAATCTCTATCTCCATGTCATCAAAGTGACAAGGTGCTGATGGCAAAGAGGCAGGCGATGTTCCTACTGCAGGTGTTAAGAGGAGCAAATGTACAGTTGTAATGGGCTTAGTCACTGATGTATGGTGAATAAATCTTGAATAGAGAAGAGCAGTATGGAATCATATTTGCTTAAAAGCCTCCTGGATTATTTCACAGTCAAACGATTCACTGCCCACAGATGTTAGACAGAGCTGCCTGCTAGACTTTTCTTGATTTATGTTAAAAAAAATGTATGCATAGGTGCTCTTTTGATCACATTTATTACATTTTTCTTGTTAAAATGTACCATCTATAGTGAAAGTTTGACCTTAACACTACACAAACCCAGAGGATAATGCTTAGAGTGATAAACAAGGCTCTTTAGTACTTAAGCGTGTCAACAAATTGGATATTATCCTGGATTTCCTCTTGTTATTTCTGAAATCCCCTTTTTCATTCATGAAATGCATTGAACCATCAGGTATGCTTGTTTGTACTTTATTAATATAATGCATAGTTATGTTGAAGAAAAAAAAATCCCACTAAACAGAAAATAAGCAGAAAAGTGCTTAGAAATATAACACCCACAACAGCATAGCTATGCTAAAATGAATGTCCTGATTGAAACATACTTAGTTGGTTTGGTAGCAAGAGAGATGCAAACTGACTTCCTGGGGCACTGCCGCTGGTTACAGCAGCTGGAAACATACCAGAAATTAGTTGGCATCCCTTACCTCCAGAGCCCTGGGGCTTAGATTTTCCACCCTTTTGCCCTTAAACTTAATGCAAATAAACACCTGCAGATGAAGTCTGGTTTTTGCTGCTGGTGGTGCCAGCTGCAGACGAGTTGTCATGGATGATGAATGGTGAAATACCCACCAGGCATTTGCTCCCAAACCTAACTGGTGTCAAAGTGTAGTATTCATGGGCATCTACTCTGAGGCTCATTTACCTTCATGCAAATTCACCCACCTACCTTCAGCTTTCAGTTTTATCTCAATATGGTACCCTGACTCAGCACTGGGAGTTTTACTATGTGCCAACAACAATGAGAGGCAGCCTCAGGACAATCATACTTTCAAGTTTCAAACTAAAGATACAGGTTTCACCTTCAAAGACAAACCTGTTTTTGTTCTTATCAACAGGGTCCCTCAAACCACTGAATTAATTGGCATGCTGGGAAACCCTGCCAACACAGTATAAGCTATCATCCACCCACAAGCTGTGCTTACCGAGGCTCTGCTCTGAATTTCAAAATCACAACAGTAGCTGAATTTACTTGGCCACTTATTCAGTTATGTATATATGTGTATGTCAGTCTGTTTTGACAGACGCCCACCTTTAATTGGTTCATGCCTTCAAACTTGATGTTATTAAAGTGTCACCCATTTCTATTACTCACTGTCTTTTTTCCATCACATTGCAGCTGTATGTGTTTGTGAGTGGGTGTAGACTTTTTTTTTTTTTTTTATTAAACCTCTTCTCAAAGATGTTAATTGATTCAGCATATGCTTGGATTTCAAGGATCATGTGTATACATCTCAATGAAGCTGACAGTTATTTTAGAGCATTTCCATCCAGTTCACTCCTGTATATGACAAAGTCTTCCCTGAAAGCTTTAGTCGTATCAGATCGTATTAGGGATATTTGTAGAGAAGTAAACTTTGATTGAAGTGAACAGCAGGAAGAAAGAGAAGAGTAAAAAGTGCAGTCGCTGAAGCTGAAGTAATGGATGGGCATGTACAGCCTCTCTCATCCAATGCTTTGAGTGACCTGACATTTTCCACTGAGAGTGAAGTTTTACATTTGAACAAGAAAAAAAAGCACCTTTACTCAGGAGAGGTTTTGGATGGGAGTCTTTGAGTTTTTAGTTTTCCTCCCCCAAAATACTTGTGACTATAAAAAAGAGGCTGGGCAGAACGTCTTTCAACAGGCACAATTTGCTGCTTTTAACGGGATGACGGATGTGACATTTTCTGAGCTGTTGGGACGTAGCAACCTCTTACAGGTGAATGCAACCTAACTGACCTGTAGCTTAGAAATCTTCCCCCAGGTGCAGCCCTTGATAATCCTTTTGCCACTGCATGAACGATTAACTCTGCCTATGGCACTATTTTTAAGGGGTTTCCTTTCGTTTTTTGTTTTTAGCCACTTAACCTAGCTTTATATCATAAAAATGCTGAATACTTTGTCAAAGGGTGCACCATCGCAACAACTTTTTACAGCTTCCACTCAAGATAGAGCATCCCTGATTTCAAGTTGTCACTATCAGTGTCTCAAATATCCACCATTTAAACCTTAAAATTTTTATCCAGTTTTTGATATTGTCAGACCACTTGGATCTTTATTGTAAAATTGGATTCAACAACTCTATTAAGGTCAAATCTTTTAAGCTAAATAAAGTCAAAGACATCTGTTGTCTCAGGAAAACCTGGGCTTCTTGAACATTCATGCAATAATGATGTCAGATTGATGTAGAAAAAGTTGCTTGACCATAAGGACAAAACAAAAAGTTGAAACTGACTATAAATCCCACAGCGCATAGTAACATCATACATATTCAATGACGACCAAACTTTTAAAAAATTGCATAAAATCTTTTTTTACACACAGTATTTACAATAATTGCTTCAGAAGTTCATTTCTGCTCAATTTTGTCATTTTTGTCACTTGTGGAATGTCCCAAAAGGCTACATTATAATTCATCTCAGTTCATTTTTATTCCTAGAAAGGAAATTTGGTTTACAATGAGATTAAAACAAAGTAGATCACATGACTCACACTTCCATTTTGAGATGTACAGGAAGTGATAAATAATTACCTTGTTTTTTGTTGACCTCTTACTTTCTGGTTCAAAATGGAGGTCTTATTACATCACTGCTATGTTTTCATTCGACAATATGGGATACAGATCACCAATCAGAGATTTTTCACCAAGAATCCACGTATTAATAACAAATTAAATAAAAAAAATACTTCATGACTGGTTTAAAAAATGTATCTGTTAGGGTTACTTATGACCTGAAGCCCTCCATAGTTTTACAACCAAAGTAATTTTATAACAGATAGCTAAAATTCCACCCACAAAGTACATCACCACAGCTTTCAAACACAAAAGCGGTCTACGGAAAAAAATTGAAAAAGTGGAATATGTAATATAAAGATGTCCCCACACTTTTTAGCCGGGGCTAAAGGAATTCAATTCAACATATGGTTTTGATAAAGAATAAAAAATCTTTACCTAACATTGATATTTATAAGCCTTTCTATGTATTCCATAAACTAAGTTATGATGGATACATGACAACAGACGCTGTGCTTTCTTTATTTGTCCTTCTGTTACATCACGAAAGTACCAACAATTTACCATTTTCGCTGTTTAACACTCTGAAGAAGGATTTCTACCAGTCAAACTATCGCATTAAATATCTCAGCCCTTTTTCTTAAGCCATCTTGAACTTGAATATACAGCACTGGAGAAGCTCATGGAGGTTGATAACTGCCAGACATAGAGAAAAAAGAGAGAAAGTGGAAAAGCATTTGTAGGCTATGTATTTGTCATCAGCTTTTATTTTGAATTAACATTAAACAAATGTTAGCCAGACTAGTTTGCTTATAACATCTGTGTGATGCTTTCTTTATTGTCTCACAGTCTTACTCTGAAACACAAACTTCAGATTGATGCACACAACTGCCAGGATCATTTTTATGTCTCTATCTATCATGTTACATTTGTTTTAATGGCATAGTGCCTGTCTTTTTTTCTTCAAAAAGCTTATTTTGCATCAATGCCAGACTTGAATGGTATGGATTTCGACAGAAGGCACATTTGAAAAAAGACAGTTTTGGAGCTGAAAGATGTGAGAGAGCTGTCATGAAGAATAGCCAATAGGCCTATAATCAAAGCTCTTTTATGTGGCTGCCTGCATATGAGCAGCCATCAAGCCAAACTGAGACAGACAGCCTCGCTCTCCGTCAAATTCTGATTTAGTGAGGTATCCTACTCTCAGCTTTTCCTCTTTAAATTTTCAATTAACGCATGACTGGTTTGTGTTATACCTTGGAGGCATGGTGTCAGAGGGAGGAACTGCTAAAAAAACAGTGTGTGAACTGAGGTGTAATACACAGAAAGTGTGTTAGTATGGGGATAAACCAGCTTGAAATGATAAACTTAATGAAGAAAGCTTAATGATTACTCTTGTGGCCTAATAACTTAATTATCTCATATTTTAAACAGTAAAAAAAACCTTCTGTTTAGTCATGTGTCTTGATGAAAAAATCTAAAAACATTAATAGATTTAGACCCTTGTTAAGTATTTTTTTATTTATCTTTTGCAATAGCTTTGTGTTAAGGCTTGTTGAGCATGATAAGACTCTGTGTCCATGTGGGATCTTGTCATTGAGGTCTTGATTATCCACTCGTGATCCAAGTGGCAACTTGGATAAGCGTTGGCAACACACTGTGGTTCTGTAACATTTTCCCACTCCTTTTGCTCTAAAAATTTTTAGGTGTTGGGAGGCTCCTTGCACAGGCCAAAACTCTGCCAAGCTTTATTCAGCTTAAAAAAGTTAACGAACAGGGTGTTACTAAGGCTTTTTAAGGGACCTTAGAAGTAAGTAAGGAAGCAGGTACACTTAACAATATTTTTGTCAGGGCTTTGAGTTAAACAGACAGACACCATATACACAAAATACCGTGACAACATTTAAAAGTGTGTATGGAAAAGCAGTTGGTTAAAGTCTAGCCTTACTTGTAAAGTCATATTCAAATTTATTATAACCAGTTAAACTGAGAAAAAAACTGTTGAAGAATATTAAACTTTAAACCAGACAAAACCAATTAAGAGTTGTAAATACCCAGTCAAAGTTAATCATGTTTTGTTTAAAACTGAGTTAGAAGTCAAACAGGTTTTGACTTTATAAACATTTTTTATCTGTAATACCGAGTTTGTACAATTGAGAAGGAAGTCAAAATGTCTTATTATGGGCAAAGACATAGGTAAAACTAGTTAATTAAGTTAAAACTGTTTTAAACCCCCGTTGAATCCAGTTGATATTTTCAACCCAATTACAAGAAGTTAAAACTGGTTAAAACCACTGAAAACATGTCAAAACCCAGCAAAACTATAATAATGAACTTGAAAAGTAACCAGAAACAAAACCGATTTTGTTAATTTAAGGCCCAAGATATCCATTTGAACTCATTTTAAACCATGTAAAAATAAGATAAACTCAATTCATTGCAGCTTAAATCAGGCAAATGTAGATATAATGATTTTAACAAATGTCACACCCACTTAAACTTATTTTTAATGCGTTTGAACTTAGATATCACCATATGAACCCGGTTAGAACCAGATTTACTAATTTAATGTCAAGCTTAACCAGTTCAACTTTGTCAAAACGAAAACTTTTAGTTTTCTTCCCACAAACTCAATTTAGAAAATGAAATATGAATGAGTTTAATATCTGCCACTTAATTTTTTCATACTATGAATGACAAAGAAACAGATTACATCTGTCCCGGGAGCTGGCCCATGTGGTGACGTGCGTCGTGGCCTCCCATGCGTGCCCTGATGGCCCCTCCACTCTCTGGTTGCTGTAACAGTGACAGCTGCTCTGACCGTCCCCGCTACCAGGTCTTTCCAGCACACTGTGTGATGATGGTGATCAGTCAGACCAGTCAGTCAGTATTCTCATTGCATTTGGTTGTGGTACACAAGTCTCTGGATATATCATTGGTACAGGAAGGTCAGATAAAATGGGATGGCCGTTTAATGCATATATTCTTATATTTTTACAAGAATGGCAAATAATTCCTATGTTAAGGTGGTGTCCTGGAATATTTATGGTTATGGGAATCTGGTGAAACGGAAAAAGAAGGTGTTTTGTATCTCAAACATAAACAAGCTGACTTGGCATCCATTCAAGAAACATGGCTAAAAAGTTTAAAAGAGGGTGGTCTGGGTAGGTTTTTCATAGGTCCTTCTCTACTAAGAAAAATTAGTTACTGTTCAGGTACCTAAGAGGCAGAACTTCTCAATGGTCAAGGAATTTCAGGATGCCAATGGTAGAATTATATGTCTTGAAACCAACATAAATGGCATGCAATTGAAACCCATCTTTTTTCATGAGGTTAATAACATACTGGGGAATACACAAGAACAAGTAATTCTGGCAGGAGATTTCAATCAGGTTTTAGATGGTGCACTCGATTAAAGTAAATTTTCTTATGGAAGACAATGGTCTGATTGATATATGACAATTGGTTAACCCGAGGAAACATGAACATTTTTTACGCCTGTTGCCACAAATCCCACTCACAAATAGACATTGTTTGATATCTCATAACCTGATCAACTCTGTCATTGACAGCAATTTTAAACGCTATGTCTCATGCAGACCATGCTACTGTTGAATTATGTATTAACATACACTCAGACTAAAACAAGGCAGATGGAGAATGAATACCTCCCTGCTACATGATGAAGTATTTATAGGTCATACAGACAGAGTAGCTATGGTCTGGAAAGCATCAAAAGCTTATATCAGAGGCAAGATCATAGGAAGAAGAAAAAAGAACATAAAGATACTATTGAGAAACCGGAAGGGAGGTAGGTTCAATGGAAAGATAACTAGTCAGACATTTGTCTGACTGCCTGTTTAGTGACATATGCAGATGCAAATTAAAAATGCACAGTTTATATATTAAAAAGGCTGAATATGCTTTGTTGAGACTAAAAACTACACTGTCACTAGCAAGACAGCTCAAGGAACAAAACCATGCACATGCAATTCCTACAATAAGATCAGGGGGGTCTCTTGTGACTTCCTCCAAAGGAATTAATGATATCTTTCAGAACTTTAATGGGAAGTTGTACAGGTCATCAGGATACCCATATGAATTATCAGTGCAGAACTTTTTTATGAACATAAAGCTTCCAAACCTTATATCTGAACAAGTAGCCTCCTTAGATAAACTGGTAACAAAGGATGAGGTGATAAATGCCATCTGGTCTATGAAATCAGGGAAATCGCCTGGAACTGATGGGTTCCCTGTTGAATACTATAAGGAGAACATAGACATAATTTCCCAAGTACTAACTGATATATTGAAGAAGATTTTCAAATTAGCTTCCTCCAACCATCTTTTAATAATGCACTTATTTCTCTGATAACTAAAAAGGGGTAGGGATCAGATGGACCCTGCCAATTTTAGACCAGTTAGTGTCATTGATGTAGACAGTAAAATATTGGCCAAAGTACTGGCCCTATGGTTTGAAATGGTTCTACCAAATATTGTACACACAGACTAAGTGGTCATTATAAAGGGTAGATCCTCAACTAAATCCTATGGGAACTGTTACATTTAATGTAGTGGAACTCTTCCAATACAACACCTGTGGCAGCTATCTCACTGGATGCTGAGAAAGCTTTTGACAGGGTCAAGTGGTTTTCCTTTACTCAGCCCTGTCAAAGTTTGGTTTTGGTGCTAGTTTTAGCAAATGGATAAAAAATATTGTATAAAGTTATGACAAATGTAGTGACAATAAAGGTGCCCCCTTTCACCACTCTTGTTTATGATCTGTCTGGAAACTTTTGCCATCGCCATAAGTGCAAACTCTTCCTCAGCAGAGTGACTGGTGGGGGTAGTGAGCACAAATTAATGCTTTATGCAGATGACATTCTTTTTCTGACTACAGATCCTACAAGCTCATTACCTGCACAATGACCACCATTTGGGAAAACTCTAAACTTTCTGGTTACCAGATTAATTGGACCAAATCTGGAGCAATGCCCATATCCAAACATTGTCATGTGTGAGTAATAGCGTGCCATAATTTAGCTGAGTTTCTAAAGGCATGGTCTAGGCAACCTAGAAAAGTGGGGGAAGCTGAATCTGACTCTGTGCAGTAAAGTCAGTATAGTCGGAATGATAACTGCCCCACAATGCAACAACTTATCTATTGTGTTACCTCCAAGCAAACCTGATCATATATATAAATGGTATGATGGTCTCATTTAAGATTTTCTGTGGGCCGGAAGGAAGCCTGCATTAAAGTTGAGAAAACTGCACCACCCAAAGATGATGAAGGAATTGGGTTACCTGATGTTAAACAGTACAGCTGTTCATTTGCAATGGTCAAGGTAGCAAAACACTGGAGTGGAATAATATCTGGTTTAGAATGGATCACTATCGAAAAGGCTCTTGCCAAGCCTTTCCCCCTGTGTGTGATAGCCCAGCAGGCAATTGATAAACTGGGAGATAATGATCAGGTCATTAAACACTCTAGGGAAGTCTGGGCAAAGGTTGATACAATCCACAATATCTCACACCATAAACAGCAAAATGCCTCACTTTGGTTAAACCCAGAAGTAAAAATAAAGAAACAGTATTTTGGACAGATGGTTAGACAATAGAATACACACAATAAGGGATTTCTATAAAGATGGCCCGTTTAAAGGTGTAGTCAGCGATGTGGGAGAAAACCAGTGGAGAGGTTGTTGATAAACAAATTTAGGCCCGCCTCTCCCTTCATACCTCACCCCTGGCTCCACCCCCCGAAAAGCTGATGGACGTGCATCGTCATGGAAACGGCTGTACTAACTGTGTAGCTGACCGACTTAGCTAAGGTAACCCCTAATCGTCAGAAAACTCGACTTGCATTATTGATAACATCCCAACAACAGTACATTTTAGCAGATTAGACAATAAGATGAATGCCCGACGGCTGTTACCGTTATGTGAAGCACCACAAAGCTAATGTTGCTTATCTATCCGGCAGACAGAGGGCAACATCCGCGTCCGTTTTCAGGTCTTTAAATTCGCAGAGTTCCCTCCATCGTTGAAAAACAACACCAATGTTGACCCGGGTCTTCGTTCTTTCATGGTCATAGCCCTTCTTTTTCACTTTTCACTCGACTGACCTTTTTCTTTTGGGCTGTTTTTTAGCCATTGCTACTGCACATATTGTATCTCTCTCTTACGCTAACCGTGAACGCTACGCAACCTACTACTCCTGCTCCCCCCTCTGTCTGATCTGCGCATGCGTATGATCGCCCCCTGGATGTGGGGGGTTTACCCTGTTTTGGTGACTCGGCCTGAGCTACAGTATTTACCTGCTGAAATTCAGAGCCAAGGCTGTGTATTGAAACCGTAGTTTTTTTTCAACATGCTGTCAGTGGTGACATCTTGTGGATGGAGAGGAGAAATACGGTGATTTTGACAAATAGTGCATTAGATTAGAAGATTAGAAGATCGCTGACTACACCTTTAAGTCATTTGCTGAATTAGCCCAAAAATACATTCTGCAAGAGAAGGGTAATTTCTGGAAATACCTTCCAATAAGACATTGCTAAATGAAGAAGTGTCGGCCAACTGAAGCCAACAATCTAATACTTCAAAACCTAATTAACCATAAAGCATCAACATTCTAAACTCACTTTTTTTAATCAGAAGCTTTTGTGACATTTTGAGGATTATTTGGCAAAGAGACCTTGATTATCAGATACATGGAAGCAGATAATGACTGATAAGTGTAAATATATTAAAGAAACTACAGGCAAATTCACTCAGTCTAAATTTCTACACTGTTATTACTGGACAACATGTAGAGTAGGACACCTGCTTTCAACTGAGAGTGCTGCAACTACAAGCAACTGATACTGAGGGCTTTTTTTTTTCAACCCAGAGTGATGTGCACTGAAAATGTAGGGCAGCATACACAGGTATGCATACAGTACACATCGAGGAGTTTGAAGGCATAGGGTCAAGGTCGAATCTTACAATACAGGCACAAACATTATAGAAGACACAGGATTTCTTTGGCTCAATCTACCAGAAAAAGAACTTAGCCCCCCTTTTGACCCTCCTGTGTACTTTTCCTGCCCTGTAATTGTAAACCCTATAAAACCGCCATCCATTGATTCTTGTTTTTGAGAGAACGATTAAATTAATTTAGGATTTTGTGAGCCAGAAAGGATTAACTAATAATGATGTAGTTAAAATCCCCAAGTTAGATAGCAGGATCTGGTTTTGATGAAAAAAGAAGTGCTTTATTAAAGCTGCTGGGTAATTTGCGTTCACATGGGCCATTGGCATCACAGGGTTCCAGAGACAGTCTGTCTGTATGGTCAGCATCCCTCTGGAGCCAAACTCACCACTGTTAACCACTGCTTTGACAGGTTTCCCAGAATCAGACCAAAAAAAAGAAGAACTTTTATTTTCCTCAGCATCCCTGGCTGGCCCACTTCTCTGCCAAGGAAGAATTTGTCATGGGTGATTACCTTGGCGACAGTGTTATCAGGCGTTACTCCACCCAGAAGCCTCTTTTGATCCAAATACTCAAAATCCATTCCTCATACACAGATCGCTCACTGGCACATTTCTAGCACACTGAGTGATCCCTCCTGCCCCAGAGAGGCTCATTGCAGGGGTGACGTAGAGAGAGAGTGGGGGGTCTTTATATGGTATTAAATTTTCTGAGACAGACTTCTGCTAATCATCCCTGATCACAAAAAGAACGTCAGCATGCAAGAAAGAAGGAAACAATTAGAAACATTCTCCCTGAGTAGTTTGTGTCCTCCTGTTGTGTAATTTTGTCTCTAGTTACATTTTCCATTTACTGCACAGTCGGCATTAACATTTATTCATTCACACATACATTGTCATTTGTGGTTTGTTTTTTTTGGACAGGAATAGAAATGAACAACAATTTGTTCTTACATGACAGGATCGTTAAAAAATGAGGAGGATCTTTCAGTATTTGAAAAAAATGAAAACAACCTCTTGGATACATTTTTGAAATAACTGTCTGATGTGTAAAACAAGCTACCACAGGCATGTACATGCCAATTTGAAGACCTGATATACAGTTGGAAGGAAAAGTTGTAATTTTGAACTACACCCATATACTTCCATGCTAGAGCTGAGTTATATGTAGCATTTAGTGTGTTCACTGAGGATGTTGCTCCAACCATCTAACATAATTGTCTCTAATTAAAGCTATGGTCTACAATTTGGAAGTTTGGTACATCTTTATAACACTGTTTATGAGGCCGTTATGGTCCGATCTACGCAATATAAAGACCAAAAAGAATGAAAAAATCCATTCAGTATATCCGCTGCAAGCCTTTAATGAACAACCAATCGAACGTTTGTTCAATCCATCAATCATCTCCTGTCCCTTTCGTCCGCCCATAGTCCCGCCTTCTCCCCACTACCTCCCTCATGTACCCGGTGAGCAGCTAGCTGCACTAGCTGCGGCGTCATGGAGCTGGAGAAGACCAGCATGCTTCTGTTACCCTCCACATCGAAGGGAAGGAAACGTAAAGGTTTAGAGGAAAAGGCTTAAGTAAGGAAGAAATATATATATATATATATATATATATATATATATATATATATATATATGTATATATATATATATATATATATATATATATATATATATATATATGTATATATATATGTATATATATATGTATATATATATATATATTTATATATATGTATATATATATGTATATATATATGTATATATATATATATATATATATATATATGTATATGTATATATATATGTATATATATATGTGTATATATATATGTATATATGTATATATATGTGTGTATATATATATATGTATATATATATGTGTGTGTATATATATATATATATATATATATATATATATATATATATATATATATATATATATATATATATATATATATTGTTAGGAGGTGACATGAGCTGGGTGGCGGGATCTTGGAACACGGAGGGGAGGGGTGAGTGAAGGGGGAGCAGGCTGTGTTTTTTAAATCTGTCTCAACAGCCAAACTAGTTTTCAGATCGTAGACCCTAGCTTTAAGTGATTGCGTTATCACACATAAGTATTGTAAGATTACAGTGTTGCAAAATTACAGTAAATTGTTGTGAATCAGAAGTTATCTGAAAGCATTTTATGATACAATACAATATACAGTACAGGATTTTAAAACACGTAACTGTAATTATGCAGTTACCTAGAAATAACATTACTTTAAAATGAGTCTTGAGTGTTGTTAAATTACAGTATTTTAATGTAAAACATTACAGGGTACAGTGGATTCACAACAATTGGCTGTGATTTTACAACATCTGATTGTAATTTAACTGTGGCCTAGAAATAATGTTATTGTAAAATTACTCTAAAGTACTGTGAAATCACAGCGGTATACTGTAATTTACTACAGAGTTCTGTTGATTCACAACAACTTACTGTGTATTTACACTAATTTACTGTAATTTTGTTCTGTAACTATAATCCAAATGGGCATGACTGTATTATCCCAGTGCTCTATTTAAATAACAATGTGATGCAGTTTGTGCTCACAAGAGTCACTTGTAATTTAACATCACTATTGTATAAATACTGCAACTCAGTAGCCAATAAATTACTGTGAATATACAATATGCATGCCAGAATGAAATAATTTAATCGTACAAATATTTTCCTGTCACATAGAACAAAAGCCTCAACATACTGGAAAATTTACTGTAGGGATCTATGAACATCTATTGATTCTTTAGCAGTGTAAGCTTATAGGGTCCAAAATGGTTAAGTGCCTATAAAATATTCTGAAGAAATACAAACATGATGAAAAATCATCGATTTGTAAATGTTGAAAAATGACGTCATTAGATATCATAAGTTATCTTTCCTATCTTTCAGTCAGTTCTAATGGTGAACATGTGTTGAGTGAATATTTAAAAAGCGATCAGGTTAATGTCTCTGAGTCTGAAGGAGCCTTTTTCCACAGCTTTGATCTGCCAAAGCTCTCTGGCGCTTTCAAAGCCTCTTGCTCTGACCATGTAATGGATGGAGAATACACCAGGTGGAAATGTGTTAATTATGAACTCCTGAAGCCACAGGAGGCTGATCTCTCTCTGTGACCTCTCTATCACACCAGCTGTTGGCCCTTTGCAGCCAGTTTTCACTGATCATGGTGCCAGGTTCGATAAAATGACCATACACAAAAAAGAGGCAGGTTGTGAGGAATCTCAGTCTTTTATGTCTAAATTTTAGCTTGTTGTTCAAGCAGTCACTTAAACTGAAAACTTGATCAAAATCTGCTAAAAGTCACATTTGCTTAATCAGACAGAGATTTCTTTTTTTCTTTTTTTGTGTGTGTGCCTTTTACAATTGCGCTGTTTGCACTGTCTTGTCCTGTCTTTGCCAACAGACTGTAGATGCTGCTAGAGTGATCTGACCAATCACTTAATGCCGATGCTCAAAAAAAACCAGATAATAATGAAGAGAATATTATTGTCGCCCATCACCAGAAGTAAAGAAGAGAGCAATTTGGCCTTGCAATCATTTTAAACAAAGCTTGAAGTAAAAAAATGATAACATGTCTTAGGTGAGAAGTCAAAGCCTTGCTAAATGGTGTTCTTTTGAGCTATACTAGTTTCACTGAATGGAAGCTATGGATCTCCTCTGGGAAAAAGGACCATATTTGAGGTACAATACATTTTGCCTAATTGATTTAATCCAAACCTCACAGCTGGAGGGACTATCAGAGTAATATAAAACAGCTGTCCAATTACCTTTTGTTAATTTTAGAATTTAATTATAATGATTTTCTTAAAGTTTATCCAAGATAATAATTTAAACATAAGCAGCATTCATATTATTAATTTTAAGGGGGGGAACCATTTTGTGCTTAAAAGCATAAATAAACATTTTGAAAACTAAAGAAAGAAGTTGAACAAATAAGAAAATATTTTTTAAAAGCAGTCCAGTCAGATATAAAAATAAACACTGAGTCTGGTTAAAATTAGTTATTTATATTAATAAAAACATTATTATTGATATGAATTATAGCTATTATCATTATATTTTTTTCATTTGCTGCAATAGAAATTGCCTACACTTAGTGAACCACTTTTGTCGTGTTTCTGTAACTTAGCTGTCTACTTTTGAACTTTTACTACTGTCCTCTACTGTCCACTTTTCTCTAGGATGTTGCTACGGTGTGGTGAAGCTGATATTTCTCATGAGTATTTTCTAAATTTACTAACTACATTTTACAGTTTTGCCTTTCACTGGGCTGGTTCAGGAGTTCTGCCACACCTCAAAATAGCAAAGTCCCTAAGACTTTAGACTTGTGAGATTTAATTGTCCAGTGAGAGGACTGTCAGAGGTAGTAGAGTCAAATTGCCGAGTCCTGCAGTTAATACATAAGTCCCCAATTTACATAAAATATGGATGAATTTATATCAAAACTTAAGAATATAAGTTTTACACCACACAAAAAATCACAATAAAAAAAGATCAAAGTCAAGATTCATGTTGTTGCTATCATTTCATAAATGGCACTTACAGCCCAAAATGTGTCTGACTGTGTCTAGATCAGGCTTTAAATCAAGCAAAGCATGAGCTTTTCCTGGAGATGACACTCTGACAGACTCAAATGACAAAATGGCAACCATGTCACTTCTAAATGCAGCGCACAGCTAAGTAGGTTTTGACACCTGGAAATGTATCGATGGATAATTCTTCTTTGGCTGACATCTCATCCATGTCTGATCTAAATGCGTGTGTCTCTGTCTTCCAAAAGTCATGTAACATGACCTGCAGAAAGGCGATCTATCGGCCGTCCTCTGCGTTTAAATGCTGCCACTTTCAAGGGCTGCGGTAAAGTCACCTTTCTTCTTTGTTTTGCTGAATAAGCACCTTCAGAGGCAGAGCGAGAATCACACCTCTGAATTAAACCTAATTAACCCCTTTTCCCTGAACTTACCACAGCTGAGGGTGGTGTGCTACCTTCTTGTTTTATTCGCCCTACAAACTGCAGCCATATAGATTAGACTTTCCTTCAAAGGAGTGAATGAGGACAGCCTCAGCAGACCAAGCTCTACCCTCCATACTGATGGTATAGGAGCCAAATCTTTAGATATTCATTTGATGTGGTCATACAGCCCTGTGCGTGACAGAATTATCAAGGGTACATGGTGGTTTGAATGAAAAATGATAAAATATGTTGCTGAAGACTGCATGGTTATATATTTTCATCAGGCTGTCGGAATCAGAGTCAGCTTTATGCTAAATAGATTTTTTTATGTACTGGGATTTAGTGTTTTGGTGCAAGAGTAAAAACACAAGGTGGAATTAAAGTGAAAGGCTGATTAAGAGTAACCTTCAAACTGTCTGGGAAGTATTAAAAAAAGCATCTGTCATATGCACTGAACCTAGCATCTTGGCATACACTCATGCCATCATTCAAGAGAATTAGCCTGACAGTGTAAAATACACACACGTTGGAGCAGGGGCCACCAACCTGTAGATCTTTTGGACATTTTAAAGGGAAACTCCGGTTTTTTGACACCTGGACCTTATTTTTAGGTTTGTGCATTCTTATATACTCACTCAGACAAACATCGTGCAGCTCGGAGTCCTTCAGAAGTTATTTAGATCCAACCGATTTAGCCACACTTAGCGGGGGCCACGGCAATGGAGCTTCAGCGCGGGACATAATCTCTGCAAAATCGCTCGTCTCTACCACAGCCCAGTTTGTCATTGCAGAGAAATCCTCCAGAGTAGTCAGACATATATTCCTGGATAGATCCATACGCTTGTCAGCCGGTCTCAAGTCCCACTCTGAGCAGTAAACACACTCCTCTTCTGTTGCTATAGGCGAACACTGTCCACAAGCGCACCAGTTCGCATTGAGTCGTGGACGTGCTCCTGTTTGTTGTTCTCGAGCCAGCTGTTCATCTCTCTCCCTCCGCATTCTTCTTTCATGGAGCTCCTCGTCCGTGTACTCAGACTCAAACCGGTCATCGTAGTCTGACTCTTCGGCATCAGATAAATATTCTGCCATGTTGCTCAGCACTGCCGGCTAAAAGTAAGTCAGCTGTACTTTTGTGTCGCGCGACTATGACGTCATCAAAAGTTTGTTTACCAGGTCAGCTGACCCACCTGAAGACGGCAGACGAGTTGACTTTATGATAACACTGGTGATGGATGAAAAAATATAGCCAAAATGAGCGATTTTGCAGAGATTATGTCCCGCGCTGAAGCTCCATTGCCGTGGCCCCCGTTAAGTGCGGCTGCATAGGTTGGATCTAAATAACTTCTGAAGGACTCCGAGCTGCACGATGTTTGTCTGAGTGAGTATATCAGCATGCACAAACCTAAAAATAAGGTCCAGGTGTCAAAAAACCGGAGTTTCCCTTTAACAAGATCTTCAAAGGTCCAGTGCCCTGTTGAATCAATTTTCTTTGCTCTAAGATATATTTGGAAGAGACTTCGGAAGCAGAAGAACATGAGACCTTTTACTAAACTCCTAGTCCATGGAAAAATGTGCTTCTTTCAAACCCCCTTTTCTTTAACTTCCTGGGGTCTATTATTTCATAACTATCGAGTCTCCACATACATGTGTTCTGCTCATCACAGGCATTATCTTTTTATAAAGCCCACTCCACAGCCTGTGACCACTCTTCTGCCGTCCCATCAGCTATTGTCTGACCAGCCGGTCAGTGCACAGCTCCTTATCATTACATCCCATAGTCCTCCTGTGCCCTCATATCTCAGCATTTCCAAAGGGGAGAGAAAAAGAGCAGCACCAGAACCTCCACTGACATTAAAGTTTTTTTTTCCACATTTATCCAACTTGCAGAAGGAACTAATCTTGGGGAGCAAAACAGAATATGCAAAATCATCAAAATGAAGAGACATAAAAAAAGCAATATTTAAAGTGAGCAAAAGATAAAGTTAGCCTTGTTATGATGCTCCACTTTATAATTCATTATAAACGTATTAAATTCATGCTTAAAATGCATGGTAATGTGTTATATTTTATCTCTAATGCTGTTTAATCATACTTAATAATCACCTGTGATAATCTGATTGATATAACTAGGTGTAATTGCAGAGATTTGCAGAATTTATTTTTTTTCTTGCAATAGATGATGATCAATTTTTAACACATTATAAGCAATGTCACAATGCTTTTTTATGCTATTATAAGACCACTGCAAGTGGTCTTGTAATAGCATAAAAATGAGGTGCACAGGGGTCGTCAAAATCAGCCCCAAATAAAACCCCCTTCAGCAGCCCTGAGTTTCCTCTGCCTCTCCTGCAGGAATGGTTCCCTCATGCTAAGTTAAACATACAGTCTAATTTAGGTTCCCCAGCCTGTAATAACTTTTGAGCTTTCTTGAGTAAAATATGCATGCGTACGGTTTACTGAGCGTCACCACCGCCTGCCTCCATCTGCTATTTCTCTTGGCAAGAGAAGCGCCATGTTTCATTCTTAACAGACAAAACTCAGTGATACAATTACAGGTTCCTGACATAATAATGTCAGTAACTCTGAATCATCCAGGCTCTTTTGGTTTTCTGCTCTGCTATTTTCCTGAGGCATGTACAGTAAAATCCTAAAAACTCTTCCTCTGTTAAAAACATACTAAGGATGATTTATGTGCATGTTTTCTGTTGGTGTCAGTGGTTTGCACGCTTGTCTGGATTTACTTGACATGAATGTTATGTATGTGAGGCTGTACAATGGAAGCCAAAGTTTAGACCTAACTGCATCATTTGAAACCTCAGCAGAGCAGGAATAGTTTGATCTGCATCACACAAAAACACGCTTCACTCCCCCAGGGCGGTGGTGAATTATGTCTATAAATATCTGTATATCTGCTCTTTTGGTCAACTTACAATAGAAAACAAATTACAGAGGAGGCTTTTTAATGAGCTGCAACGACGCTCACACAAGGCATTGGCATCAGTGGCTTAGAGTGAATCCTAAATCTACCCCTTTGCCCTTTCCCTTTGTCTTACCCCTTCCCCTCAGCCCTCTGTTTGAGGGCCAAAAGGAAGGGGTGAAAACACACTGCTGAGAAATGAGACGCCACTCGAGCCCGCTATGTCATCACCCAGAGCCACTCGCTGACTGTGGCATAGGCAGATGTAACAATAGCTGTAGCTACCGCTGCGAAAGCTAGTTCGTTAGAAAGAGAAATTTTTAAAAACTTACCAACACTCCAAAACGTGACTACTATTTATTTGTTGATTTAATAATTACTTAAAATTACTCACTTCCTTCGGTTTCTACTCTGCCCTCTTGTCAGACTGGTGTATTATGGAAAATTCTCACCCCTTCCGTTCAAGTGAGGTCCTGGTCTGTCTTTGTTTATAAAACTGTGTAACCCTTCATCTTAGCCCTTCTCCTTGGCCCAAGTATTGGGACACCCCTTGTAGATAACATTATTGTTGCATCTGCCTGCGCCACATCCTGCGAGTGTCTCTGGATGATGACATAGCGGGAGTCAAGTGGCGTGTCGTTTCTCAGGAGCGTGTTTTCACCCCTTCCTTGGTCCTCAAAACAGAGGGCTTAAGCAGAAGAGGTAGGGGAAAGGCTAAGGGGTAGAACTGAGACGGACCCTTAGTCTGGTAGTACCCTTTATCATCAACCGGGAGGTTGAGGGTTCAAGCCCAGCTCTGTCACATCTGGATGTAGGTAATACTGATGGTACAGAAACTCAGAACCACCAGTGAGTGAATGTTAGAGTGCATAAGTTGAAGTAAGCTGCAGTGTAAATCTTGTCTTTTTTGTTTTGTATTTTGATCCTTTTTGTTAAGTTATGGCTGTCTTGTTGTCATTTGCTGTTGTTGTGCACCACAAAAATTGATAAAATCTATAAAAACACGCTAAATTTAGGGAAATACATATCAAATTAGAAAAGCACTCGGAGAGCGCAGACCTCCGCCAACGCCACAGTCCTCAGCCATATTGTGATTTTTTACCATAAATATTAGTCCTACCTTTATTTCATAGAAATATTTAGATTCCTTTACCATGAAAACATACCATTAGCTACTGGATTCATAATGATATCTAGTTTAGTTCAGTAGTCATCCACAGAAATCACATTTTTCACCATGGCGGCCAGATGCTGATCCGGATCAACACCAAAATCAAATCAGTTCTTCCTTTTCCCATGCTGAACATTTCCTGAAAATTTCCTCAAAATCCATCCATAACTTTTTGAGTTATTTTGTTCACAGACAGACAGACAAACAGACAGACAGACAGACGGACCGACAGACAGGTCTACAAACTCTCCCGAAAACATAACCTCCTTGGCGGAGGTAAAAATAGATATAGTGGGAATACAAAACTCATTCATCCAAACACTGCCTGCCTGTATGTTAAGTTTAGATATTGCCGAGAGTTTTTTTTTTTGTGTGTGATTTTCAAAACGTTTGAATAGAAATATTTTTTGTCATTCATTTACAGTTCTATGAATTATTTTGCTATAATTAAATTTATTGTTGCATTTAAGACTGTGAGCTTACATTTTGAGTCTACAGGCAAACTCCCAAAAGTATTGTTAAGACATGGGGCTGACACTGAGAAAAGATGATGGTCTCAAACTCAATATTGCCAAGATATTTGTGCAAGTTGTGTCAGTATTGCCTCCATTTTGGTATAAAAATCTAACAAGAAATCATTGAGTTCCTGGAATAGCAAATTCCCTTAAAATATCTTGTTGACATGCTCTGAATGTTTTGAGCTAACTTTAGAAGAATCCTGTAGGTCCATGCCTGGGGCCTCCAAATCACCAAAACTGCCTCTGCTCCCTCACACATCTTACATATGCAAACCCTCACACGCACAGTTTAAGCCCGTAGCACCCAGTTTGTACTGAGGTCAACTCTATTTCAGGAGCAGACAGCCAGACTCCAGGAGCCGGCAGAGAAAAAGACAGACTGAAATACAGGAGAGACGGCAGAGGGAGGCCTGGAAACCCGAAACCAAGCCATAGTGGAAGTCACCACACATGCACATACTGAGACACACACACACACACACACACACAGGCATGCATGCATTTAAGCTTACATGGATGTTTGTGAGTCCATGTGTGCGTGTGTGTTCAACCCACTTTCTAAATTAGAATTTTCCAAATCCATCTGTGACAGGAATGTGGCAGAGAATAGTATTTCTGGTGACGGAACAGGAGGGAGCACAATGCCTAGAGTTTTAAGAGCCTCTCCCTCTAAGTCTGAAATGATGTAAAACTACAACATGATTTGAACACTTCTAATAATTTGAAATAGCTTTATAAGAAGATAAACCTTTAATACTCATTGAATATGCATTACCTAAAAAACTAAAATGCCTCCCAAAGACTGAAGACTTGTTAGACCTTTTTAATTCATGGAAAATGTACATTTTTACCTGTGCAATTGGGGTTGAAGTGATCGCAAAAAACAAAGTTAATAGAAACATTACAGTGCCTTCCTCTTGCTTCAACAAAACCATACGTTTCAAATCAACAGACAGGGACAGTAAATATTATTCTACACTGATTCAGTATGATTGTCTCCAGGAGAGTACTGTAAGGAGGGAAAATGTTATTAGCCAGGGCCCTAAAAAATCCTGAAAATAAGTAACTATTTCATTTTAAATCAGCTCATAAAACAAAACATTGCACTGTAAAAAAATATCTTTTTGTTTTTATTCAACCTTCGTTGTTATAGTTTGGGTTTGTGCGCAATTATTCAGCCAATGAGCTAATTTAGATGACAAAATAGCTGGCACCAGATTTACGAGTCCCTCCACCTATTTCTTTGCATCCTTTATAAATACATGCACAAAATCACTGTCAAATGCTCTGTCAAAATTGTAACACAGTCACCTACCACTAGTTACCACTGTGGCTCTGTTGAATGGCTGCTTCCTAAACAAATGCCTGTGTAAGGATATGAACAAAGGACAAAGAATGAACACACTGTGAAACCAACAGCTACCAGTAGCACCATCTTGTAGAAACAAACGTTTAACGGTGTTTTGATCTAAAACTTAAGATTTAACTGGTTAACATACTGAATCCTCCTCACGTAATTGACCGAAGCAACTAGTGACAGCAATCAGCACAAATATGCAGGTGTTAATCTGAGAGCTAGAGGCTAACTATTCAAGCACTGCTACCGTTAGCATTAGCCACACTCCTCCGAAAAAACCATCAAATAGGTAAAGAGAGCGCTAGTTTCTGTATGCTTATTTGACTGTTTGAGTCAAACTGTATTTAATTTGGTATGTTTTGTTTTGCCCTCAGCTTTATGTTGTCCCACACCAGAAAAGTGCTCTAATTTTATGCTTACATGCAAAACAAAATATTTAAAGAACCAATATATTTCCTTCATTCTAGTTCCTATATTCATTTTTGATGACTGCTTGAGTAGGTTTACAATCACTAATATAAATAAATAAATTAATGAACAATCTAAATAAATGTTTTTGGACAACAAGTGGCACTGATCTAATTGTTTTCTCAATCTACTTAGACATTGTGTTAGAGCTCCTGCCCTGTTATGGTTCTTTTAACCCATATCGGCCCAGTCTGCTCTGATTGGTTGACAGGTCATCTCTATGGTTATAAGTCAATTTCTGTGCAATGCTGCAACAACTCTGCAATATATCTACTGTCTCTGATATGCACTGGACTTCTGAGCCAAAGGACTAAAATAGCTAACAGAACAAAAGTATAGGATGTCATACTGGTAGGTCTGCTTTTGGGCCAGGGGAATGAGTATAGCTTTAAGAATCTAACGAAACCATGGCCATGGGGAGGGAGCAGTCCTGATGCTGCTGACTTGTCTTCTTCATCTGGCTGCTATAATATGGGGAGGGTGGATGTTAAACACACCAAAGAGGAAGAAAAAGAAAAAAAACACCAAAGGGCATGCAAATAGTAAAGCATGGGCTCTTTAAAGTCACAGGAGCTCTAAAAGAGTGCATCAGACAGAGAGAGAATACAGTTGGATCAGAGAAACTCAGTATGTGTAAACAGGGGTTTTGCACTAGTTTGTTCAAGAAAAGAACACTCTGGAAAAACAAAGTGTGTGATTTTGCTTCTGTAATTTGCTATTACATGAAAAAAGATAACATAAATGAATGAATAAATCATAATAGGCATTTGTTAAAAAATATTATTTATGCATGTAATGAACAAAGAGAAAAGACTTACCACTTATCAACAGGGGGCCATCCATCAGCTCCAAATGAATGTTTCTCCCAATAGCTTTAATTAGCAGCAGTGCTCACACATCAACCTTAGATTATTTTGTTGTGCTCTCAGGTCCCTTAAAACACAACTTTTGCCCCAGCAAGAACTGCATTTTTCTTTTTCCACAACCATGTGCTTTCTCTAATGTGTTGTATTTTCTAGACCTAAATAGAAATCATTAGTCTTGTTGTTGATAGTCTTACTTTCTGTTTTTGCTCACAAGATGCATCAGCACAAATAACTTTGTGTTACAGGACCAGAACAAACATCATTATAGGATTACGGGAACATTTGTTTACGCAATATGCAGAAAAACATAGCTGGACCAGATCATGTTTCCCCTCCTGACAGGCTCACCTGCTGTGCACAGTTCACTGAACAGCCACATAACCCAACTTAAAACGTAAAAATAAAGAAATCTTTACATAAAAGATGTTTGTCATGACAGCAGTAGTTCACTGCAGAATAAGTAATTGGGTTTTCTACAGCATGGGTTTGTGATTCAGTTGTAAATATGTACTTGTTTCATAGAATCTGTATCAGTGCTTATGTTATCAAACTGTTTTGTTTGTTTGTCCTAAATAAATATCTCTGAAATCTAAGTCAGCAAACACATAACCAGCAGGACAGAGAGCATTATTTAAATGTTTTATGTGGACAGAGATGAAAGATGTTTAAGAGGTTGGTATGGCATATTATGTTTGTATGTTTGCTCCATCATGTCTCAGAGTGTGTGGGCAGAGACTCAGTTCAGATAGAAGACAGCTAGAAAAAGTATTCTTGAGCAAACTAACCTTTTAGACATACATATATAATGTAACAGATACATCAATGAGCAGCATGCTGCTTTCCAGATGTTTGATGCTTTTATTCTCTTGTATGAACTAAAATGTACAGAACTGACAGAAGTTTAAACAAATAAACTCAAACCGTTGAGTAATAAACAGGGATCAGTGAGTAAATATATTGATTTCTTTCAAATGAAAAGCTGACAAAATTAATTTCTGTAGAGACACTCTGTATAGAAAGTTGATCTTTGAAAGCATTACAGAGGAAAAGACATAAATAAACAGCACTGTAACAAAGTCTTTGGCAGGTGGGAAACATGTCAAATGAGACTTGTTCAAAATTCTGCATTTGAATTACTTATTTTCTTCAATTAACAAAATAAAAAATGAATAAACAGAACCAGGTGAGGAACAGCCAAACTCTGCTACCAAGGTGAGGTTGTGGAAGACAGTTTCATGTCACAGGTCAAACACCATGGCAAGATTTAGAAAGAAGAAACAAGACACAAGTTAAGCTAAATGTCCACATAATCCATCTTCAGAGTGTTCTGTCTGAACTGTGGCTTTGCTGCTCGGTGCATATTGTTGCATAATTAGGAATTTACAAGATAACAGGAAAATCAACATGTACAGCAGGTTATATTTCCTGCTTGATGTAGTTTGATGAATCCATTGATATTATCTTCACTATTTCCACAGTGTTTTGAACTTCTGAGGACTTATGTACTTGTGTCAGGTCGATCTGCTTGGTGGATATTGACACAGAGTTGAAGCGGCTCCCACTGAAAATAGACTGCATATTTCCAGTGAATTAGCATGGAGCTGCACTGCCAGCACAGTCCATGCTGCAACTGATGGATGAGACGAGGGGTTATTGGCACAGCACATACAGAGCACTAGGCAAACAGACCATGTTGAAAGTGAGGGTTATGCCTAAGTCTTACACTCCCGTTTCTCATGGCGATTGTGCACGACTGTACACGATTGACGAGGCTGGTGTGATCGCTATGATGAAATGACTGTCTCACCCCTGGACACTAAGGATGGGCATTTTATCCGATGCGCAATCAGTGCATCGATGCGAGGGTCTATGGTAAATTGCATCGGATGGAGTGGTGTGCATCGGATTAGAAACTGGGCTGAAACCACAATGCATTGCCTTGTAAAAGCTTTGCATCAGTAAAATCCGATGTCATGTTATTATATATATATATTTTTTTTTTTAAATTTAAAATTATTATTTTCAGTCAATTTACCTCCATAATTATCTCTCAGCCGTTAAATTCTCTTGAGTGGACTGTTTATTGCGGAACGACAACACACTCTGATTCACCTACTCACAGTCACCACTAGGCAACGTAGGCGTCACTAGTCACTGAACATCAACACCCGGGGAAGGATGCCAGAGAAGAAGAAGAAGCACATCCGGACTACTCCACTCTGAAGTGGTCTTGAAGGAACAATAAAGTTGAGTTGAATTTGCACAGATTTGCATCGTTTTTGCATCCTGATTGCATCGTGGTAGGAAGATAAATCGTATCATCATGAATTAGTAGATGCTTCATGTGAATGGTTAGTGTATTGTACCGTAGCCTACATATCGAGATGCATATCGTATCGTCCTGGGGATGGAGATTTCCATCCCTACTGGACACACCCCGTAAATACACCATCAGTAGTGCTTCTACAGCGCTTCTACAGTGCTTCGGGGGCGTTCGTCCCGCTCCAGCTAGGTTAATACAGCGATATGATGAGGATTCCTTGAATTTCCATCCCGCTGACCCGACGTCAGCCCCACTCAAGCTCAGTTCGTGTCACGTAAGCCCTGACTGAACCCCGTCGCTTGCGCCATCTTGAACAGGACACAGTCTGGGCACAAACGGATACATCCTTGTCAGTCGTCCTCATAAAGCTTTCAGGATTGAGCCACGATCAGCCTGACTGAGCTCCGTATATGCCACGCTAATACCCTTCGCATTAGGACTGCATTAGGCTGCCACTCCACTATCCTGAGTTTGGCGATTCTCCACGACAGTTTTGAACAGTTCAAAACTGTCGGGACCCTTCCATGTTCCCCACCGTTCATCCACGATTATACAAGGCTGATCCAGTCCAAGTAGCGCATGCACCACGACCAAAGCACGTTTTATCAGGATTATGACAATCCTGCACAATCGCCGTGAGAAACGGGAATGTTTAACTGGGGCTTTAGTTATGTTACATCAGCAAGGTCTCTCACAGGCAAAGATACAGCATTAAAGCAGATGGGGGTTTCCAGATGTGCCAAAAGCTCCGTTGAGGATGCAAAGGAAATAAGCAACACTGAGGGATTTTTCTTATTTTAGTGGAAGTGATCATGGTCACATTTGTTTTCTTTTTGAAAACCATTAATAGTTGAATTTAACATAGTATGGGACCTTTGAGAATACTAAAAGAAAAATTAAGCAGTTCAGAAAATTGATTTTTTTAATTGTTTAGAACATTCATTGCAGCAACAGAAGATGTAATTCCATTAACCTCGGAGCTTGGAAGTGAGGAGTGGAAATTATATCTCAGTCCACTGCAGGCATTCCAGTTACAAACTGGTAAAGCCAGGGTGGCTGAAGACTTACCAGCGGGAATTCTAACCCATAGGGGCATTTCCAGTGATGTATCTAAAATGCAACTTGTAGAATTATACATCAAAGATCAACTGGACACACACTGATAAATTAAGTATGGCATCCAGGCACTGACCTCATCACCCATCAAAGACTGATTAATATTGAACCTGTCACTCAGTGTTGGAGCCCAGGTGGATGCTTGGGTGAAAGCAGGAGTGCAGCGTTGAAGCAGGCAGAGCTGGTATGCTAATAGAGAAAATAAATCTTAAATGGTGAAGCTTTAATAACCCGCTAAATCAAGTGAATAATGATGAAAGTCAGAGGTGAGACTGGTGCAGCTGGAGTCGCTTGCAGGCATTAGCCCATTTACTAACTTGATACATAATGATAAACTGATACCCTTGCTTTTTGCAAGTTTATATTGCATGCTCCCATAATATGCATGATTGACAACAATTTGCCCCATATAAAAGTCCTCTGTGGTCTGTAAAAGTCTGGTGAATTTCTTTCATGTCAATGTCCTTGTCAAACTCAGTGGGCATATATCTGCAAACTGAGGTTTTCTCCATAGTTTTACAGCACAGGCTCATGCTGCCGACACACTCTGGAAAATAAAGGACATTTTCCAAAGACATGCAGGAGGTGGGACTTCAGTTTACGCTTCATGTGCTCTGAATTTCAATTTGTCCCTGATGAATACGGGGCCATAAACGCTCCCAGCAGGTTGTACCATGCCATTTCAGATCTACGGGTGATGATTGATATAATTAGGAGTAATGGACCGTCCAGCGATTATAACACTGAGTGGAATATGATCTGATTTAATGTGGGGAATAATATCATTCCCCTTCGTACTGTGAGCCTCAGACCACAGAGCTCTTCCTGAAAATAAAAACAAAAAACAACAAAAACAACAAATGTATTGAAGAGTTCAAAACACTCTTCATCATATAATTTACCCCATACATGCTGCTTTATTCTAGGTAGTTATTAAAGCTGTGAGGGACTTGAGGATGGAGAAAATTAATGTTTTTATTTTGCCAATCAAAAGTCAGCATACATTTCAAAACAACAATGATTTCAATGCCTACAACGTGACACTATGAATATGAATGTAAAGAAAAAAATGAATACATGCTGAAGTGCAGTAATATCTTTATAAAGAAAGCCAAGTCAAACTTAAAGCTCAGTTGAAAATCGTCCTGGTTTAAAGAAAGACTTTGAAGTATTCTGTGAAGTGGAATTTAATTACAAGTGCTTTAGCTATATGCTACAGTCTTGGAAATCTGAAAAATATAATTGACTTTACATCAAAAATCAGATGATAAGAAAGTGTTGCAGATCATTTTTAAGTACTTGAGTTTCATGTGACATCATAAACTCATGAAGCTCTTCCCTCTGCTTCACATCACGGAGAAGATGGCTGTTTCGTTGCCAACTATGTAAGATGACCAGGTTTTTTGTGGTTGGAATGAGAGAAAGCTTTTTTTTATTTAATTTTTTTAAAATCTTTATTAGATTCTCTATAAATAAGAAAAAGAAACCCTAAATTTAACCTTGACAAAGCCTTATAAGAGAGAAACCCAAAGAGGAGCAAATAGTGGATTAATGCCATCAGATGCTCCATTGTGACTTTAAGTAAAGACAGTAACACCAAACAGAGTTCCTGTGTAAATTGAATTAAAGTGTAAATTTAATCAGACTGCTGCCTTCAATTATAAAAATCCTTCTTTGCACTAAAAACACCAACTGAATTAGACAGGTGACAGCTATCCTGATAAGTTCAACAGGTAACACACATAAAAATCTGCATAGACAAATAAACACTATCAGAGTTGATATCTACACTTCTTAATTGTCAATGTTTGTCCACACCACCAAGTGTTGTTTTCACACCTATTGGAGTTTTGGTACTTTAACGGTTATTAAGTTTAATTGTTGATCCTTTTTGGAGACAAAAAAAATTTAATAATATGCAACACTTAATGATGTAATTTTTGGTCAACGCTTCTATGTATTGTTAGGAATGTATTCTCAGAGTTTGTTTTGAACAACTTCAGTGTTAACATTAATTAGTTCATAACCTCTACATTAAAACTGCAACACTGCTGTATTTATGAACTGGGTTTTAATTGGGAAAAATAGCTGAAATGAAAAAGAAAGATACCATATATGGACATTAGAGCACCCACACACAAACACACACACACACACACACACACATATATATATATATATATATATATATATATATATATATATATATATATATACATATATACATATATATGTATATTCATATGTGTATATACATATTTATATATATATATATATATATATATATATATATATATATATATATATATATATATATATATATATACAGTCATGGAAAAAATTATTAGACCACCCTTGTTTTCTTCAATTTCTTGTTCATTCTAATATCTGGTACCACTGAATGTATAATACAATGAACACGACAAAGAATGCAGCTGGTCACATAATACTTTATGTCCGATTTGACATTCTTAAGCATTGATTCCCAGGGTATATAAGTGGCCCTTTCATGTCACAAGCTGTACTGTATATGCAAAGCCCTAGAGTGGTTTCCTGCTTACATTCAAGCCTGAGCACAACTCAGCAGTTGTCAGCTCTCTCATAATGCCTAAAACAAAAGGATTATGTGATGCCACAGAGGCAGCCATCTTGGCACTGCTGAAATTGGCATGAGTGAGAGACAGGTAGCGAAAAAACTGAAGATCTCCAAGACAGCCGTTCATTACAACAAAAAAAAAAACAAGCTGAACATGGCACTACCAAATTGCTACCTGGCCGTGGCAGGAAACGTCTTTCTACCCCATGAGATGACCGTGCACTCATCCGTTCCTGTGTCAGGAATCGTCGTCAGACCTCCAGGGACCTTAAAAATGAGTGGGCACTGTCGAGAAATGTGACTTGTTCAGCAAGGACAGTTCGAAACCGACTTGTTGAAGCTGGTTTGAAGTCACACAGAGCACGCAAGAAGCCCTTCATCAATGAAAGGCAGAGGAAGGCCGGTTACTCTTTGCTCGAGACCACAAGGATTGGACTGTTGATGATTGGGCTAAGGTGCTCTTCAGTGATGAGTCCAATTTGGAATTGATGCCCCTCCAGCCAACTTACTGGTTAGGAGGAAGCCTGGAGAAGCTTACAACCCAGACTGTCTTGCCCTACAGTAAAACATGGGGTGGATCAGTCATGATCTGGGGGTTGTTTCAGTCTGAGTGGAACAGGGCAAATGCAATTGTGTGAAGGCCGAATGAACCAGGTCATGTACAGGACTACCCTTGAAAACAGTCTTCTTCCATCAGCTGGAAAACTCTTTCCTGCCTCGAATGACTGGATTTTCCAACAAGACAATGCCCCTTGCCACACGGCAAGGTCAGTTAAAGCCTGGATGGAGAACCACAACATTGGCACCATGCCTTGGCCTGCTCAATCACCAGATCTTAATCCAATTGAAAACCTGTGGAAAATCATCAAACTCAAAATGGAGAACCACAAGCCCAAAAACAAAGAAAATTTGTTTGAATTTGTCCAACAGGAATGGGCTGCTGTGACAGCAGAACAATGTCAGAAGCTGGTGGAGAGCATGCCAAGACGCATGGCTGCA
Organism: Scarus forsteni; assembly: GCA_036419115.1. Lineage (NCBI taxonomy): Eukaryota > Metazoa > Chordata > Actinopteri > Labriformes > Labridae > Scarus > Scarus forsteni. The sequence goes on along the minus strand of JAZDUH010000098.1, from coordinate 12,297,641 downwards.
GTCATCAAAAACAATGGTTATGCAATCAAGTATTAACTCTTGTGTGTATCATGTGTTTAAAGCAAACAGAAAAGAAAACATGAAATGCTTAAAAGTAGTGTTTTTGGCGGTACAATGCCATAGCTATTGATGTAAGAATTTAAGTAATTTTGGTTATTATCAAGAAAACCATGGAAAATGAATAGTTCTTAGTTCTTAAATTAAACTCTCATGAGCTATTTTTGTTGTTATCATTATAATTGTCCAAACAAATGTACCTTTAGTTGAGCCAGGCATTAAAATTAACAAGAAATTGAAGAAAACAAGGGTGGTCTAATAATTTTTTCCATGACTGTATATATGCATGTGTGTGTGTGTGTGTAATACTGCCCTACTAGTCTTATGATGTGGGCTTTAATCATCTGCTTGTACTTGTCCAATAACGAGGGACAGGCTGGATAATTTACTCTTTAAGTGTCACTTGCATGTTCTGAGTGAAAGCTTCGGAATTAAAATTAACATATGTCAAACTTTCTGCAGCAGAGCAATTTTTCCTCTCAAAAAAACAAAGGCAGAGAGAACAATGTGCCTTTTTAACTGCACATCTTCTTGACAAATTTCACAGCAGTCACTTAAAAAGTTGTATTTTATGGCAATCAAACCTCTGCTGGAAATCGGAAGTGCTCCATTTTAATCAGGCTGCCTGATCAGCCAAAGGAACATGTTGTGCATATGTATGGAGAAGAATAAGCTGAGTGTGGGCTCTGTGGCAAGAACTTTTCCAGTGTGTTGAACATAAATACGGTGGCCCTGAAGGTCAATGCGAATAAACATTTCAAAATACGCAAAAACATTTAAGAATATCCAAAAATATTTCACAATGCGCAAAAACATTTCACAATACGCAAAAACATTTATGAATGCACAAACACATCAAAGAATACGCGAAAACATTTAAGAATGCACAAAAACATTAAAGAATGAACAAAAATATTAAAGAATGCGCAAAAACATTTATGAATGCGCAAAAACATTTAGAATCAGAATCAGAATCAGAATCAGAATCAGAATCGGGTTTTATTGCCAAGTATGCAACACATACAAGGAATTTGACTCCGGCAGTTGTTTTCTCTTTATGAATGCACAAAAACATCTCACAATACACAAAAACATTTATGAATGCACAAAAACATTTCACAATACACAAAAACATTTAAGAATGCACAAAAACATTTATGAATGCGCAAAAACATTTATGAATGCGCAAAAACATTTCACAATATGCAAAAACATTTCACAATACGCAAAAACATTTCTGAATGCACAAAAACATTAAAGAATGCACAAAAATATCAAAGAATGCGCAAAAACATTTATGAATGCGCAAAAACATTTATGAATGCACAAAAACATCTCACAATACACAAAAACATTTATTAATGCACAAGAACATTTCACAATACACAAAAACATTTATGAATGCACAAAAACATTTATGAATACGCAAAAAACATTTATGAATGCGCAAAAACATCTCACAATACACAAAAACATTCATGAATGCACAAAAACATTTCATAATACACAAAAACATTTATGAATGCGCAAAAACATTTCACAATATGCAAAAACATTTCACAATACGCAAAAACATTTCACAGTATGCAAAAACATTTCACAATCTGAAAAAACATTTCAGGGATCATGAAAAACGTTTCAAGAAACTGGAAAGGGTAGGTCCATGCTACTTGTCTCTGATTAGCTTAGACAAGTAGCATGGCTCCCAGTCTACCACTATGCATAGTATGAAGTACTTTTACTGTGTACTTATCGAGTATTACTTTGTCAAAATCCTTAACAGAGGACAAGATAATGGATATTTAATCCAATATTGATGTGGAATAAAGAAATTGTTTCCCATAAGTAGACCATGCTTCATATACTGTTGAACTAAGGGCTTCACATTCTACCTTCATGTATTGTATGAAGTATTTTAACCCTTTACTTTTCGAGTAATACGATGTTGAAACCCTTACCAGAGGACAAAATCAAGTATTTTTTTACCCAATTTTGATGTGGCATTACAAAATTGTTTTCCGTAAGTAGTCCATGACTCATATACTACCGAACATAGTAATTCCCAGACTACCAGCATGCATATAATGAAGTACTTTTACAGTGTACTTTTCGAGTTATATGTCAAAATCCTTAACAGAGGATAAGATAAGGATATTTCAACTAACTTTGAAGCAGCATAAAAAACAGAATGAAGTACCCAACTTTGAAGTGGCATAAGAAACAGCATGAAGTACTTTTACTGTGAACATTTAAAATAAGTCATTAAGGATATTTCATCCAAATTTGATTTGAAGTAAGGATTTTGAACATTTAAAATAAATCATTAAGGATATTTCATCCAAATTTGATTTGAAGTAAGGATTTTGACATAGTTATACTCGATAAGTACACAGTAAAAGTACTTCATAAAATGCATGCTGGTAGTCTGGAAAGTACTAAGTCCAACAGTATATGTGAATCATGGACTATTTAAAAGAAACAAGGTTTTAATTTCAAATTAAAGATGGGGGAAATATCCTTAATCTTGTCCTCTGTTTAGGATTTTGACAAAGGATTACTTGAAAAGTACATAGTAAAAGTACTTCATACTATGCATAGTGGTAGACAGGGAGGTACTAAGTTCAAGTGTATGTGAATCATGGACTGCTTAAGGGAAACAAGTTTTTTATGCCACAGCAAATTTGGGTGCAGTATACTTAATCGCAATGTTTCGGATTTTGACAATGGAATACTCGAAAAGTACATAGTAAAAGTATTTCATATTGTAGCTACAGGTAGTCTAGAAAGTACGTGAGTAATTACTGTTAAAGTATCGTTTTCATCATGGGTCTGATTGTGAGATAGATAGATAGATAGATAGATAGATAGATAGATAGATAGATAGATAGATAGATAGATAGATAGATAGATAGATAGATAGATAGATAGATAGATAGATAGATAGATAGATAGGCTTTATGGTTATGGCCTCTAGGCTAAAAATAACACAAAACAACAACAAGACAACAATAAAAAACATAGACTAACAATTCATTTTTAAAAGGCACTTCTACCAGTGCCCCCAAAACTGGGAAGTGCAGCGTATGTCACTGTACATGATATTCTCCAGTGCCCTGACAATTTGATTCTCAGAATCACTTAATCGGCAGATGAACCTGTGCATTGAAACTTAAGTCCGACCCACACTCACTCCCCCAGCTCTTCAGAGCAGCGATCACCGTAAGTATCTGTAGATTCGCCCATTAGAAAAAGACGTGCAGGTGATTTGACCAAGCAAACACGAACCACAACTGCCTTAACCGCAGTCAGACACTGCCAATAGAGCCTGGTCATCAGCAGCTAGCCACACAGAGGCTGCAGCCTCCGGAGCTCGGTATAAAGTGAATATCACCGGCAGGCTGCTGTGGCTCTGTCGGCAGTTAACCAGAGAGAGGCTGCTGCCTCCAGACATCGGTGTAAAGAGGGACTAGCTCTATTAAGACAAGCACCTCTTCCATCCTGGACACGCTTGAATTTATTAGCCGGCTGTGCTATAGCTGTTATCCAGTGAAAACAGGAAATGATGTTAGAGTGATGCCCGATGTTTCAGTTAAGCCAATCAGAGACAAGTAGCATGGACCTACCCTTTCCACTTTCTTGAAATGTTTTTCATGATCCCTGAAATGTTTTTTCAGATTGTGAAATGTTTTTTCAGATTGTGAAATGTTTTTGTGTTTTGTGAAATGTTTTTGTGCATTCATAAATGTTTTTGCGCATTCTTTAATGTTTTTGCGCATTCTTTAATGTTTTTGCGCATTCTTTAATGTTTTTGCGCATTCTTTAATGTTTTTGTGCATTCTTAAATGTTTTTGTGTATTGTGTAATGTTTTCGCATATTGTGAAACGTTTTTGGGTATTCTTTAATGTTTATTCACATTAACCTTTAGGGCCACCGTACATAAACCATGCTGTGTATGACTTTTGATGTAAACTCAATATTACTCAATTTAAGACATCAGTTAGCTCTCAGGTAAAATCATTGATAACAAACTGCCATAGAATCTAGAAAGGATTTAACATATTAGCAGCAATGTTTGTGTTGCAGTGTATTAAAAAAGCAAATCAAGACTTCTGCTTACTGGTTCACCAAATCAACAAGTATCACAGAAGTACAATAAGGACACACTTTGTGTTTGTGTTTGTCTCTAATCACATGTCCAAAAATAGTTCTTAAAGTCCTAGTCCTATACATGCCTCTCCTTCCCCACCAAAGTTGTTATTCTAAAATATTTTGGTCACAACAACACCACAGTTTTAAGTGAATTCATAAAAGCACAACTTAGCTGAGAAGATCACAAAGTAGAAAAAGTATCATTACAAGTACATTAAAGGGGGAAAAAATGCGTCAACTGGAGAAAAGGACTGAACTAAGATGGGCACCCTGAGGGACACCGTTTGTTGGGTTTAGATACAGACAGAAACTCTAATCATCAGTGAGTGACTGTGAGAGCAAATAGGTGTGAATGGGTAGATGTGATATGTGAAATAAAGCCACTTCGAGTTGTCAAAGAGAAAAGAAAAGCACTACATGAACTCAAGTCCTTTTACCATCTACGATTTACCTGGTAGTGCAGATGCATGACCCGTGGGACTAAGCAATAACGGCTTCTCCTGTACCTTTCATCTGATCTCCTAATTTCAGTAAGCCTTCATAATGCTGTCATATGTCATCGTCCTGATCAGTAAAATGTGCACTGTGACTGTCCTGATGTCTTTATATAAAAGAGCACACCATATCCGTTTGAGAACTGATCTAATGAGGAGAGTTACTGGCGGAAGGATACATAGCCCTATATTGCTTCATAAAATAGTTCCAAACACAGAGGCTTTGTTGAGGAAGAGTTAAACAATCATACTATAGTGTGTTGTCAAGCTAACACAGTTGTTTGAGTAGTTTTAACCTAGAATTCTAAGACTTTTGGTGGCCTTATGAATCCTGAATGTGTCTCTTGGTCCTTGGTTAGATGGTCAAACAGCATCAATAGCTGCCATCCTCTGCCTGTTATATTAAATTGTGGCAAGTTTGGCTATCACATCAATCATACACTCTGACAGGTGTGTTTAATAGGCTGGTTTTAAAAGTCTTACTTCTCATTTTTCATACAACTGTCCAATCCTTCTTTGTTGATATAAAATTAGGAAAGTATGCGTCCCCCTCGATCTACTGTTATAGATTACACCTTGCCTCAGTTATGGCAGAGCAACCTTGGCAGCACACAACAACTGTTTACACATCTGCAGGAATGATGTCAAACATTTTATACATACCCTGCTTTTAAAGTTATCAGGAGTCAGGCTGTAAACTCAAGTGAACAAGGGAACTTTCAATTATCAGGGGGAGTTTGACTCTTTCAACTCTTTCTGTCTTTCGTAATCACAGAATTTCCACCCCCTTATACTCATTTCCATTCTGTTATTGGAAGACTTTGTCAGGGATCAATGTGGCATTTACTTCCTAATTGAACTCTGTTAAAGTCCAAATGAAGACAGAAGAATCAGCCCTTCCATCCACACCAGATACGCTTTAGTTTGTTTCCCTTCTCTTGATGCTCTGTAATGGAAATGGAGACTTACCAGACTGATCTATACTCCATTGTGTCCACCATTATTCTCTTATTCCTCACTTTATTAGACTACACTGTTGTCTTAGTTTGCTTTATCAGTTCATTTGACTGTCCTTTGTTAAATCATGGATCGTAGAGGAATCCTTTTAGTGTTTTCTACGGTCCATACTTTCTGCAGTTTAGTGAAAATTTAGGGCTGTAATTTGATGGCTCAAAGCATGTTATCTAATAGCATGTGATGCACAGTGGCATGAGGCATATTGGTCTGACCTTTGTTATCTGGATGATGCTCCATCCCAGTGCAAAGCCAAGTGCTGAGCATAAAGAGGGTGGATTATGTGACTTCAAATAATTGTGCTATGGAGCCATGAGTTCTCTGGACAAGGTGGTATGATGCCTATGGTATCTGAGCGCGCAGATGAAAGTCAGAGTGTTTGTCCCTGATCCTACTGGTTTTGCTCTTCTCTTGGGATGCCTGGACATTTTCTAGTGGCCAGAGATGCCGGCTGGACTCCCCAGTGATTATTTCCTTTCAATGATTGGGTGGTGGGAACGGGAAAGTTCAGCTGCTCAATACAGGAGTGGCAGCTGCGCCTCTATGGGCACCTGGTGAGTTTTCCTTAACCTGATCTGACTGACCGCATACTGGATGCTCAGCTCTGGTGGTTTGGACCAGACCATGGGGGTAACTGTGTGTAATGTGGAGGGGCCGGGAAGTATGGGGAACAGGTTGATGAGGCAATATGCTCCCATACCTGACCAGACCTGACCTGGTGTTCTAGGCATAGCATGACTTAGACCAATGAAAGCATCAGCTATTCTAAAAGCATAATGCATGTGCCAGTTTTGTTATGCACACAACTGATTTCTTCATTAAGTCAGAACTCAAAGCGGACCCTTTCCATTACTTTCCTTTATTGTGTTGCTGAACACATAGAACACAATCTGTAAAATAAGAGCATTTTGTAATTTTGTTTACTTATACTTGGTTAATGAACATATTAAACAAACACAATAAAAGAGAGTACAGTTGTATTTTCTAGGTAAATGTAAATATTGCGAATTGGTAGGTACACATTCAAAATATGAAACCAGGACTGCAGGTCTAAAATGCTAATTGAGACATCTGTCATCAGCAGTTTTAATGCTATAGATTGCTGCAGATGGTGCAACAGAATCTTTGTTATTTAAGACATTTAGATGGAAACAAACCACAAAAAATGGCTTGATATCCTTAGATCCTGAAACATCCCAAAGTCGTTATTCTTTGTCACAGCCATTAAATCCATTTTGACAATATAAGCTCACGACTCATGCACCTGTATCAACAGGTTATGTGGGTTTCTCCTTTCCTCCAGCCCCCAAAGCACTTTCCTTCATTTTTCATTCCCACTTGTCGCCTCTCTCATTGTACAGAAGTTTTTCCTGTGTGTATTTCAGTTCATTCAAGCATTCCCAAATGTCCAAAGTACATGACTTCCATGAAGATTTGCTGAAAAAAATTGGCCATACATCCAGTTTGATATCCGTTGTTGCCTCTAGTCAGGGAAGGACACATTGACTGTGCCATGAAGCAAAGTATTTCCAAAACAAAGCAGCTTGATATTGGAAAAGTAAGTTTTTGTAAATATCATTAGTAAAGTGTGCCTTGTGTTTTTTTGTTGCCAGTTTTCAACTAAAATGCTAAACTATGTGGAGGTGGTGGCACCATCTGCAGCAGTATATAAGCCAAGTTCCATGCCAGCTCTTTCTATACAGGAGCAGAGCTCATCTCTGTCACTGTGGCCAACATGCAAGATAATGCCATTATTCCATACAACCCCACTTCAACAATCTTAAACAATCCCTTTAAACATTGTGTAAAATTTAGGCAAAGTACAGCACTATATATTCCCCTTTGTCACCAGCAGAAACGATTTCATTTGTAGCAGATATTGGAGCAGTGACTGTATTAGCTCTAACACAAATTGATGCTCTCAGTACATTACTGCTGAGAAGTAATTAAGTAATAATTAGACAGGGCAGACCAATGCCAAAATTGGCAAGCATCAGATATCCCCTCATCGTTTCCTAATAGTCTTCTCAATTAATTACCTCATTGTTGTAGTTGTGGTTTTAACTTTGAGCGCCTGACCTTTTTAAAGGCCTCCAAACAGGCCTGGTTAGTAATGATGGCATGATAGTATTAGATGCTCAAGAAGTTGGTCCATTTCTTACTCTGACACTGTGGGCAAAAAGCTTTCCCCACTGTGTCTGGATACCTCCTGTGCTAACCGCTAAAACCAGAACAAAACACCCACAGTAGACTGTAAACACACCCACAATTCTGTCTAAACACAAAGGGAGTGCACAGTGGACTGCCTTCTGGCATTTCTTCACACTGACATGTCCACTAAGGAGTGATGGATGATCTGCTGTGGAGTCTCTCTGCAGGCGGAGCGGCTTGAGTTTGTCCAGTGCTAATACTTTCCAAACATATTTCCGACAAATCCTAGCCCTGAAGCGTCTTTGAGAAAGAGCTGTTCTGCTTTCAAAAGGCATTTTTTAGTATCTTTAAACATAAAGCATGAAAGCTTCACCTCCCTGACTCGTGGCTAGAAATTTAATTAACACAGTGCCGATGAAAAGAAATGAATGAGTCATACTACAATGCAGATAGTAACAAGTTGTGTGATTATGTGTGTTAGCGTGTGACTGACAGAGGAGTTATAGAGAGAGGCCTGATAATGAAGAAAGCCGTAGGACACAACTTCTAATTGTTTTCATATCTCAAACATATGGCAAAGCGAGCTTGTTATGGCTCACTGTGACTGAAACTAGGAACTGCAGCTGTTTAACTAACAAGAACAAATGTGAGGACGTGTTTTTTTGTAGAAACTACCACCGTGGTGAATCAAACACAGCAAATTTAGTCATAATGTCTGTTACTATTTTCATTCAAGCTAAAATGAGTTGGTATTTTTAACAGAGGATAAGATCCAGGAGTGTGCCTGACTAGCCTGCAATCAGGAGAGATCCAGCTGGATAGAAACATAAATTTAGAATATCAGATAGAAAATGCAAAAGGTATAATAATTATACAGTTCAGTTAGACTGCATACTGTCCACTGTTAACTTTGGACTCATTAAAATGTCTGAAGCATACTTTTATTAAAATATCAATCACATGAATCACCAGAGGATGTTACTGATCCCTATAAACACATTTTAAGTCACACTTCATGTAGCCCCCTGTCACCTGTTGCTTTCAAAAGCTATCCATGGTGACTGTGAGACCTGTGGTGCCACGTGCCTCCGAAATCTACATTGAAAGTGAGTTAAAGTTTTTCAATAAAGGTTGTTTCTTGGAATTAAAGGATAAGTTCGGTTTCTATAGCTTTCACATTGTTTATAGAATGAAGTAGATCAATATACTCACCCAGAAGGCTTTCCTGATCCAAACAGTGCTTCGGGAGATATTTAGATCCAAAATGGAGAGGCGGACATCCGTATAATGGTAGCACATAGGGCATGTATAGCGCCGCTCCTAAAACTGCATTAATCGTTCAAAAACTCATTAGTTTTAACAATATTTCATCGTGGTCCACTCACGCTACTCCTCCATTACAGTCTGTGTCGCTCCAGACATGTCTTTGTGACTGTGCTGACCTCTGAACTGAAGAAGAACGCTTGCCTCTGCACATGCGCAGTACTCTCTGGAGAGCTGTTCTTCTCTTTGCCTACGCGTCCTCCTTTCGATGAGCTCCTCATCTGTAAACTCTGGCTTGAAACTGTAAGGACACCCATCATATTCAAAGTTCTCCTCCACAACATCTTCATCCGATAGATATTCGTCCATTTTGCACAAAACTGGAAGAAGAAAGTCGTTGTGTAGCTGGCGGTCTTCCCCTGAAACAATGAGCCGTGCGCGGAGGCAAGCGTTCTTCTTCTTCGTTTCAGAGGTCAGCACAGCCACAAAACATGTCGGACTGTAATGGAGGAGTAGCCAGAGTGGACCATGATTAAATATTGGTGAAACTAATGAGTTTTTGGACGATTAGTGCAGTTTTAGGAGCAGGGCTATACATGCCCCGTGTGCTACCATTATACGGATGTCCGCCGCTCGATTTTGGATCTAAATATCTCCTGAAGCACTGTTTGGATCAGGAAAGCCTTCTGGGTGAGTATATTGTTCTACTTCATTCAATAAACAATGTGAAAGCTGTAGAAACCAACATTATCCTTTAACAGAAGCTGACTAGCTGTGATACTATCCTGAGTTACAGCTGACAGACAGTGCTGTTAGGAGGCCCTATGAGGGCAGACTGTAAACACAAATACCAACCAGTGATTTAGAGCACAAACCTTTGCCAAGTCATTGTGCAAGTTGTTAGTTAACATGTGATAAAATGGCCTTTCTTGCAGTTTTAACTAATAAACAGAAAATTTCTTGATCTGCAAAAGGATCAGGATCATCATCAAAAATCTTCTGACATCTCGCTGGTTAGAAACTTGAGCCTACTGCAGACGTCTGACTGGCCCGTAACAAAAGTGACAAACATTTGTTTGGACACCTAGTTTATCTGTAAAGGTTCTGCCCTTCCAAGATTCTACACTTTTATGGGATGTTGCCCAGTTGGACAAGAAACTATAGCCTATGAATGTGTGAGAAAAGTCCATGTGGTGTGTCAGGTTTGGTTCAATAGGGCTGTGTCAGAATCTGGCCTGTTCGGAGCTGAAGTGAGTGAGTGCTTTTAATCAGCTGATTACCAGCGCCTGCAGACGAGACATCTGAGGAGGGAAATGAAAGGGTGCTGACTAAATGAACAAATTGACAACCCAACAGTGGATAATCAACAGTCTTTCCTACACTCCATCAGGTTTATACAGGGCACTGGACTAAGAACAGAAACTTTTGCCTCTTGCATAGCCCTTTACTTTACTTCCCTCTGGAAAGCTGCTGATTGGATTCTGGGGTAAGCAACAGTGTGATTACACTGCATCAGTATCGTTTATGTACTGTCAGATTTAAAAAAAAATGTAACCCTGTGGGAACCCCCAAGCCAAAAATGTACATGCTCAGAAAACTGTTATAAAATCATCATACATCAATATTTGTCAGCTCAGTTTTCTGCATTTTCTGTTCTCCCACATCACTGCAGGTCAGGTTGAATACATGTTTATACCTGCTCCATTAAAAAAAAAAAATAAAACCAAGTTGTTTTTTGAGTATCACAAATAGTTTGGGTTGGGCATTGCTGGTGATTACAGCCTTGGATGTGTTGATATTGGCAGGTATTTGATTTTATTTCAATAACATTTTTATGCGGGATGAGATTTAACGTTTGCAGTCTCTGGGGATCTCTTGAACCAAAAATATACCTGCAAAGAAACTGCTGTGAAATCATCATATTTTTTTTCTTTCTTTAATTGTATGTTCTTTCTTTCCCTTTTTCTGTATAAATCTCCTCAACCACTTCAGCTCGTCTTACTGAAAAAAAATATCAATGGGGGAGATTTATGCAAAAAAAAAAAAAAAAATGATGGCATTTCAGCAGTTTCTTTGCGTCTACTTTTTTGGCTTAAGGGTCCAGATTTTTAAATCTGACACCACATAACAAAAAGTAATGCTAAGGAATCATGTTGTTGCTACTTTGTGAGATATGCTAGATTGCATCCATCAGTGATGCCCTATTTATTATATTATGAAATTATATTTTTGGGATTGCTTTGTAACAGAACAAGTGTCTGTAGGTATTTAAACGAGCATTTACAGATTTATGTGGAAAAAAGAAAACAAATCAATATTTGATGGTTTTATGTTGTTTTTTTCTTGGGTGTACATTTTTGGCTCTAGGGTCCTCAGTGGGTGCAAAATTATCAGTTGTGACTGAGGCCTGTCAGATTAATTGCCATTAGATTAAATAAGCATGCCAAAAAGAAACATTTTCTAAATGTATATTGCAGGCAGTAACACAGTCATAATAATAACTAATGTAAGAAAACTGCCATCAATATAGAAAATTGGCAGACACTTAAATTCTTAAGTTAACTTTAGTTGGTCCTTGTTGTGAAATCCCACCTCCTCCTTGAGTTTGAAGACCATAAAAAGGAAAACCAGCTGAAACACTTGCTTGGGATACCTGCTTTAATCACGCAGCCCTCCTTGAAAGAGACTTTTTTCAGTACACTTCAAAGCTTTGACTAACGCAACACTCTACTGATTTCATTAAAAGGTAAGAGTTTGCCGTAGTTCTAGCCTGTAATTTATGAAACATGCTGAAAAATAGGAGCAGGTCCTTGTTAATTATAGAGGCTGAAGTGTCATGATTAAGGACTTCATTCTGTCATTAAAAGGCAGAATGTCACTGGTGTAGCTGTGGTAATCCACAGTGAAATTACAGTTCGCCGTCAGGAGACATATGGTGCCTGTAACTCAACCCTCCAGCGTTTAATTAATCATAAATGTGGCCCTGTGCCTTCTGAATAGAGAGAAAATGAGATTAAAGCATTCCTCTTTGTTAACGCTCAGAGGTATTCTTTTGCATATGAGCAGAATTCTTTATGCCAATTAGGCTTTTGATTATGCTAATTAGTCATATCAATCAAATGTTGTCATTTCCTAATGGAAATCAGATGTGATGTGATGTAGCAGTACATGCAACCATTAATCAGAATCAATTGTCATACTAATTCATAGAAGTTCTAATGGCCGAGCCTGTGTGTAACTCTGTGTGAATGCTTACACTCTAAATTAGTGTGCACACATTCAGATAACAATACTTCATTGCATTATTATATTACAGCGGTCACCAACCCTTTTCAACAAAAAAATCCCCCTATGATGCTTACATGGACAGCTAGATCCACCCAGTTAAAATCACTGAATTTATATTTACGTTTCTATGAGCACTGTGTACTCTTGCCCATATTTAGTTGGTAGATACATTGTTCTATCCATCAGTGTGATCAGGGAAAAGGAGAACACAGAATCATGGGATTTCAAGTTCTAATCAATGTTGTAAAGCAGCTGGATGAACCACATCCTAATATCTAGTCTTGACGATTTACTGGGAATGTCTGAGTGGACTACCTGTAGACCAAAATTGGTGATCCTGGCTCTCATCCATTTGGACTATTATGCCTCCAATGGTCAAAGCTGGGACTCGTGGTATTACCTGGTTGAGTAGTGTGTCTGTCAACCCATCTGTCCATCTGGGCCTTTCTTGTGAACACCATATTATAAGACTGTTTTATGAGGGATTTTCTTCATAGTTTAAATTAACATCTTCTCTGACTCAGTGATGAACTCATTAGTCCTGGAGGTCATGGGTTTAAACTTGTCCTCATGTTCATTATTTGCTTATGAATTTGAAATCTTTAGGAACAATTTGGGGATTTTTTTAACCTTTTCAAAAATGTCCACTCTGATTAAAAAGTATCTGGTTATATTCTAAAGGTCAAAGATAAGGTCTACAAGCCCCATGACCATCCCTCAGTTTCTGATTCCTATTTTTCAACATTCTCCAAACTATGCAACAGAGCCCAATGAAAGTTATGGATGAATTTGTTAGATTTCAGAAATCACAGGCCGGATTAAATGGACCTTATGACCTTTCTTTCCTATCACATTGCTCTGAAGAGATTTCTTCAACTTAAACACAATATTAACACAAACAAAATCAATCATGACTTGGGGCCCAAATTATTCAGCTTTCAATTTAAAGGTCAGAAGTAAAGATGATTGGGTCTCATATCTCGTATGTCATAGGTGAACGTTTAAGGTCAGTTAGCCTCATGTTCATCATTCGCTAATGAATTCAAAATGTTAAAAGTTCTTCATGAGATATTTGTTTGCATGATCTCCATTGTTGATTAATGTGGGATCTCAAACTTTGCAGCATACATCCTGACTTCAGGATGAATTCAGTTGCACTGGTCACATCGGTTGTCATGGTTAGTCCATTGTCATGAGTGGAATAGCTCAATGATGCTTTGGATGATCTTGAAAATTTACACAAATGTCAACTCTTGTTTATAAATGAGTCGGAAGTAATTGGTTGTTATGGTAAATCCTTGCTTATTGACCCAATATCCCAAGGCTGCTTCATCCAATTTTAAGTCCTCCTCCTCACCCACAAAGTCCTTAACCACCAGGCCCCACCTTCTTCACTGACCTCCTTCACTGTCACATTTCTGTCTGCAACCTTAACTCATCACATATCAACCTCCTTACTCCAACTACACTCAGTTTTCCTCTCTTCCTTTCCCAAAATACCTAGCAAAACATAAAGCCCCCATGCTTATTTAGAAATCCCCACCAACATAACTTAGCAAAACAATTAACGTCCTTTAAAGATTTGTGCAACGCAGTACTTATATGATACTCAACTCTCTCCACATCTTTGTGTTTGTCCGATTCAATGGATATACAAACAAACATTTTTACTGTTTCCTTTATGGCTCATCACCTGAAATTTACTCTAGTCGTTAATTTCATTCCTTAACATGTAAATAGCTTTCCAATCCAACGTTAATTGCAAAGCATCTATCCACCCTATTAAAGCTGTGGTCTACGATTTGAAACCGCAGCCTGCCCCCCCTTCCCTCACCTCTCCTCTCCGTGTTCCAAGATCCCGCCCCCAGCTCGTGGTGCCTCATATAAGCCCCCCGCGGACTGAGCTACGAGCGACTAGCATAATATATCAGCAGCAAACTCAATCAAAAACAGCTCAGCTCAACTGAAAGTATCAAACACGACAGACGTCCACCTTGTAACACACAGCGGTAGCCATTTCAATTGGACCAGCGGCAATGCGGGTCTGGTGCCGCCAGAGCGGAGCCGATTGTGGGGGAGGATTTATCTTTCTCGGCCTGTCCTCCACAGCTCAGCTTACAGTGCTAACGATTAGCGGCTAACAGGCTAACCCGCTCCGCTACAAGTCATTAGCCAGGCCAGGCACGGACTAATCAGTTATTCAGCAGACATCTCCCACTGTAGTAAACAAAGCCATTACCTGATCAACCAGGGGCGAAACGGCTGATGCTGAAGGTCTGATGGCCGGCTGAGGCCATTCGTTAGCCGTTAGCCCGCTAACAGGCCTCGACCCGCGGGCAGAGCTCCGTTGGGCCCCGCGGGAGAGGGAAGCGGCCTCCCGGTTTCGGCGCTAGGCTTTTCTGGCTCCATGATAGTTCAGTAGCTAACGCTGCTAGCTGCTCACCGGAGGTAGAGGGGAGGAGGCAGGACCATGGGCATGGCGCTGCGTAGTGAGGGAGACAGGGGATTAGATGGACTCACGGACCAACTCACGGACCAATTGAACCTTACAGGCTTCTAAGCTTGATTGGTCAGCTAGTATGCAACTTTTCAGCGGATATACTGAATGGATTTTTTTCATTCTTTTTGGTCTTTATACTGTGTAGATAGGACCATAGGACCATAACAGCCTTATAAACGGTGTTATTAAAATGTACAAAGCTTCCAAATCGTAGACCATAGCTTTGAAGAAATATAATGAAAACAAATTTCCACATGCAAAAAAACACCCCACTTCCTTTGCTTTTCTCTCCACTGTACTTTCGTTTTTCTCCAGGCAGTACTTGAACTTATTGGAATTATTCAGACATCTTTTATAGGCTACTACAGAATCCAACATTTTGAAGTCTATTGTCCTCTCGTCATTTTTTCACTCCGGAAAACATATGAGATGAGCTCTCTTTGAAGGGCGAGACTTCTTCACCAGCTATTCAAGTGCAAATTAAGCTTCTCAACCATCTCTCGAGTTTCCCTTGAAATCCACCTTTCCCGTTTTCGCTCTGCTCTTATCTCTTATCAGCCTCTCCGTCATCAAACTCTCTCTGAAATCGGAGGATTACAATGACTCTTATAGAAAAGAGTTCATTTCTTTTTCTCAGTATAAGTCGTTGATTTTTTTGGGGGCCAACATCAATTTTGTCACCACTGAATGAAACCATGGATATTTAAATTGAAGACAGTACAGAGGTGAGAAAGCTTCAGATGCTTTAATGTTCATTTTAGACCAGTTGTAACTTTCACATACAGACACCTCTTAAGAAATATCAAGATTCCAAGGACATGCATT
Source organism: Scarus forsteni (assembly GCA_036419115.1). Lineage (NCBI taxonomy): Eukaryota > Metazoa > Chordata > Actinopteri > Labriformes > Labridae > Scarus > Scarus forsteni. Next base: position 12,281,899 of record JAZDUH010000098.1, on the reverse strand, counting down.
TATTTACAGCCCGGTTGATAAAACAGTTTAATTTCTTTATCAGAACACAGAAGAGGTTGTCTTCACTTTTCAAAGTTGTCTGTTTTGATTTTATGAAGGAATTGACCTTTCACTAAGCCCCGCCCCCCTTGGTTACTGTTGCTACGCCTGTCAAGCTTTCCCAAGTAGAATGAGAGTTATGGAGTTTATAGCCGTACTGGTGAGTGATGTATGAACTATCCACAAATTTCTGGATAAATCCTTCAGAGATATCAGAAAGACGTGGACAGAAAGATCTCCTGTATGCTTTTGAGACATACATTCACCATATCCAATGTCAGAGTTGTATGAAGAGGACAATAAAACAGAGGGAAAAGTGCACAGATCTCAATGCAAGCATCAAGCAGCCTGTGTTGGTACTTAAGGGTCAACATAAGCACAAACAAGAACAACACTGTTTTTGTACAGCAGGGCAAGTCAATATATACTTTTTAAATTGAAAGTAATGTTGGTAGCATTTCATTATCGTATATAAGTATGTTAGAACCTGACTCTATCTGTCACTAGTATTTCCTTTGCTTAAATATTATCAGGTGCTCAAGGTTTAACAGAAGTAGCCTACTACTGAGTCGTCTTAGTTTGCTAATGTTATCTTACCCAGCACACAGAGCTACGGTTAGCTAATGTTAGTTAGCACCTTACCTTAGAACAAATGTAGATGTTCTCTTGCTTTATCCACACCTGGAATCATTCGTTTTGTGTCTTGGGCTTGGTGAGGGCAAAAAAATCAACACCAACCTCCAAACTTCTCAGTTTTCAACTGTCGAACTTGCTAGTCCAGCATGCGCACTGCTTAGCCATATTGTTTTTTTGCTGAAGGCTTGACAGGCCTCTTGTGCGTAGTTACAGCTGTTAATGTTGGATTGGACAGTAGCCGTTTGTAAGAGGGACTTAGTGAAGGGTTAATTGGTGTTTTTTTCATGAAAAGGCCCATGCCTGAGCCAATTAATGTGACGATACATTGTCTCTGTTGTCAGGAGCCTTTGGACCTGCCCTTTGCTCCAGCTTGTTTTTGCCTGATATGCGGTCAACCAAAGTTATCCATAAAGACAGAGATGGTTAATTTTGGGAATAGACAGGACAGTTTTATAATCGCAGTTATTTTAAAATCTGTTTTCATAATCAAGCTTCAGCTCAAAGCTTTACCGGTTTTTAGTCAAAATCTGTATTTCCATTGTCTTGGACTTTAATTTGAATGCAACATGTTGATATTTGATATTTCACTAAATGGTTATTTTCTTAGCTGGTATCAAACACTGGGATGTTAAATGTATAGAAGCTCATTTTTGTCCATGCATACTTTTTATTCTGCTGATTTTCAACACACATTTTATCATGTGTAAATATTTCTTAATCTGCCGACCTGATAAAGTTGTGATTGTGCATATTAAGGTAATGCTGTGTAGATGGGGATAACTATCCTGTTGGTGAACCTCCTCCAATAAAGTTAACTTTTTACAATTATGATCGAAAGCTTTGATGTTCTTTTTAAACATACATAAGAAAACTGAGGCACACCATTGTGGTTAAAAATCCTTTATTATAGCAGGAATTGGTCATGTCAACACATTTGACTTGGCACAACCTGGACAGGTAGACAATCACAGGGCTGAAATTTGGAGACAAACATTTTGAAACACTTGTAAGGCTATAGATGGTTACCAAAATACTGACAAATAAAGAGAACTCTTGCAAGCAGGTTGTCCAAATTTTGATTTTAATAATCACTGACATATCATCTATCTCCTTGCAGATTTTGTTGTTTACATACCAGCACTTTGAATTGAATTTTTTGACAACAAAAAAATTAAAAACCTGGTGTAAGACTAAGCTGCCCTATCTTTTGTAAATCATTTTGCATGCTTTAGAATTTTTTTATTGGGAGAAGTGTATTCTCCCTCACCTGTCTGAGCAAGAACAAATGTTGTTGGTGGGCACGTACTTAAAAGACTGATTTTGTTGGTCGTCTTGGCAGGACCACCTCCACTGAACCGTGCTTCTGTATTGAAATGCAGTAGAAAAAAACAAGCCCAAACCAGAGAACACAATCTACAGGGCTTCAAATGTACAACAGAAAGAGCAGCCCAAACCCTGGTCTGGCTCAGACTGCAGCACTGCTGTCTTGGCAGCGGGTGCATTCAGACGCTGTGGACTCTCCTCACAGTCACTTTCTGTCAGTCACTGGCGTTTGTAATTATTCTGATGGCATCGATTCATTCAGGTGTGCCCCTGCCATATCATTACCTTTGGGCTTTCTGTTTCTCTGGCACTTCTATATGAACAGCAGCTTTTTCTCTTTTCATAACAAGCCTCTGCATTGGGAGTAAGGATACGAGGGAGCTTGCTTGCTCTTTTAAGTCTGTGCTATACATTTTTATACAGGAACCTTGTTTGAATTGCTTAAATTCAGTGGAGTTGCTTCCTTGTGCTTTGCAGCCAATTTTCCCATTTTAAACTCACATAAAAAATGTGTAATAACAATCTTAAGATCAATCAAACTGATGCTTCCATGAGACCTTGTGAATAATTTCTGTCTGATTATTTGCTTTTTTTATTTGTTTGTTTTGGTTTCAATAAGACATCGAAAGAAACTTGGATTTGTGCTCTGTGTTCAGTGAAGGAGGTCATGTTGTGGGAAGCCAAATAATCATGTGGGACCTCAAGGTAAAGTAATGATTTATAATTCTGTGCAAAATGACTTTGCTGGTGACTGCAGCCTGCTCTTGTGAACTGTTTGGATGTGGAAAGGCAGTGGCCTAATGGTGATGTTAGAGATGGTAATCCATTAGTTGGTGGTTGAGATTGGTTTGTACTGTATAATCCTATACAGCAAAGTTGATGATAAACAAGAGAGGAAACAACATTTTGTTTCATTTATTTGAAATTTGCCCAGGATGTACTGTGAGTTGAATTATTACTTATACCTGGGAGTTGCTTAACATAAATGAAAAATGGTAGTATTGATACCAAAATTAGGCTAGGTTCACATTGCAGGCAAAGGTAGCCCTAATCCAAAGTTTGTTTTTGCCCATATGTGACCCATATCTGACGTTACATATGTATGACTGTCTGAATGGCACAAATCTTTCAAATTTGAACAGGCCCCTTTCATACGTGGTCCTAAATCAGACATGCATCTGATGTTTTTCAAAGCAAACTCCCTCAGAACAATAATGTCACATTTCATCTGACTTTTATGTTGTTGAGTGAGACAGGCGTCACAAATCTGCGTCAAAGGACGGGAGAAGTGACAAGATTCAATCTACACAAATGACTGGCTCAGACAGCATCCACACATACCTCTGTGCAGGGGTAGCAGTCACTGTTCCACAAAAAAAACATGGTTAAAATGTAAACTGTCTTTTTCTTCTTTTTGTGTAGCATGTGTGGCATCCATATTTTACTTCATAAACACATCGTGCTGTGAGTGATGATACGTCACATTTAAAATATTATGTAAAAAAACAAGCAAAAAAAAAATGCATTTCAACAACAAATCAGAATTGAGCATTAAGACCTGCAGTGTGAACATTGCCTTAAAAGCTGTCTGTGACCATTATCTGTCTTTTAGCTCTGTTGCTTTTTCTTTCCTCCTTATCTTTATCAGTCAATTTCTCCCTCCATCTTTTGGCCTCAGCCGTTGGAACAGTGACAAGAGGTACTAACTGGCCTCTGTAGCTAAAAGCTGGTGGACGATAGACCTGATACAGTTGTGTTCAATAATCCACTTTCACAGTAATAACACCAGCAAGTGCACTTTTTTGGGCGAGTCACAGCCTCCAGTGCTGTAGAGCTTCTCAGAGCAACACAACCATCATTGATTTTACTCTAACCCTGAATAGGGTTGTTTGCAGTGAGAAGATAATTAACCCTGCAATGCACAGATGGGGTAATAAGTATATTGTCATGTTCGTAGTTCTATAAGCAGCAGTAATGAAAATAGTGATCAGGCAACTGCGATAACAACTGACGGGAAATAACAACAGATTACAATAATTATCATTTGGATCCTATAGGGTCACCATCTGTGCTCAGGCTCAACACACCATCAATATAGAAATAGCTTTATATTACTCATAATCTCATTGGCAGTGCATCACAGGACTCATCAACATGGACAGATTCAAAAACTGATTTCCTTTTCATCGCTTGAACCTTTTTCACTTTTTCAAAGCTGCATGTTTTAACACTGTCTTAATTTCTGCTGATGCTACTACAGGTGTTACAGTGTACAGCGTAACCCTGTTATCTGACGTCATCTTTGGTCTGAAAACAGCAGCAAGTGTTGAAAGCCCCTTTCTTCATATTATGGCGTTGTCAAACTTTGCAAAAAATGTTCACCTGCAAAGCTGTTCATAAGAAATTTGACCTTTCTTCTCCAAGTCAGTAACTGAGCATGTTTGCTGGTAGCTTTGCTTGTTAAAATCTGTCCCATAATAAAGAAATAAACCAGTAGGCATTGCTGCTTTTACTTATGCAGCGGAGGAAGCTACAACTTAATGATTTTATGACAGCCTGGCTTTTCCGTGGATGTGAGAGCTCAAATACATTTTTTGTGTGTTGATTGTGTGTGCGACAGTCAACTTGGTGTCTGAATGTCCAGGACAGATGTTAATCTGTGTTGATGCATTGTATAAACAGGCGATTCCACCAAAAGAGTGAAATTTCTGTCCCCAGCATATTATTGTATATTAAATGTATAAACACGAGTAATAATAAATTACAAATTATATTTTATTATTATACTAAACACCATACACATTAATATTTGTAGAATTACATATATACCGGTATATATTTTTTAATATTTTAAAATGGCATCCAAAACACCTATACAGTACAGAGCATTTCTTGCCTGTCCCCACAGCCAAACGCTACACTTTACGACAATTCATTATGAACAAAATCCTTCCAAAGCAAATTTTCTTTTGCATTTCAGTGTGACTCCATATTCTATCTACACTTTTAAAACAAAAGTTTTACAAAAAAGTCATTATATTTTGGTTAAAATTCACATTTTAGTGCAGTCCCCAGGTCTTCATTCATTGCTGTTACCCAAACACATTCCTCTCTTTAAAATTCTGGAACATTCCACCAGTGACATGTTCTGCAGGAATAGCTGGGTTTCACGTGACGTCACATTGTTGCATAGCGACAGTGTGCAATTCAGATGGAGGGCAGGAAGTAAAATAACGTTAGAACTTGATAATCATTTAAGATGCCAATGTTTTGTGTTGTTTATGGGTGCTCCAACAGCTCAAACCGCAAGGACAAGGACTTTTACAGAGTACCGAAGGCCGTTGTTCACAAAGGTGAGAAATGTAAAAAGCTCACAGAACAACGCCGAAAAAAATGGATTTTGAACCTGCGTTTGCAGTCCGGAGGAGCAGAGTCTGCTAATGCCCGTGTCTGTAGTGACCACTTCAATCGAGGTATGTAAGCCAGCTCGGTTTTTGTGGCTTTGTTTATATCATTGGGTTGTCGTGTTTGTTTCCATGGTTTGTGTACATCATAACCGCGACTGCCAGCTGCTATAACCTTAACGCATAAAAAAAGAAGAAAGACTCACCCTTGCGAAGACCAAACAATAACCATCCTGTAGCCGTTTGCTGCAGAGGTTGTGGACCCATCCGCTGACAAAAAGTTGTATGCCTCCATACTTTTATAGGCTTTCATCTGCTGTTTGGTAATGTATGACGTTTGAATTACCACATAGTTAGCGATGTCGATGCCCTCAACTGCCGGTAAATCTTTTGTCTCTGCTGAAAACTCAGATATGGATCACGCCCGACGTATCTGTTGATGAGCTGATTATATCTTTCTCTTGCAACTGGATCTGGATCCGAACAATATGAACTTTCGCCGGTCTCCTTCATAGACTCCATGTTTACTTCCTGCCCTCCATCTGAAACCACGCCCTCTTCATACGTCATAATAAGCACGTGACTGAAACCCTCCTATTGACATCTTTTAGGTCTTCTGCAAGTCATGGGAAGACCAAAAATAAGTTACCTCTTTTATTTCATCTTAAATTTAATGATATATTAGCTGTTTTAGACATGGTAAATCTAAAAACTCAGTCCTGTTATCTAAGTTATCTCTAAGACAACAGTTGTTGATTTCAAAAGTAAAATATTCAGTTAAATCTTAAGAATGTGCTCCATGTGCTCAAGCTGCTAGCATAGATGCTAAGTGGCTAGATTTAACACAATTGCTAATTTTATGCTAAAAACTCATTGCTGTTACCCTCATTGCTGCTACTCAAATAAAAAGTAACAGCAAAAAAAAGTCATTTTTGTCATAAATATTAGTATTTTCATCATGTAACAAACTATTTATTCTAATTTAACTCTTTTTCTATCGGGAAAACGTATGTGGTAGATATTCTTTTAAACATGGTTTTAAAATGAAACGGTTTTAAAAATTTGAGTTTTGGTAACAGCAGAGAAAAAATTGCAATGATAATAAACTGTCGAAAGTTGCCATAAATTAAATATAGTAGACAGTGATCATTTTGAATGAATAAACGTGTTTTACTAAATTCTATCTTGAAATGGAATGAAAGTGAATGAAGTTTATTTTTTAAGAGTTACAACAAGCACATTGCACTCTTTTGGCGGAATGACCCAAACACACTCTTTGACACCTATTATAGATTTACTTTAAACCTCATCTACCATACTTTGAACACACAAATTTCACGGTATGCTGCAAACAGAAACTTCAACCTCCATCCTGATTCCATAAATTCATTCTACATGCCTTTTTGCTGACCTCTGAACAACCTGAAATCACTGAAGTTTATGGACATGAATGACTTTACTGTTTTCACTTTGTGTCCTGTCACAACTTGGAAGCTCAAGAGGATAAAAGTGTCAGATGGTTGTTTTGCACCTTCAAGCATCGATCAAAATAAAACACAGCAGTGTAGAACATGGTCCAATAGTCCATCAACCAGCAGCTACGTGTCAACTTGTAAACAAAACTTAGCGATGTCACAAGAGCTTTGATATTCTAATTTGAAATAAAAAAGAAAGAAGCATTTTGACAGATAGTTATTTTTAAGGAGATCTTCCCCGTAGAGGATTAGACAAAAGATTAAAAACAGTTGCTGAAAGGAGGAAGGCATTATTTTACTCTCTCTCTCTCTCCCTTTCTCCTCTCTCTCTTGCACACACATACACACTCTCTCTCACACACATCTACTAAAACAGTCTGTCACCTTCTCAGCTCCTCTTTGCTCATGCTGCTCTGACATTTCTTGGAAAACACATTAGCCTCGGTGCTTTTGACCAGACACCAAGGCAAAAATAAAAGCATCAGGATAAATATTCACACAACAGATTCATGTCTTTATGAATTTGTTTTTGTGCTTTAATCATACACATGGCACAAGACAAAACAACTATTAACAGACAATGTATAACATTTAGAAAATTAAAATGCACATCAGCTTGGGCTTAAGCCAAAAAAACAACATAATTCCTATCTCTGTTGTTTTTATGATTTTCATTTTTTTTTATAAAATATTGCTGTGTCACCTTCAATCTTGGTGAGTGAACATTAGAATAGACATTAAATTCAAGAACATGTGAACATGTGCAATATTTCAATTTGAAATGATTGATAACAAGATCTTCTATCCAGCAGCTGAATGTGTCACTGCGACATACAGTGATATACAATGTGGGCTGGACCATCATACCTAGTGGAACTAATGGACATTTCTGGGTCCTAAATGATTAACAGTGATTCTAGTGCAACTGCTAGTGCTTCATGTTTCGGAGCACTTCTCGAAAACATTTGATGTTGGGTTAACAACTCACATCCACTTTATCAGGTAGTATCCATAATATTATTGTATACTACCTGATATCGCCTTTATCCATTGAAATGTCACTATAAAGCTGCGTTCACACTCAATGCAACTCTGCGATCAAAATCACATCGCCAGCTGAAGTCACATCGCGTGTCCATAAATACCTAATTTTGGTCAACGACGCCTGTCGCAGAGGCTCGGTGACATCACATCCACTCGATTTTCACTGCGATCATATCATATATCATATAATAGAATGCATAAGCTGACATTATTCCAACTGTATCCTTTTCACTCACTTATCAAACACAAAACTTAGCAGCTGATGACCCTGCAGCAGCATCGTTTGTGAGTTCTGCGTAGTCCTTCTTAGTGGAACTAATGAACTCACCGACTAATGTTACCCACACGGACATAGATTGCTACTCTGCAGTCCGATGAAAAACTGTCTGTCACGGGTACCATCACACATGCACACACCGCTGATGGCTGTTATCGCACAGCCACACACAACATCGCCTGAAAAGATACACTTTTTCAACTTTGGCAAAGAGCGTGATCGAGAGAAGTGATCGCCTTGAATGTAGCAGTTACGTCATGGAAGGGTTAGCCCCGCCCCATCATGGCTGTACATTGACTTCACATAGAGAATTGCCAAGGACGCTCAAGTTGCTTTTGGTGTGTAGGCAGCTTTACAACATGACAAAAAAGTTTCATGGCAGGATTGTTCCCTTCAAAAAGACCAATCAGATCACTTTCTCCTCTGCCAGTCTTGTTGGCTAAGCAGGAATCAGAACTCCCAACTCTTCTAATAGGACATGGGAAAGTTTGACAGGACTGAGTGCAGTGCTGATTCAAAAGTTTAACTATGTTTTTAACTGAGATCACTGTGAGCGCAGTGATTAAATATTGGCTCTTTAAAGAAAAACTTGGGGTTCTCTTGAGTAAATTCACCACTTGAAGTGCTGGTTTGATTGGAGTGACTATTTAATTGGTAACAATAAGTGACCAGTGGTTGTGAGTGTACTGAACTGTATTGTTAGCCTGAACATGTGCTAACTCCAAATGTGAGGGTAAATAAAACAGAACTGCAGGTTCTTGAATTTGGTGCACTACATAAAAATGATTGTATAGAGGGTTGAACCTATATTTCACTTTATGAATAAAATTTCTTATGTACTGGAGTGACTTGTATTCTGAAGTTTATGGTTTATCAAAAGTAACAAAGTTCGATAAAGTTACATTAAAAGCAGAAAGTGTAATAAAATCATTTTTTCAAATGTAAGACTCCTGACTAAATTGATCTTTCCTGAGTTAATGAAATGTCACTCTCCAACGGTGCTTGATAATTTGTTGTAGCTGCAGATGTTTATCACAGTTTTATCACATCATCCTGTCACTCTGCCAAATCTGGTTTACAAATTAGATTTAAGGGACTTCTTGGCAGGTTCTTACAAAGTCATTTAGGCTGTCAAGTGTGTACAAAAATGACTCTAATTCCCGCACTGATTAAACTTTAGCATTAACAACTAAAGAAGTGTTTCTTTTCCTCAGATTAGCATGATTTAATACTAATCCTGCAGATTGTAGCATCATTAGCCTGTGATTATGTGACTAATGTTGGTCTGAGCAAGGCAGCCAAGAGCATTAGTGGTTCCAAGGTTTATTTCAGTCTCTGTCCAGTGTCCTACTGATCCACTGACATATGGCACACAAGAAAGAGCCAAGATGGTCAGGACGGTCAAACTGATGATCACTGAGATCTTCATGAATGTTCTTGTCCTGTTATATTAGAGCATAGAAGTCATTTTTTGGTCAACTCCTGATTTCTCTTGACATAGCATTTGTGGCTACATAATATATTTAGCTATGATAGCATCTTAGGTCACTGTCAAGGTCAGTGCTGCTCTTAGCTGCTCATCTGTTCACAGTGCATTTGTTTTGACTGCTTCACTTTATGAGCTGTTTTACATGAACCAGCAAGGGGAGGAAATGCTTGCCCAATAACATCATATCCAGGAAAACTGAATGTGAAGTGAAGCTGATATGATTGAGATAAAGTTACTCTGGCTTACATGCCTGCATTGTTTCCTGTAAATAACTCATGCTAGCAATTAAATTTGACCCAGTGCAGATACAAATATTTCCTGTTTAGAGCTTCAGGACCCTGACGGTCCAAAAGATAAGGTATGCAACCCTGAAGTAGGCTGTGTCCTTGGCATATTGTCACTGTTTTGAGACACTTTGCTGGATGCATTGCATTTCTCTCAGGAGTTCATTTCTTTATTATCAGACAGAGGCAAACATTGTTACATTTCAACCTTAAAAAAGACAGTTTAAATATAAACTTCAAAAAGAAAAAAAAAAGAGAGATCATACTTTACAAGCTACACAAACATATTATATGTCAAAATGTTTGTCTTAGTGTCAGGATTCATATTGTGTAAAAATCTAAGTTATGACTTTTATTCTCTCTAAGATAATGCTGTCTGAAGCTGCTCATGCAGATCCAGATAGCAGATTTGCGTGATTCATTTGAATAGCAAGTACTGTTTTCAACCAGTGATCAATGCTAAACAAAACACAGTACATCATACAGTTAGTTTGTATAAATCATCACAGTTCTACAATTTTACACTCTCTGGCATACTCTCGTCCTATATGTCAATCACACACACACACACTGACATGGTGCCACACCTGCAGTGTGCAGACTCTGCAACAAACTTTTGTGGTAAAGATGTAGTTAAAGGGACTGTGAGGAGTTTCTAAGTAATTGCAAAAAAGTCTCACTTTTAGATATATGCCTGATTGAAATACACGCTTTTAGATGGGTTATCTATAAATCCTATTCCTTAGCTTCGCGGTCGGGTCGGACAGGGCTGGACTGGCCTCGATACTCAACTTCGGGAACAAGACAATTAAAACTAGAGCAAATTTATATTATTCGGACACGTCTTAGAGCACCGGGCTGTAAGTAAGGATATATAGCCGGCTACAAAACTACAATACTAAGTTTTCCAAAAATTGCTTGTTGTCACACATCAAAAACTACCGCTACGTAACAAGAAAGAGATACATTACCTTGTCACTTTGCAACCTGTAAGTTGTTGAAAAAAGAAGTTGTAAAGCAATGCAGAGTTCTGAGGAAGGTCCGGTCTGCATCACAACAAACACACGCTTTGGCTTAGGTCAAGTCTTTTGGTGCATTCCAGTTGTAGTCAGAAGTAGGAATTTCTGGGTTCCAAGTAGGCAACTGCAACTGGAACGTTCCCCGAAGTCAGAATTTCCTACTGGGAACTCAGTGAAACCTCGCCACCCCTGAGTTGACAATCGAAGATGGATGCCTCCAGTGTGAACAGTTATTTAGCTCCTGTAATAATCAATTTATTTGCACTTCTGACTGAGGTGTGTCTCTCTAGATCAGCTGTATACATAGTACTGTTAGACTTAAATTTACAAAAATGCTGCCATAGTGATAATCACATTCTTCATGTGATATTTGTCAACAACAACGCACTGCGTGCTAACAACAGCTAACAATAGCCTGTAGATTGGCATGTTTTTTTCCGACTTCAACTGGAACACCGATAAGTCGGAGATGATGTCACTCCCAGTTCCGAGGTTACTGTAACACAGCATTTCGACAGTTGCCACGCGTGCTCATGGGTAGCAACAACTTTAAGCAACAAGGCAAAGCTCTCATTTTATCACTCCATCTTTGTTCCAACCCTCATCCATGGTCATGAGCTTGCAGATACAAGCAGCTGAAATGAAATTCTTCAGGACGGTGGCTGAGCTCAGCAATAAGCTGCATTCACACTAAACATGACTTTGCAACCATAATCACGCTGCCCAAAGAAGTCGTGTGTCCATAAATATCTAATTTTGGTCACCATTGCCATTGATCAATGACGTCACATTCACTCGAATTTCACTGCAATCATACCATATCATATAACAGGATGTATTAGCTGACATTATTCCAACTTTGTCCTTTTCACTCACTACCAACCACAAAACACTGCAGCTGATGGCCCTGCAGCAGCATTGTTTGTGAGTTCTCTGTGGTTCGCTAGGTGAAACTAAAGAACACCCTAACAAATGTTTTCCACATGGACATGAGTTATCACTCTGTGAGCCAAAATAAAAACTGTCACAGGTATCATCACTTAACACAGTGCTGATTGGCTGTTGCAGCACAGCCACACCTGATTTTGCATGAAAAGATCAACTTTTTCAACTCTGGCAATGAGTGACCAGGTTACCTTGATTGTGGCTGTCAGGTCGTGGGAGGGTTCGCCCCACCCCATTGCGACTGCACATTGACTTTACATGAAGAGTGGTCTCCAAGGTCGCAAAGTCATTTTTGATGTGTAGGCGGCTTTAGAGATAGGGTGATGAGCTCAGAATTTCAGAGGGAGCTCAAAGTAGGGCTGCTTCACATTGAAAGTGGCAGTTGAGGTGGTGTGGGCATCTAATTAGGATGCATCCTAGTGACCTTCCTGTGGAGGTTTTTTCCAGGCACGCCCAACTGGGAGGAGACCCAGGGGCAGACCCAGAACCCATTGGAGAGATTATATATCCCATCGGGCCTGGGGGCAACTTTGGACAACTCCAAATAAAACTGTTGCAGAAAAATAAACCCATTCATGCTCAGAATAACACAAAACGGGCAAGTCAACCAGCTAGTGGAGCTGCATATCTTCTTCCTGATAAGGCATTTAACTATGAATACAAACTTATGTTGCCAGGTGAAGTGGCAGGACCACAATTTTACCAATAGCATTTATTTTGTGGAGTGGAGGTCAAAGGGTTTAATCTAGCTGTAGTCTTGTCATTTGTGGTTTTGCAGATATTGAATCACAGATTGAGTAAAATCTCAATCTAAAACTCATAACAGCCACAATTAAGGATGGAGCTTTCCAGAGGGTCACTTTTTGGAGGAGGTGACACTTGACAGAGTGTCAGGTTCTGAGAAAGTTGATCATTTATTACAAATTTGTCTTTGTCTTGTTGATTCTGTCCATATGTTTTAATTGAGCCATCCAGTTGTTAAAGAGCATGGTGATTCAAGTGTATACAATGGACCATAAAGCTTACAGTCGGGAGTACGAACACCTCTGTTTTATAACTTCTTTATGTCAGGATCTGTGTCAGTGAGCTGTAGTCATGTTGTTTAATCCAGTCATCCAAATGATATGCATTCTCATGTCTCTGTTTTTCACCATTAGGCAGTAATGAATCACAGTTGTCAATGTTTTTTGTAGACTGCTGATGACTCCAGCCCTCTTGAATGCAATCAATTTCTCACCGGGCCTGTCGATACATTAATCAGGCTTTAGAGGGCCTATTAGTACTGATCCGAGAACGCCACCTTGTCTGGACTCACTCAATCAGAAATGGAGAGTGATTTCTCAGAACCAGCAGGGTTTACCTGAGCTCTTAGTTTGCCTCTTTCTCCAGCAGTTTTGGATTAGTGCTCATGTTGTTTGTAGAGAAACTAAAGAAAGCCCTCAGAAAACTTTTGTTGGTTTCCTTTTTGTTATTCTGAGACCATCAGGCCTTTTATGAAAGTCTTTGTATGCTCACATTTACTTAGGTCTTAAAATAAGACAAGAAAATACCCACAGACAGCTGCTGTTTATTCTCTAAAGCAGTAAAGGCTTCAAACAGTCTTCATTGAACCAAAAAACATTCCCTCCATAAATAAATAAATAAAACTTCTTGATCGACAAACAGCTCCTTATCATGCACTTTGATTACTTTTTTTGTTTCCTTTTAAACATCATTCAGATATCAGTATGACTTGTAGAATAATAAAACATAGAAAAATACTTTAAATAGATAGCCATTAGCAGCAAATAAGGGATAAATGACGTACTGGGTATAATTTAAATGCCTTTGTTTATAGTAAAGCTCTCTGTCAGAACTTAGAAATGGACCTTCAGCATAATTTTGTTGGGCATTTCAGCTGCAACTCCACAGTGGGATCTTACAGCAACACACTGTTATTGTCTGCTGTTTTCAGCTCAGGAAATTGAGGAAATCGATTTTAGTTGAGTGACTCATTAAATTCATGACCAAACCATCAGGAAGTCAGAAATATGTGCTGTTGTCCTCACTTGGATGGCTCACTTATGGGCTGAGTCTCACATCAACTGATTATTTTCTTGTCACATGCTAAGAAAGACATTTTGTATGGACCATAGACTGGGTCAGGGGTTCCCTTAAGTGGGGTTGATGAGCCCTAGGAGGAGCTGGAAGTTGTGATAAAGGAGGCTCAATATGAGGATCAATAAAATCAATGTGAAATGATTTACACTGCTACCAAAGTAAGGCGAATTCTGTCATGGAGAGAAGAAAATCTAACAAGTAATTTCTTGCCCTCAACTTTCCCGAACAACTACGAGTACTGAAATTATAGGATAACACAAGATAATTTAAGATAAGATAATCTTTGATCGATCCCCAGAAGAGAAATTCAAGTGCCACAGGGCAACGGAGCAGACGGAGATAGCAACATAAAATGTAAGAAGAAAAAAATCAAACGAAATACTTAAATATACAATTTAAAACATTTATACAAAGTGAGTACTACACAATGGTGGACAAAGTAATCAATGCCAGTACTCAAGTCAAAGTATAGATACTCATGTTCAAATACTACTCCAATGCAAGTTGCTCAGTCAATTTTTTACTTAAGTTAAAGTACTGGAGTACCTGCTTTTGAAAATACTCAGGTATTAAAAGTACATTTTCCCGTTGACCTTACAGTACGTAAGGACTGAAACATGTAGATTAAGAGTTTGAAAATATGCTACAAAGCCCATGGAAATGCATACTGGGACACTAATGAATCAACAAAAGGACAACGATTGCCATTTTCTTTTCTTTTATCTAACTCCCCCACCCCCCCAAAACAGCATGGAAGTGTTCTGACATGGTCTGTCAATGCGTGTACATCAGCAGCTAATTTTGTTATAAGAATACTAATTAGCTTACAAAAATACAACCAAACAGCGTAAAATAAAGATAATAAAAAATGAACGACAGTGCTTGTTTGTCTCTCAGTAAACATTGTATTAATTAATAACCAAACATTATTTTAAGACACTGAAGTGTCACTAACTAGGGGTCTCCAGATACAGCTTTTACACCTCCAATACGATACCGATATTGCAACCTTGAGCATTGGCGGATACCAATATCAATCAGGAATCATATACTTTTATTACTTATTTTGTAATATGGACTGTAAGAAAAGGCTTGATCAGGTAAGATTACTCAAACAGAGAACAGTAGTCAGCAATAGTTGAACGGTGTTCATTATGCCTTTATGCTACATAGATATGGTCACTTTTCTTTTATCTCAGGCATGAATATTCTGCACATACCTTGACATGTTTCGGCGGAAACTTCCGCCTTCCTCAGAACTGTCACCAGATGATGGGTGTGACGTGTTAAATCAGCTGGTGTTACGGAGGTGTGACCCTCCTGTCATATTTTCTGACAGGAGGGTCACGCCTCCTGCTGTCTGCTCGCCTCTGCAGGACGCTGCTCCAGGTGCATATAAGCCCCCTCGTCCCTGTTCATCATCGCCGTCGCCGGGGCCCAGGGACGATGAACAGGGACGATGAACAGGGACGAGGGGGCATACCTGCTCTCACACACCTGGAGCAGGACAGCAGGAGGCTTGACCCTCCTGTCAGAAAATTTGACAGGAGGGTCACACCTCCGTAACACCAGCTGATTTAACACGTCACACCTATCATCTGGTGACACTTCTGAGGAAGGCTATTCATGCCTGAGATAAAAGAAAAGTGACCATATCAGTAATCAGCAATAGTGAGTATGAGGTAAACTAACCAATTTGTTATTAATCAGTAGGTTAAATGGATTCAACTTTACACATAAGGATATACTACAGTTAAAATCAAAATAATAAAAAATAAATTTGAAGACCCTGGAAAATAACCTAAATAATTCCAATAAAAAACAAAAACATATATTTTTAAATTGTAAATTAACCACCGTGTTTAACCTAAACATAAGCATATTCTACAACTGAATTAAATTTAAAAAAAAAATGGAATGAACTGCTCATATCAGAGTGCTGATATCGGAGATTTCAGATTCAGGCCGATACAATCTAATATTTGTGTTTTTTGCTGATGTCCGATATCAATATAGGATCAGGACATCCCTATAACTAACTTCAGGGTAAAACCCACCAAATTTTAAAGTCCAAAGAAGTGCGCTTGCGCATCTTCTTCTTCTTTGTTATTTAATGGCGGTTGGCAAACCAACTCAAAAGTGAAGCAGTGAAAAAGTTGTCAGTAAATAAGTAAAGTGACACTCTAAGCATTAGAAGTGAATACAAAGTGACATACAGTAAAACTTAGATGAAGTAAATCAACTCATTGAGACATAAATAAAAATGACTTGAAGTCCAAATCACTATGCTAAGATGCAAAATGAGCCAAACCTCTTTCACTGCTTTATATCAGTGTCTATAGAAAATCTATCGAAGTTTCAAGTTACTGAATAAACCTTAAATTCTATAAATCCGTAAAATTGAAGAATTTCTTTGCAACAGTGCATTTTGGTGCATTTGAACCGAGTGGTTCGTTTAGGTTAGCACAGTTCAGTGGGAGTGGGAAACCCTTATCTTGCTCACCTTGGGGCAGGAATATTAGCCAGAAAATGAGGGTCGCACCAGCTGCGCCCACTTCCTCCTCATCAATAACAGTAAGGAAGGTTTGCAGCTACTCCATGAATCATTATTTCATATGGATATTGTTTATGACAAAAATAGAAGACAAGCCACTCACTCAGATCCATAGTTTAATCATGGCATTGTATGTTGTTGTTTATACTGCTGTCGCATGGGAAGGGATGATTCTTGCTACCAATCAACAGACAGTAGCATATTTAGTTCCACCCTTTTGGGGTCAGCCAATATATCTCTAGATTTAACACAAATGTGCACCGTGGGATTCGGCCAAAAAATTTGGGGGTTGCTAAACTTTTCATCCAATGACCCACATCAAACAATAAGAGTGGTTGGGACCCCTGATTATTTGAGAGGCATCTTTATGTTAATATCTCAGGTTTTTGTAGGTTGTTTTGTAGAGGTAGAAATTATAAAGCCTGTGTGACAGCTCCACACATTGATGAAAGCAAGATGACAATCTTTTATGCCTTGTACTCTGATACTAAGATAACATTATGTTACATCAAGCATGATGTGTAGTATCTCTACCAGTCAGTATGTGCATCTTTTGTTGACTGCTTGAATGCTATGTGCTTTATGTGTAGCATAATAGCATTCTAACAAAATCTGCACATTTATTTTCATACTTGGCCCTTTTAGATTTACTACTTGTACCTATTTGCATATCTCATTAGTCTCTCATTTTTATATGTGTACCATGTATATCATACTCTCCATGGACTCTGATTTGAACATAAGCTTTGTGTTTACTGTGTACAGACCCACACACAGCGAAGTTTTAATAAATACTGCTGACAATTTCTTAGTATGTGGTTTGAGTCTCACTTCTGTGACTAATATCATTTTATCCCCAATGAGGTGGTGATGCGTGTCTGGCAAGAGGCTGGAGGTTGATTTTCCTCCACAGTCAGGAGTCAAAGTGGTTTCAGTGATTTAAGCAGCCCTGCAGGACGAGGCAGTGACTGTCAACAAGCTAACATCACAAGAACTGGCCACATGAAAGAGGAGCCTGATGAGGCCAGAAAAAATGAAAAGTCGATGATGCTTTTACGAGAGCCAGAATTATTTTTTGTGACCATCTGTTACCGCCACCATACACAAAAACCTGGATCAGGGGTACACAACACAAAGGGAGACCAGAAACATATAAAAGGATGCCACACAAAAGTGGAGTCTGGCAGTTATTTCATTATGATGAATGCAAAGAGGAAATGGAATAAAACAAAAGGAGCTGGAGTTGACAGCAATAGTCAACAAATTTATGCCCCTGTAATGCTTCACCTCCACTGTGAACTTAGCAGAGATGGAATTGGGGTAACAAGTTCATCTCCTCTTTGCTCCGTCCTCAGTGTTTCCCAATGGAGACGAAGATATTTTTCAGTTTTTACGTTTTCTGTAAGCACAGCATCATTTTAAGAACTGTGTCAGTCCACATGGAGACACTGCCGAGCTCATACGCTGTAGAATGCCAAGCCTGTAAGTGGCACTGTAATGCAGCGACAGGATTAGACATGTGCAATGTAAACATACAAAACAAGATGTGGTGTTTGCTGTCCTCCATGTCCAATATTTGCTCCCAGTGATAGTAGAGGAGCAGAAGAGGCTTCTGAGTGGGACACTGTATTCTGCAATTGTTTCCATTATTGTTAGCACATGCAGTTTAAGGAAGAGGCAGGGCTATGAGATCATACTATCTGCTCATATTCATTGTACACACAGTAACGCAAGAGCAATGTTGGAAGTTTATGCAATCTGACACCTGTTTTTAAGATTTGGCCCCAAAAGGCCTGATCCGAGTGGATGAAACACCCGTAAAATGAAAGAGCTTTTGCATATACTCATATACTTGCATCTGTGTGGACCACCAAAGAAGTAATAGAGGTATGATGTGGGGGAGAGGGATTCAGCAGGAGACCAGAGTACCTCGACTAAGTGTTTCTGCTTTTGTGTGCAAGTGGGGACGTGCTGTGTCCAAGTTGAATTGCTGCATGAACAGATTTTACGTCTCCATGGAATTAATGTGATTGTCTCCAGGTCAAAATCAGGAACCTCCAGTAAAAGCGCATTAGAAATTAGATTTACATTTATCTTTAAAAAATGGCTATGTCCCTTACAAACACTGATATTTTAAGCATTTTTTATAGCAGGAAGAAGTGATTATTAATTGCATCATTTATTTTTTACCATTCATGCCAAATTAAAATATATATATGTATAAGGTTTGAAATTATAAATCTCTCACAAGGATTTCTAGAGGAGTAATAACTTTACATTAAAACAAAACTTTGGTTTAAGTCAGTTCCATGCCAATTACTATACAAAATTTTCACCCTTAATTTCACAAATACAAGTTTTGATTCTGATTTGTCAGTTTATTTTCAGCGAATGCTCTGAATGATTTGACACAGAAGCAGCCTTGGTTTCTCCCGTTTATATCTGCTTTGCTGCTCAGTCGTCATGTATAGTCAGTTTGTCAGGATGGAGGGAGCGACAGGTGCAGATCTTACAAAACAAATGGATTGGAGGCTCAGTGCCGAGCTCAGCCCTGATTACCTCCCATAAGCCCCATCAGCTGATGTCTCTGCAGGCACAGGTTTGCTGCTCCTCACCAGCAAATCCACAAAGTGGGGGATCCAAAGAGGATTTATTAGGCTCTTGTTTGCGTTAATCTATTCACAGGTGGGTTAAAGATATAAGCTAATCATCATCAGGAAAGTCCTCTGAGCCACTGAACTAATTTCCTTGTGTGCCTTGGTCAGGTGAAGGTCTGTCCGACCAAAATGCCTGTGCATGTTCTCAGCTGTGCAGCTGATTGGACAAAAGTAATAGAAATAACTTGTTTCACAGTTTGGGCCATGCTGACAGTACCAATTATACTAGCCAATATTCCGACCACAGTCGTAAATCAGGACTACATATTTTTAATTCGAATGATTTTGTTTTTGTTGCTCATTTTTAAAACTTATGTATTTGACTACTTAATCATGACCAGGGTTGCATTGGGTGGGTTAGGGTTACTAGCTCCTGAACTGGTGTAATGTGACCAAACAGCTGACATTAGATGCACTCATTGGTCCATTGTGACGATGTACTGTAATCATAGACCCATCAATCCCTGTAGTCACTTGACAGACTGGTATAACAACCATGATGTAGTCAGAGGACAGTTCCTTTGTTTAGCTCTGAAACGCACACTTAAATAAGCATTCAGCAAATTAGAGAGAATGTGGCACTCAAATAGTTTGAGGGGCAAGAACAATCCAAGGTAACTTCTCAGCCAGGCTGACACAGATGCAAAACTCTATTGAGCCTGTGATACAACTAACACTCAGCTGTGAGGACTTTATGTGCTTCCCTAACAATAAAATTCTTAAAATTAGAGGTAAAATTATCAACTTTCTGCCTTCACCTGGACCTGCTGTACCATTAAATGTAGTAAGCCTGATTTAGACTGTTTTTCTATAATTGGCCCTCCAAACTAAATTCTGTTGTCTCCTCCTCCAAACCATCAACCTGCCTTTTAGACCTGATCCCAACTAAGCTGTTCAAGAAGTTTTTCCTTAATTTGCCCATCCTTGATGGGGACAATCAGTACATCTTTACCAACAGGCTACGTATCACAGCTACTTTATCACATTTAAAGTAGCTGTAATCAAACTTCTTTTTAAAACACAACCTTCAATTCAGGCACATTAGCTTGGTACAAGCCTATATCAAACTTTCTTTTAACTTCAAACAACCTCGAGATAGTACAGACTAATCAGCTCTGTGACTACCTTCAATACAACAGATCTTTGAGGACTTATCTCAGGATTTAGAGCTCACCATAGCACAGAGATTGCTCTGGTCAAAACAATCTACTCCCAGCTTCAGATGAGGGACTTCTTTCAGTACTTGTTTTATTAAATCATAGTGCTTCTTTAACATCGTAGATCATAGTGTTATTTTACAGAGACCAGAAGTATTACTAAGGATTACAGGGACTGCTTTAAATTGGTTTGAGTCCTACTCATCTATAACACTAATTATCATTGTTACGCTGATGATACTCAACTATACATATCAATGAAGCCAAATCAGTTATCTAATCCAGAAGCTTGTCTAAAAGACAGTAGGGCCTGGTGGCTAGAAATTTTCATTTTCTGGTTGATTTTTCATTCCTAGTAACTGTCTTTAGCACCATGTGGACATGAGGTCCGTCTTGAAAATGAGGTGCCACTTCTCAAGAGGCTTACCTTAAATGCATTTATACCAAATGGAGGCAATATGGTGGGGACGGATTTCTGGTCTGGGCATCCATAAAACCCTACAGAAAATGATAGGATGTAACATCGGTCAGTCTATTTTGGAGGGCTGGAACAACAAATCTTTCCAAGCAGCTGCTGACATTATAAACAGGAGAGAGGAAGAATTCCTGGTGTTTCAGACTTCTGTGTTGTGACTGGAAGTACTCTATGAATGGAAATACTCTATCATGTAGGAGAGGAATGTGAAACATGCTAAAGGGCATGTAAAAGTTGAAAAAGCATACAGTAATATGACTTCTTTACTCTGAACTTCAACTACAGGTTGCTGTATATATATTATTAACAGTGTTTACCACAGTAGACTTTGACAGATAAATGATGTGCAGAGGGTTGTTGATAGAGTCAGACTTTAGTTTCAGTGTAGTAATTAATCACACAAACTTTGGAGACTGTCACAATGCGATAAGAAATGTGCTCACGAAAGTTGAATTCAATTACAATCTGTCAGCTGATGTGGAAAGTTTTTGTTTTGATTTACCCGTAGGTTCGGCTGGCAGATTCTTCGCAGATCTGTATTTCATCTGCAGTCGAAGAGAATCACAGGCACTCTGATTTTGAAACAAATCAAGGTGTGACTGACTGTGGAGAGGATTCTCTGCAGCTGGAGCTAATTACCGTTGTCATTTTTGCGAGCATTTTTCTCTTCTTGCTCGTACATTGTAAAATATCCACACTATTAATTCTGATTGAACCATTCTGCCTGCAGAGAAGCCATTGCCCCATATATAACATAGCCAAAGATGTCGGGAAAGGTCAGATTTTATTGGAGCAGCTCCACAGAGAAGTGGGACACTGTTCAATCCTGCAGAGATCATAGTATCTACCGCAGGTCTGACAGCGTGGAGGGCCAGCTCTGGGAGTTTGATCCTCAGCACAGACAGCGGCACAAATATCAAATGGGATTAGAGCTCACACTGTATAGGAGCAGCCCTGAGTGAAGGGGACACATGTGTTTACTTTGGTATTTTTAAAACATTTTTGGTGGAGAAATATTTGCCATTTTTAGGTGTTGTAAGGCAACTGAAAATTGTTGTCTAGGCAGTTCAGTCAGCAGGATGTAGAACCTTGCCTGAATGCACCAGTGTTTAGGAAGGTGTTCAGAGTCAAGGAAATTTGAGGCTGTGGATATGTAGGGCTGGGTATCAATTAATATTTTCTGGATCGATTCGATTCGATATTACAAGGTCTCAAATTGATTCAATTCACGATTCAATTTGATGTTTATTCAGTCTGGGATATCTTAGTTAAAATAGTGCTGTAAATTTATACAGTGACCTTTTGACCTGGTACATCATTAAAAATTGTTTTAACATGAAGAACTAAACCCAAAGCAGTTACATTAATCATATTTTAATGATATGAATTAATGCATATTCTGCATATTACTTGTTTTTTGTCCAACTCTTTTCCTTTGCACTAATTGTACAACACTATACATCCAAACATCAGCTTTTAAACTTACCAGTGGTGCCCATATAGTGCTTCCACCATGTTTGTTTGCAGTAACATCTCATGAGATCTTGTTCAGTAGAAAGCAACGCTAAACGCTGATCACACGAGATTAGCAGGGTTGATACCACAGACTGCTTCTCTGCACATCCAAAGAAGAAAAAACTACCCAAGTTAAAAGATCGATCTTTGGATTTTATAGATCGATTATGAACCAGTTAAAGGAAAATCGATTTAAATCGATTAAATCGATTTTTTTAACCCAGCCCTATGGATATGTGAGTCATGATTGTATTAAACACTGATTTTATTTGTTTATTTTGTAGCAATTTCTCTAAAGCTTAATTTAATTGAAGACATTTTTATTATCTTTTTTATTCAATTGTTTTTACTTTTGCCAACAACAGTACTTATTATTGAAGTGTTTGCACCACCTCCACTATAAGCTCTTTATAGTTCAATACCCACTTATCCAACTCATCCAACCCAGTAGTTTTGAAAATTATATTTTTTAAAAATATATTTATACAGCAGATATCAAAGAAATACATAGAAAAAATGAGTGCCTTTAAAACAAAAAACAAAGTGAAATTTCCTCTGGGATTTGTTGTTCTCAGCTCTATTTTCACACTGCTGGGGCAGATGTTCCTTCCATTTCTTTTTGTTTCCCTGTGAGGATCAAACATGGCTACTTTTTTTATATGAGCCACCCCCCCTTCAATTAGGCTATCACCCTGTCACATAAGAGACATGACCAGGGGCGGCTGGCCAATAGTGGGCGATAGTGCATCGCCCTCCTTAATCCACGTGAAAAAAATGAAGAGAAAGAGTTTATAGTGCCTTGATTGTTCCTGTCTAAGTCTTCATATTATTGTTTAATCAGCAGCCTGACTATCGCTGCGATGTCACTGTCCAACCAGCGGCCCCGCCCCCTTGGGGCGATTTCAGTCAGAGTCGAAATCGCCCCAGGCGCTCTCATAGACTTACATGGAGAGGCTCTTTTTTCAAATTTTGGACCTCACAATGCATTTCTATGGGCTCAGGGAGGGCTTGCCCCAATGTGATAACGTCATACGCACTGATGCCTGCTCGGACCAGATGCACAGCGCACGCATGCGAGAGAGATGATTCAAAGTTAACGTGAGTGATTTATCGGTGGGTTACCAGTATTTTCGGAGTAAATAGTGTACAAGCATTGCAAATAATAGCATTAGTTTAACTCTGGGGTGTTTCCTTGTTGTTCTTTTGGCTAATTTTTGCCGTGTTTTGCCGTTTATTTGCCGTTTTTGCCGTGTATTCGCCATATTTTTACCGTGTTTTGCCGTATATTCACCGTTACGTGCACATGTTAACATACACACTAAAACCAAGGACGGGTATAAAAGCAAATTCCAGTTGAGGATCGATAAAAACTCCCTAAAAGAACAATAGAAGAGAGCATATTGAGAAATGACAGAGGGAGGGAGGGGGAGAAGTGAACTGTGCAGAAAAATCCCTCCATGGATGTGAGGACAGAAAACTTGGACTCTGTCTTCATCTGGACAGGAACTGATCAGGAACTTATTGTCAATAAAAAACACCTGGACATGGTCTAATATAACAAACTGTAACATGGACACTAAATACAGTAGGCCAACAGAATGTTTGAGTGCATGCTAATATTTTTTTTATCATCTCAAAAACATGCGTACATGTTCATTTACAATTTTTATAAAGAGAAACCTGTCGAAAATTCATATCAGTTTTCTTTTCTTGTAATTACACACTTAGCATTTATTAGATAACTGCCAAATACTTGCCAGACTTGTTTACATTTATTTGTTATGAACATAGGGTGAATAAAATTTGTCGAAAGAACATTTCTATGGACATTTAAGACATTTTTTGACAAAGAAAGACCAGGCTGTTATAATTACAGTATTCAAAGAGTTATTTGGGACCACCTAATAAGTAAGTGTGTACTGTGGAACCAAATGTATAGCATTTTAGACATTAACTTGATTTAGCTTTACAAAAATACTGTACAGTTATGCGCATGTTATGTCTGGTGTTGCCATCAACAGGGAAAATAAATCAAACAATGTAACTATAACACTGTAAAGTAAGCTATCTGACTTAAATTATTATTAGCTATTGAAGGAGTGATTGTAGCCAGTACCACGTCTGTTGCCCCCCCTGAAAAAAATTTCAGGAGCCGCCACTGGACATGACATCAGCACACATTCAAGTGGAGTGTGTGCAGAGCCACAAAAAATTGTTTGATTGCAATAGAGGACAATCTGGGGAGAGCCAACAGACATTCTCAGTTTAAGAAAATACTTTGATGGTCTAAAAATTATAAAACTGTCACATAGATGATCGCTAAGGCTAAGCACAGACAGAATGATTGCAGCTCAAAGTTGTGACGTCCATCACTGGCCATGCAGTAGATAATATTCAGGTGTTAGCATAATGGCTTAAGAAAGAAGATAAGGACATAATGGGGTTAGGCAGCCTGTTAAACTGCTATTTGTCAGTCTTGTTCACTATTTGAACACTTGCAGTCATATTGTTATTTTTATTTCCCTTGCAATAAATAATAAGTATGCTTGCCTGTCAGATTTAATCCTAATGTCATTTATGCTCACTTTGTCACAATTTAGAGAAGCTTCAAAATCTATTGTTTCCTCCATACCAGCTGTTGAATATTTACTGAGACTGACAACTCTAGATAATAGAATGCAAGATTTTTGACCCGGTTTGTCCCTCTTAACAACCACCTCCATCTGGTGTGTCAGGTTATAGCAAATTGCTCTTCAAAATGCTTTTTGTAATCAACATTACAGTGTTACAGAAGCAATTACAGCACATCGCAGCTCTATTTTCTTGCAAAATTGCCCTTTTTCTATTTGATATTGACTAGCGGGGGCAGACTTGGGGAGTAGGGGGAGTATGTGACCTTCTAGCCCCTAGTTGCTCACCCGTGCTTTAACTAAATGGTCCATTTTAAGAATCAGTCTGGATGGTTCTTGCGCTGTGGTCTTCTACAAATCTATTTTTTGCTAAAGTCAGATTTTTTTCTTCTTTGTTGCTAGCTTTGGTAGACTAAAATGATTTCAGTCAAGTTAATCTTGCATTTCAGTGTTCCTTTCTACCATATTGCAAAATGCCTACTCAAATGCACTCCCAACAATGACCTTGGCATCCATTATAATTAGTTGGGAATTGATGGGAATAGCAGATGAGAACTTCTAATGCAGTGTTTTTGGCTTACTCTTTTATACAGCAGTAGCTATTTACGGCCATGATGATGCCTGTGAAATGCAGGAATTTGAGGCAAAAGCTACCTCAGCTATATTTTAACACATGTTGGAACATGTCGGGCCTACAGTCACAGCTGTGTGAGCAACAGAGTTTGATCATTATAGCACTCACTGAGGGGATAATTGCTTATATTGACTTCATATACTCTCAACACCCATAAAACAGGGCAACATTTCTCTTTCAGTGCCAATTCTCCACAGCTCCAGCACTCCTTTTAAATTCCTCTCCCCTCCTCCTCATGTGTTGCATGCACGCAAACTGGATGAACAATGTGGCTCTTCTGAAGCTTGTTAACAGTCGCATGCGGTGGAGCTCCAGTAAAGGTGCTCTATCTCCAGCGACAGCGATTTGGAGATTCATTTGTCATCACCGGTCTGATCCTCTCTGCCTTCTAATTAGGAGAAGAATACAGGGCTGTGGAGTGTGAGAGAAAAGACGAGCAGAGAACAGAGGGAGAGCATCCTCCCTGGATGTTTTTCCTCCCTGTACAGAAAAGACTTTGAGAGCTGTTTGTGTCACCGGGATCCTGAAATCACATTCATTGTCTGAGGAACCATCACGGCTGATGAATGACTCTTGCTATTACAATTTTCTCCTGCTAAATCACTGCTGAACAGGGTGGTCACAAACATGGCAGGATAACTGGCCATTATCAGAAGCACTCATGCATGTCCTAAGTGCTTTAAAATGCATTGTTTTCTATGGAAAACACAATATAGCCCATGCATCATGCACTGGACCATGAACTCATACATCTGGATTAAAAGAAACAAATGAAAAAGACTCATGCAGATACCAAATAGACTGAATATATGAACAAAAAATGAAGAACAGACAGATAATAGATCATATTATTTGTATGTGAATAGTGCAGTTGGTCTGGATAAAGTGAGTTCAGCTACTTTTTGGCCATTTTAATCTTAACACACCACAAAATGCAGACAGAAAGACCACTTTTAAGTGGTCTATTAGACTGCCTTGGATTCTACCTGTAAGACTGCCTATTTTACAAATAAGTTTTGTCTGGACTGTCTCCTGCTTGTTTTTTTAGACTTAAAAATGTATTAAGAGACAGCCACAATGTCATGTAAAGAACCAGGAAGGTTGTTCATTTACTAATCGTGATGAATAGTTCAGAGTTTAATAAGGGCAAAAATCTAAAAAAGCAGATGTGGGGGATTGTACCTTACCCTAAATACTACTATGCTTTATTTGTCCGCCAGCAAGCAGCAGTTCTTATTTCTTATTTGGCACACTCTAAAGCCAATGTCTTCTGAAAGGAGAACTAGTTATAGTTGGGACACATTATATCAGTGCCATGGCATTTGCTATCCAAATTTCATGTTCTACATCCAAGTATTGATATTTAAAAAAAAAAAAGAAATGTAATGCCTTGGAGTACTAGTTTGTTAAAGTGGGTAATAACCATGCATTTATAGCACTGAAAGCTCCTGTCTTGTGTGGCCAGCCTGGTTTTGATTTCCGAACAAGGCCCATTTGCTGCATGTCTTCTCCTACTCTTTTCCAATTTCGAGGTCTTTTTTTAAACTGTCTTTCCACCATCAATAAGAACAAAAATGACCAAATTGTACTTAAAGGGACTGTGAGGAGTTTCTGAGTAATTACAACAGTCTCACTTTTAGATGTATGCCTGATAGAAATAAACACTTTAAGATGAGTTTTATAGCATCAAAATAGGTTATCTATAAATGCTATTCCTTAGCTTCGCGGTCGGGTCGGACAGGACTGGACTGACCTGGATACTCAACTTCGGGAACAAGACAATTAAAACTAGAGCAGATTTATATTATTTGGACATCTCTTAGAGCACCGGGCTATAAGTAGCGACATACAGTCGACTACAAAACTACGATACTAAGTTTTCCAAAATTTGCTTGTTGTCACACATCAAAAACTACCGCTACGTAACTAGAAAGAGATACATTACCTCGTCGCTTTGCATCCTGTAAGTTGTTGAAAAAGAAGTTGCAAAGCAATGCAGAGTTCTGAGCAAGGTCCGAGCTACATTCATTAGCATCACAACAAACACACGCTTTGGCTTGGGTCACGTCTTGTGGTGAGAAGTAGGAATTTCTGGGTTCCGAGTAGGAAACTGCAACTGGAACGTCCCCCAGAGTCAAAATTTCTCGGTGAAACCTCACCACCCTCGAGTTGACAATCGAATATGGATGCCTCCAGTGTGAACAGTTATTTAGCTCCTGTAATAATCAATTTATTTGCACTTCTGACTGGGGTGTGTCGCTCTAGATTATCTGTATCCATAGTATTGTTAGACTTATATTTACAAAAATGCTGCCATAGTGATAATCACATTCTTCATGTGATATTTGTGAACAACAATGCAGGTGTGCTAACAACAGCTAACAATAGCCTGGTAGATTGGCATGTTTTTTTCCGACTTCAACTGGAACGCTGATAACTCTGAGATGATGTCACTCCCAGTTCCGAGGTTACTGGAACGCAGCATTACGACAGTTGCCGCGCGTGCTCATGGGTAGCGGAGTCTTTTACGTTGCCGGTAATAGATTCTCCTCACAGTCCCTTTAAAAAATGAAGCACTCGATCAGACTTCTGTACTGATGTGACTGTGTGACAAATGATAGAAACCTCAATAGAAACTTGACAAAGGGAGTAGACTGCAGTAGAGCTAATGTTTAACTGTGAAAACGGAATCCAATGGCAGTACTAGATTTATGTTGATATTCAAGATGTCAAAGGCAATCCTCCTTGCAACAAGAGAAAATATGGATGGCTGTGTCTCAGAGAGTTAAAGTACCAAAGAGTGTAGACTTTGCGCACCACAGAGACCAACTTCTCTGATTGCCTTACTTCTTTGTGTTGTAGTGATTCACATACTCTGACCACTGCTTTTATGACAGGAGCTACACATCTGCCATTGAAAGTGTCTAGTAATAGCAAAGTGTTTGAGAAACATGCCTGGGAGTTGACAGGACAATCATTCTGTCTGTTAAAGATGTTGTAGACAGATATGAAGCACTGCTTAGAAGTAAAGGACATAACACAAGCAAGTTTCATAAGTCATCAAGTTCTCATCGAAACCTGTTGGTAATGGAGGGAAAATATATTCTGGTCTGGGATTTTTTGCCAATATTTTAATGAAGAAATGCCCTGTTCTGACAAAACTAGCATGAAAGCAGGGGACATCTACAGTATGTTAACTTCTATAAGCAGAGCATTGTTTAAAGGCTCGCAGTCATGTTTCTCTGCCTCTTTGCTCGTAGCTCTCACCTCTTTCTCTCACAGGATGCTGATTGGTTAGTGACTCAGAGGGCCAAGCTCTGCTGTTATGGACACTTTGCAAGAGGGTCTGTCTATTTACAGACACTGAACTAAAGAGATACAGCTGTAGATCAAATTCTTGTACCTGCTAAAAAGGTAGTTTAGTGGCTGAGAAAAATGCAGGTAAATTACCCCTGATAATAGGAATAAAATAGGACATTTTCTAACATTATGGCTAAAATGCCATGTTCTTTTTTCTACTTGAAATCAGGGTATATGTTTTATGGCAGCAGCTCCCTACAGTGTCTTGAATTGCTCCACTGAACAAGGCCGGGATGTTTCAGTTTTAATCTAACCAGCCTCTCTGTAGCCTCACGCAGAGATTTTGAATGGATTGATGGTTTGAATATAAGAATGACTCCCGGGGGGTTATGAAAACAAGTGTGCCAGCTTATGACACAATCTGCAGGGAAAAATTGTTGTTGTGTTGTCAACACTGAAAACCTTTGACCCATGACTCAAGTGGTTTCACCTTCATGAATGTCATTCAGATGAAGAGAGCCCCCTGATTTTTAAACAGATGGTGCGACGTAAAATAGTGCTGTTGGTTATGAAATGAAGGGTTGTAAATATCTTTTGAAGTGACCTTGTGACATGTCTTTATGCTATTTCATGACACACAACACAAAGAACATATGGAGGTGTGTTACAGTGTTCCAAACCTTGGTGTTGATGGCCCAGCCTGTGGGTGTGTTTTTTATTACAGCTCTATGAAAATGTCTCGTGTCTCACTAATGGCTGATCCCCACTTGGAAAAGAAAAGAAAAGAGCCAATCAAACCTTCACAAGCTCAGGAATGGAAATGTCATCTTTTGTGTTGTGGAAGAAGAAGAATGGCAACAAAATGGCACCACAAAACAACTGACAGGTTGGTTCATTGCTTGGCTTTTATTCTAATTATTATCAGGACAGGTACAATAGAAAATGAATTCAAGAAACTTTGAAACCTTCACCAGCAAGAATAGAATATCAAAGTGACGAGAAGTGAAAACAAATGACTTTTCTGATCAACACATGGTTGATGTTTGACACATCACACTGAGAACAGAACTTCATCAGCTTTTGTTTTCTCATTTTGATTTAGAGTGTGTGCTGGCTAACATTGTTGTAGCTTACATGCCAACAAAATGGAACAAGCATTTTCACTGATGTTTAGAGGTCCCTGTGCTTTTCTAATGTGTCCTTGGCACTGCTCACACCTTTAATTTCCTGAGCCTTTGAAAGTGTGATTGGGATAACTTGGCGTATTTATTTAGGGCTGCAACTAAAGCTTATGTTCATATTGAAGTTTAAAACCATTTTTGGGTTAACTTTTAAATCCAATATGCTATTAGAGGGCATGGAGAAGACATCATGTACACATCTTAAAAACCAAAGAGCCCTGGCTCAAGACCTGGGTCAACACTATCCACCTGGCACGGGTCTTATTCTTTCCGGTCATACTTAACCTAACATTAACATATTTTCTCTCTGAGGTTGAAGAAAATGTTTGCAGAATGAAAAGAGGAGTGTATTGTGAAAATATAATCTGTTACTCCCCATAACAGCTTGCAGCTCTTGAAAATGTATCCTGCTGCCTACCTTACTGAAACTTCTAACCCAACTGCCCCAATTAGTTGTTAGCCCACGTATATAACATATGGCCCTTGTATTGTGTGGCTCTCACTTTAATATTGGCTGGGGATCAATGTTTTCTTTGCAGTAGAGCCAATGTTTTCTCCTTTTTGCCCATCTGCTACCTGAATTATCTGTCTGACTTTGAACACCAATTCTTCTGTATTTGTTCTGATTCCAACCTGATGGTTGCAAACTGAGCCCTGAACTACACATAAAGGCTGTTTTGTTTGTAAAATACTAGCCTTAAATCTAAATCTTCCTCCACATGCAGTCGCCTGTTTTCAATTCACTTTAACAGTGGAACATTCTTTAACAAGGTGGACCAATGGAATCTGTACATTTACAAACAGAAAGAAAGACAAGAAACGTAAGTGTCCATCTTGTACCTTAAAGGAGCAAAGAGCATCCAGATGCCAACTATGCACTAGTGTAAGCTTGAGTATCCATTCACCATCATCATTCTGCAGCTTCAACACTGTTTCCCTCTGTGGACTATCTTAATGGATTTATTAATGAATTAATGGCTATATTAGTGGATCTGTAAAACACGTAAAACTTGGATGTCTTTGTGGTTCTGTAAAACACGTGTAAATTGTGGATATATTTGTGGACCTGTAAAGAAATGTATACATTTTTGGTATATGTTTTGGATCTGTAAAACCTGGTAAGTTGTGGATATTTAGATCCCTAAAAGATGTGTATATATTTTGTGGATCTGGAAAATGTGTAAATCATGGATATAAATTTGTGGATCTGCAAAACATGTGTCAGATGTGGATTTATATGTGGATCTGTAAAACACGTAAATGTTGGATTTATTGATGGATCTGTAGAACATGCATAAATTATGGATATATGTTTGTGGATCTGCTAAACATGTGTATGTCCTGGATAACTTTGTTTATCTGTAAAACATGTAAATCATGGATTTATATTCATGCAGAATTTTGAGGTGGGGGGACTGACTGAGACATACAGCCTTGTTAAATTACTTTTGTTAATATGTTAACTTACACTTGCAAATTATTCAGCGACTTTATAACGTTTGGTTCTGGGCCAGAGAGAGAAAAAAATAGTTTACCCTTTCATTACCCTTTTTTGAATAACTGTAACTAAAGGGTGTTTCATTTTTAAAGAATGATGTAATCCTCACATTTCCATCAGTGTTGCTTGACTTTGCAAACTTTACATTCAGACTCTCTATTTCTGTCTGTGCGGTGATGAATGCAAATGTAAAACCTGAGAAACTAACTGCTAAACCTCGTGCTTGTGTGATCTGTCACCTCTGCTTTGGATAGAGCTGACTGCTTGATTTGTGTAATCAGGGTACAATCAAGGCATAAAAGAGCACTTAGGGAAAAAACACTATTAGAGCTGTATGCATTATGCTCAGAGGGTGTAACAGTTACATTAGTTACTGTGTCATCAGCAGCTGATAAAACCAGTGTTAGTCATTAGGGTGTCTATTTATTAGCATCCCTTTGCTACAATGAGTTATACTAAGCTCAACATCTGTGTTTGTTTGTCGCTCCATGCAGGGCTGGTCTGTGCTACATAAATCTGGGCTGTGGTACAAAAAGATTTGGGGCCACTGGTTTAGTTAAAATGTACAATTATGCAACCATTATCTCCATACCCTTGTTGATAATATTTTACACTACATGATGTTAGTGCTGCAACTGAAGGGTCCCATTGCTGTAAAATTGATTTTAAATCAGTTCTTGAACACAAAAACAGATTCAGGTGATGCCAAAAAAGTCCAATTTCCCACACTGTCTGTGCAAGGCCAGGTGAATAGTGGACTTGAATATAAAATCAATGCAAATGTTTAACTTTTACAGAAGTTATAAACTTTTACAACCATGGTGCCAAAACTAATCCCTCAACCACCTTCACCCTGAAGCTTTATTCTGCTCAGAGTTACTCTACTGTCAGTGCTTTTAGGGTTTATACAAAAAACACTTTGAGTAGAAAAAGAGCCTGTCATCTTTTGATCATGGGACAAGATGCATCATAATCTGCTCAGTGGGCGTCAAAGATTGATCACTTGTACCCCACACTCGCTCTGCCGATATTAATTAAAGCAAAGAGTGAGAGAAAGTGAGCCTTTAGCTGTAACTCTGGCTGTATGAGTCACAGTCAGGTGGGATGTGTGAGGAAGCAGAGGTTCCAAAAAGCTGATAACACCACCAGAGGAAGAGTTTGATAATGAGCATCACGAGGCAACTTTGCACTCTCACTTTTGTAGTTTGTCGTTATCACAATGCTTCCTCTCTTGACCTGTTTGATGGGGATCAGGGTATAATGGCCATGCTCCGACAAAGTTCTGATTCAGTCCGATAAAGCTCAACCTGACTATGAGCCACTCTTGGATTAATGGTGCCAAATCTGTGGTGGATGTTTGCAAGTTTTTTGGATTTCATTTGGATTCAGGGGGGAAATGTTGCAAACAGTGTATACAAGCCACAGCAGATGGACAGATCACTACATTTCAGTACAACCGTAGGTAAACCACATATACTCTTATACTCTTTGTTCTTCCGTCTTTATTGTCCTGCCATGCCTGATGGAAACTAGAGAATAAAGGAAGGCAGAGCAGCTTCCTAATCCAGACAGCATGAGTGCTACCCCTGATTAGGGCACCACAGCCCAGCTCTCCCATCCTCTTTAACTAAGGCTTCTTTTTAGACTTTCTTTTTGTTTTTCTATTATTTTTCGTGTTCTCTTTGCTGTTCTTTTCATGTGTGATGTTGGTACTTTGGAAAGCTTTTTTTATTTGTGGGGCCATTCGGGGCTCATATACTGGAGCTGATAGTTTTAATGTTGTCAATAAGTGAAGCCTGCATTTATGGAGTTCATCACTGTTGAATGCAAAAACCATGTGGTCAGGTGGGTAAGACAAAGGACATTCTCTATATAAAGTGAGTAAAGTAGGTTAGCATTGAAGGTGGGTGACTCTGGGGAGCTTTTCTGAGTTCTTTGGGGGGCAAATAACAAAACATACTAATGAAGGGAGGTCCATGCTCGAAAACACTGCTATTATAATGGCTTTTGGATGTTGGACAAAACTGTCATATTGGCCTTAAAGAGTCTCTTAACTAAACATGCATCCTCTCTTTAAGGCATTGGTGTCCAATGTTTAGTTAAAAAGCAATTGTAATATTAAATAAATAATATTGGCACACATCACATAGTTGTCATAAGCAAACCCAACTCAGATTGTCTTTGCCAAATCACACTGGGATTACTGTCAGTTTTGTCCAAACATCCATCTCCAGGTCCGAAAATGTAGCCAAAGCACATGTGCTGAAACTGCATTACCTCAAGCATCCTCTTGAGGCTGACTGCAGGAAACGTGAAGGCTACATTATAGTACATGTGGTACAGATGGTTTTCACAGGTTCAAGAATTTAATTTAAATGAACACTTTCATTGTCAAGGGACTGACTTTCTTTACATACAGTGCCTGTTTGTATTTTTGTTGGAGGATTTCCAGTTTTGAAAAGTTAGGCACATGACTGACAGTGATGTATCCCAATGTAGTGTTGTGTAAGTAACTGCTGTAAGTCATTAACAAAGAATTTTGATACCAAAAAGTTAAATCTGCTCTCTAATATGTTGTATTGAACATAGACAATCATCTTTATTAGGCATACCTGTTCAGATGCTCATTCACAAACACCTTTTCAGCCAATCGCATGCAGCAACACAGTGCATAAAGGCATATAGATATAATCAAGAAGACCTGCTGAATTTCATCAAGTATTATAATTGAGTTGAAAGGTTGCTTAAGTGACTTTGACAGTGTGGTTGTTGGTGCCCACGGAGCTGGTCTGAGATTTTCAGAAAAAGCCAATTGTCTGGGATTTTCATGTATTACCAACGCAAGTGTTTACAGAGAAATAAATATCCAGTGAGCTACAGTTCAACAGCTCAGACTGTTGGTAGTGGTATAGCAGTGCAGTATTTTCTTGGCACTCTTGGAC
This sequence comes from Scarus forsteni, assembly GCA_036419115.1. NCBI lineage: Eukaryota > Metazoa > Chordata > Actinopteri > Labriformes > Labridae > Scarus > Scarus forsteni. The sequence continues at coordinate 12,247,321 of JAZDUH010000098.1, read as the reverse complement.
CCCTCAGTACCAACTTAACATCATTATGATGCCCGAGTCTATCTTAGTATTGTCCAACCCCCTGTGACCACAGTGTATCCATCTTCTGATAGCTATTTCAAGCAGGATACCACCTCATGTCACTAAGGCTACGTTTACACGGGCGCTCCTGACTTAAAGACGCAAAGGTTTTTATGCCTGCGCAGCCTCCATGTGAAAGAGTATTGCGCATGCGATGACGTCAGTCTTTCACCCTGAAATGCTCTGATTCAGGTTTACATGGAGCTGTATGGAGAGCATTTTCAAAACTTTCCACTCAGAAGCCTGTTTTCAAAAGTTACCATTTTCTGACAAAGCGCAAAGAGTTTCAATGTAAATGCAAGGCCAAAATGCAATAAAAACTGATCGGACCTGACCGTATTCGGCCCTGTGTAAACGCAACCTTAGTCTGTCAAACTGATGACAATGAGTTCATTGAACTCCAGTGGCCTCAACAGTCATCAGAAAGTGCATCTTTAGGGTGTGTCTAACATATTTATTTCTGTCTACCCTCAGAAGAAAAGTTTTTATGGCAGTGACGACTAATAGGGATTCAGTCTCACAACATATGTTGATGAATTTGAATGTGAAGTAAACAAATCTGCAGCAACTGTGTGATGCTGCCAGTATGGGCCAGCATCTCTGAAGGACTTTTCCAGGACTTTGTTGAATGTAAACCATAAAGAATAAGGGCCGACCTGAGGTCAACAGGTGATCCAACACAGTGCCAGTAAGATGTATCTAATAATGTGGCCAGACAGTGTTAATTGATTTTAGCTTGTTTATTTCAGTAGAGTTTTGAAAATAGGTTTATTTTTCTGAGAGTGCAGTCAAATGAGGTAAACATACCTTTATTTCCATATGTCTGTATCAATATCTTCACAAAAGTGAAGTTCCCTCTGGACTCTATCAGAACACAGCTGCAAATTCAATGCTGCTCCTCTCTTATACTACTCTCTTTAAATACAATTGTTGCAGTAGAAAACTTTTTGAATTGCTTGACAAACTGTCCATATCCAAGGTCTTTCTGAGAGACACGTAGTCCTGAAATGGTCCCCTCCTCAGTGGAAGGAAAAGACAGCAATAAGAGGAGTGAGATGAAAGCAGAGATTATGGGAGGAGAGGAGGAAGCAGCAGCAGCAGAGGCTCACTGCTCAGATAATTCAGCTCTAATCTATGCTCTGCAGGTGTGCACCCAGGACCAGGAAGGTGAGCCAACAACCTCTACAAAGATTTACTCCCAGCACTCACCAGCCGTTATCGGACCTTGAGGGTAAAAAACGTGGGCACACAGAAATACACAAAAATACACAATATTTCATGGATGACTTTCGGTGTTTGTGATTTAGTTTTCTCGAAGATTTAAGATCTGGTATTAAAAAGTGTGGTACTTTAGGAGGTTTTGATTCAGAAATGGTGTGCAAGTGGATCTGTAGAGGCATTAATGTAACTTTAGAACTATCTGTAAAACTGTAATAGAATTTTTTAAATATATATTATGTTAGATACCTGCTGCAGTCGAAGCCTACAGAATTACCAATAAAATGATAAGTCCTTGTTAATCTTTTCCAAAACTCAAACCTTCCTGTATCAAATATTCCCCAGTACACTTGAATCCTCAGTCAGCTGGCAGGTTCAAATTAGCATCTTATTTCAAGTTAAAGTTTCAAACACTGTTGAGTAATTTCTTCCCTCTGTAAGATAAACTGGTGCCAGACAGTGAGTTATTGTCCAAGATCTCCATCTTTTACCATCTTGGATTAGGTGATTTTTGTGGTGATGTGCTTTGTGGCAGTTGTATTAAGCGTGAGTATGAGACCACCCTATTACAATCCCCAAAGTCAGAAATCGAGATTATGTGGATATTAACAGATAAAGGGGTGCATTTGTGCAACGTTCAGAGCAAATCCTACAAAGTTTCCAAGAGATTTTACCTGCACAATTGAAGCATGATTGTGAGACTTAAAATTAGATTGGACATTTTGGCAGAGTTGCAGAAAACCCTGTAAGACATTCATTTGAGATATCATGTACACCAGCAATTGATGTGAGTCTCAGCACAGACCTTGATCCATAATATAAACAGTTTTGTTTTGTTAACTGTTCCTAAACTGTTGAACTATTTGCTCATGCAGTTCTTCACAAATGCGTGAACCTCACCCATCCTTGTTTGTGAACGACTGAGCCTTTTGAGGATGCTCCTTTTATACTCAACATGAACCTGTTCACCTGTGGAATGTTCCAAACAGGTGTTTTTGAGCATTCCTTGACTTTTCCAGTCTTTCTTTGTCCGTGTCCCAGCAGTTTATCGGCTTGAACTGAGACATCTTGTCTTTGTACTGTATTGAACTGAATATATGTCGAAAAGGAGTTGTTTTCTGTTCATAATTAAGTTTTCCACAGTGTCCAACTTCTTTTGAATTGAAGTTTGTAGATCTTGTGAAAATTTTCAGAGATAAGACTTTTTTTTGCCTCAAGCATACAGTACAGGCCAAAAGTTTGGACACCATCTCATTCAATGTGTTTTCTTTATCTTTAATCACTATTTACATTGTTGATTCTCACTGAAGGTATCAAAACTATGAATGGCAACATGTGGAATTATTTACTAAAAGGATAAGTTCAGTTTCTACAGCTTTCACTTTGTTTATAGAATGAAGTAGAACAATATACTCACCCAGAAGGCTTTCCTGATGCAAACAGTGCTTCGGGAGATATTTAGATCCAAAATCGTGCGACGGACATCCGTATAATGGTAGCACATAGGGCATGTATAGCGCCGCTCCTAAAACTGCATTAATCGTCCAAAAACTCATTAGTTTCACCAATATTCCATCATGGTCCACTCGGGCTACTCCTCCACGACAGTCCAGTGTCACTCCAGACATGTCTTTGTGACTGTGCTGACCTCTGAACTGAAGACTTTGTTTACGTTTGCCTCCGCGCATGTGCGGTGCGGCTCATTGTTTCAGGGGAAGACTGCCGGCTACACAACGACTTTCTTCTTCCAGTTTTGTGCAAAATGGACGAATATCTATCGGATGAAGATGTTGTGGAGGAGAACTTTGAATATGATGGGTGTCCTTACAGTTTTGAGCCAGAGTTTACAGATGAGGAGCTCATCGAAAGGAGGACGCGGAGGCAAAGAGAAGAACAGCTGGCCAGAGTGCAGTCTTTAGTTCAGAGGTCAGCACAGTCACAAAGACATGTCTGGAGCGACACCGGACTGTCGCGGAGGAGTAGCCCGAGCGGACCATGATGGAATATTGGTGAAACGAGTGAGTCTTTGGATGATTAATGCAGTTTTAGAAGCGGCACTATACATGCCCTATGTGCTACCATTATACGGATATCCGCCGCTCAATTTTGGATCTAAATATCTCCTGAAGCACTGTTTGGATCAGGAAAGCCTTCTGGGTGGGTATATTGTTCTACTTCATTCTATAAACAATGTGAAAGCTGTAGAAACAGAACTTATCCTTTAACAAAAAAGTGTGAAATAAATGAAAACATGTCATATTCCAGTTTCAGCAAAGTAACCACCCTTTGCTCTGATTACTGCTTTGCAGACTTTTGGCATTCTCTTTATGAGCTTCAAGAGGTAGTCACCTGAAATGATTTTCACTTCTCAGGTGTGCCTTGCCAGGGTTAATTAATGGCATTTCTTACCTTATTAATGGGGTTGGGACCATCATTTGTGTTGTTCAGAATCCAGGCTGATGCCCAGCCGACAACCCTATTAGACACTTTTAAAATTGAGATTATGGCAAGAACTAATCAGCTTAGTTAAGAGAAACAAGAGGCCATCATTACTTCAGTGAGAATCTACAACGTAAAACGCATGAATGAGAAGGTGTGTCCAAACTTTTGGCCTGTACTGTACCTTAAAAGGAAAAGAAGGACGACAGACAAAAGTGGTCAAAATCAGTAAATGCCTAAAGTTATGGAGTACCCATAGATGTATGAAATAGTGTAGTTTAATTTATGCTCTTTTCTAAATCCTCACTTTTCATGGGTATTTGTGGGTGAGGAGTGGGCATAGCAGACATTATGTTCTCTCAGCATAGGCTCACACTCAGCTGCAGATCATTTATAAAGTCTATCCAGTTACATCGTGCATAACCATGATCAGACAGGAGACATTAAACATTTAATTTAGTTATCAAACTCAGCCCCTCCAACTGAGACTATCAGATCAAGCCATCTTTCACCTACTATAACCTCGACTATTCTGTGTTCCACGCAAAAAAGAAAATCACGGAGACCTTTCTCACAGCCTTATGTGTTGAAACATGATCCTCTGGGTGTGACCTGAGAACTCGTGTTCCCTGTTTCAAAACTTTCCTGTGCCTTGCCTGTGTAGTTGCCCAAGGATCCGAGCCCACATGTTGAGTCAAAGAGAATCCAAAGTATCACTTGAGGCCTCGTAATCATGTTTTAAGAGCATGCATCATCATCTTAAATCAATGTGGAGCAGGTAAACAGTGAAGAGATGCCAGTATTTTATCTAAGCAGCTTTTAATGCCCTGGTTGACACATCTGTTTCAGTGCCTAAACATATGGGAATGGTCTAATATGGATCCATAACTGTCTTAAACAGCTTTATTTATGATACCCTGAGACCAAAAGATGCTCTGATCACAACATCATAGCTTTTTAAACAGACAGCCATCTCCATTTAGTTCCAAAAAGTTTGTTTTGGCATTTTCTTTTTAAAGTTCCCCAGAAGTCAGCGTTTCCCTCCCCATCTTTCCCTCCAATTGGTTCTGTAAAAACCTCCAGCACATTCTTATGTTCCGGCTCAGCGGGATAAGCCATAAAACCGCACTTCATTTGTCTCCTCCACAGATGGAGCATGTAGAAGTGCTGCCTCTCTCTGAGCTTTTAGTGCTGCGGGGCTGTGAGGTAGTGGGCTTTACATCTCTTCTCCATGCAGTTATCCCCGCTCTCAGACTGCAAACTCCCCCGTCAACTTCATTTTCCCCACACAGGAAAGAAGCATATGCCAAATGGACCATATATGAGTGTGTGCGTGTCTGCATGTGCTTGATAAAGTGCTTCTAGTCTCTAAAAACGCTTCTCTGGTGCCAGTTTGCTGGTTTAATTTCGAGAGCATTTGTTTATTTGTAAGTGGAAAATTTGGACATCATTTTTCGCGTGAATGCCAAAAAAATAAATCAGTTTCTTAGCAGATTCACTCCACATTGCATTTGCATTACAGGCGGCACAGCTGGCTTTTTATGGCCTTTGGTGGATACATTCTGACCCGTGCTGGTCAAAAGATGACCTTGTAGTGTATGAATGGTGGTGAAGAGCGAGAGAGACTGCACTGTTGGAGCTGATGACTGCAGGGATTGACTTTGGATGGATGAAGAGCTCCTCTTCCATAAATTTGTTTCTTTCAGTGTTAATCCACACAGCAAGAATTTAGCAAAGTCTTGTTTTTTCTGTCTGTAAGATAACTTTTAAACTTCTGCTTATGTGGATTCAGGAATTTTATAACGGATTCTTTAACATTGTGAGAAAGGAGCATGTGTCGGAGTTCCTTGTCTGAGGGCTGTGCTGTCGCAGCACCTCCACTATAAAGACATTAAAACTCTGACTTCAGATTCTGATTGAGATTATTGTATATCCTTAATTTAAACATGCAAAAGAAATCAGAAAGAGAAAAAAATAATAGAAGTAAATGATAACATAATGCAAGATTGAAGCATATTCTTATCATAGCCTGGTATATTATGGTCTACATGTCCGAAAAAGGAGTGTGAGCAAAATCCTACTCCCATTCATAAATCACTGAATATTTCTCACATATTAGCGCACCAGTATTATGCATTTTATAAACATTTTAAAGTAAAAAATGTTGTCAATGATAAAAAAGAAGGGTCAAGTCTTTAAGTTAACTTACATCTAAAGAACAATCTTTATATTGTACTCTCTCTCAGTCGTCTTCAGACGAGCTTCCATCGGGGTCTCCAATCCTTCCAGTTCTCCATACACCAGGCCAGCTCTGAGGAGCCTTCAGCTCCCGCATCCCTCTTCATGACGCCCACATACATTAGTGCGGGACGTCCTCGCGATCGATGCCCACACGTTGGTTCCCACAGGACCAGCCTGCTGGCCAGGAGCTCCCGATGTTTGTGGCAGTGGCCGGCCAGCCTCATCCACCTAGCTGCTACACATCATTTAAGTTTCATTATCAAATAAAATAGTCTTTACATCATACACAAACTTAGAATTACATATGATTAAATTAATTTATTACATTTTTTACAGCCATGTACCTAAAAGTCTGTAACTTTAACATTAACCTAATTTGCAAAATAAATAAGAAGCACAACAGTGAGCTAGTTAGCTATACTATTCTTCATTTATACCTCCCTTTAAACTGGACTTTACTTACAAAAGACAAAACCTGCATCTGGACACCAAGTGTTAAAGTTTGAGCAAGCTATGGAACAAAAACAGCAGAGCTGTTGAAAGTAAACAGTATTTTGTGTCCATCTTCATTTTTCCACCTCAGTGTAGACAACACTTTTCAGTAGACAGCTTGTTTTATGAAGCTATTACCACAGCAGCTCGAGCCAAACACTGACCTTTAATAGCACCGTTCAGTTCTCAGTGCCACACACTGCTCCCTTACCTCTTTATACCAATGTGTCACTATCAGAGATGGATGTTTAGAGCCGCATATTCATCTTCACTGGAGCAATCTTTCACACGTCAACACACTGAAGGACAGGGATTCCCTGAAGTTTAAGACGTCCTTCACTCCCTCTAAAGGCACTTTTGTAGTTCTCTTGAGAACTCCTGTCTGCTAAAGAGATAATTTAGACATCAAACACAATCTGTACGTCTTAAAGAGAAAAAAAAAATTCAGATCTGTTTGAGTTTGATTTTTTTTTGCCTCTAGTGGCAGGATTCAACGTGGCCCTATGGATGAATAATGTTCAAGGTAAATTCAAGTTTCTTTGAGTTATGAATAGATTTTGTAACATCACAACATAAATGATGTGACAAAACTTAAACATCTTTACTCAGCTGATATAGCAGTTGTGAAGGTTAAATGTTTTTGGTGAGTTTTCTGATGAAATCTTACAGGTCCTTTACAGTTTTAGTGATCTAAAAGACAAACTGTGTACCTGTAGTTTTTACCTTGTACTTTAATATTCTGTGTAATTTGTTCATTTTTGTCCTACAGTGTTTGCTGTAGACTTATAGTATATATAATTCTAAAAAGCTTTTGGAATAATGGACATCATGTCTTTTGAGATAGAGAGGAAAAGGACCATCTGGGTTGTTGTCAGTTTAAAGCCAGCATCTGGGATGGTATGCGTGTATTAGTGCCCATGGCATGGGTAAATTGCACACCTGTGAAGTAACCATTAACTGTAGTACACAGATTTTGGTGCAACATATACTGCCATCCAAGCAACATCTTTTCAGGGATGTCCCTGCCTAATTTAACAAGACAATGCCAAACCACATTCTGTCCTCAGCTCTCAAACTCTAATTGAGTTGTTTAAAGGAAAGATGATGTAACAAAGTGGTCAACAGGCCCCGTCACAACTTTTTGAAACATGTTACAGGCAGCATATCAAAAATGAGCAATGTTTTTTCCCGTTTTTACGTTAAATACCTTGTCTTTGCAGTGCAATAACTGCATATAGATCAAAAAGGATCCGTAAATCATCATTTGCTATTTTATTTTTTTTAAATGTTTTTTGAACATATGAGAATTTGTAGATGGAGATAAATCAGTCCGCTCCCCCAGCAGGTATCTCCCAGGTATCACAGAAATATACTGCACAACAAGTTGTTATGCAATGCAGTTTGGTACCATATAATAAGATGATATGATATAACCCCAACATATGAGAACTATGATGAGATGCAAGGAAACAAATTCTCTTCTGGATTCCCAAAAGACATTTGACACTGTGAATTGACACGAATAGTCAATAGTCAAGACCTGCATCGTCATCGTGGTCGTCTTAAACCAGTTTGATGTTGGGGCTATGTTGGTGAAAAGGCTATTGCTGTGCAGTGATGACTAAGCTGTAGATTTATGCTTTGTCTCTTTAAATAACTTGACTGTGCTGCTGCCTATCTTGGTCAAGACACTCTTGAAAAAGGGATTTTCAATCTCATTTAGTTTCTTTTCCTGATTAAATAAAGTATACATAAAACACAAAAAATTAGCACAGTCTAAATCAATAGTCCACATGAAGTGTCCCGGGGAGCCTCTTTTGATTTGCCTGGTTATAAAAATGAGTTCGATTGATATAGCATCTTTAGTTGTTCTGCGTTTTCTAATGACTAATTTCCCTAAAGGTTCCCCAATGTTTTTATTCCACAACACAAATGTTTTATCGATAATAATATCAATGCGTGCTTATGATTTCTAATAATGTTATGAGTACTCATTGAAAACAGAGCTTTAGATGCCTCATGCATGCATGCATCTCTGAGTCCTGTATCAGTTTCACCTCTCAGACTGCTGCTGTGCCTGCAGTCAGAATCTGATCCAGGAGGAAGAAAGGAGGAGGAAATGAATCACTGTTAAAGGATGGTGGATGGTGTAGCTGCAGGGTGATCTTTGCTGACATTTGTCCTTACTTTAACTCTATCTCCTCCACCTATAAGGGTCCGAGTTTTCAGGATGGTGAGGGGAGTTTGATGGCCTGCAGGTGAAAGATGTTTTCTTTTTTTTTGTTTTTTATTGCTGAAGGCAAAACTTCCATTACCTTGCATGAACATTGTCCTGCACACAGATTCCTTTCTGCACTGCGGGCATAGTAAAAAAATTGATTTAAGCTTTGCAGCGAGTGCTCTTGGGCACAAAGAAGTAGTAAACTTTCATTTTGATTAAACTCCACTATGACTTTAATGCTCTGAAAATTACTTTTTGCATGCAGAGGAAGAAACTTTCTTCCCAGATTGTTTTACTTTGAGAAATACAGCATTTACACCATAACTGTTAGACACTTACATTTTTAATATCTTATGCAATTGTTACATTCCCAGAGTTAATCACAATTAAGTCCATTTGCTTACTAACTGCATGTCATATTTTCTGAGTGCTGAAAACCAAGCAGTTGTGTCTAAGCTCCCCTTGTGCAGAGAATATTGTCCTCTATGCATGGGTCTGGGTTCCAGTACAACCAAGAGCCACTCCCCACCATGTCATTCAACCTTCTCCATGCCCACTTTCCAAATCTACTCGTTTTCCTTTCAACAAAATCACAGGAAGACCAAAGTAGAATTTTAAAAGAAAAAGAATAATGTGTACTCATGCAGTTATTATCATTAGAGTCTTTAATTGGGATTCAAACTAAAGTAAATTCATTCATTCATTTTCTATACCCCTTTATCCCCTTTTGGGTGGGGGGGCTGAAGCCTTTCCAAGCTGTCATTGAGCTAGAGGTGGGGTACATCCTGAACCAGTCACCACTCAATCACAAGGCCACATAGAGAGACAGACAACCGTTCACACTCACACTCATACCTAAGGGCAATTAGAGTTACAAACTAATGAGCATGTTTTTGGTCTGTGGGAGGAAGCCAGAGTCCCCAGAGAGAACCAACGCATGCACAGGAAGAACATGCAAACTTCACACAGAAAAGCCCTGCCCGACCCGGGACCGAACCAATGACCCTCTTGCTGTGAGGTACATGCACTACCTGCTGCACCACCATGCACTGAAGTAAATAGATCAAGTTTAAAATCTTTTAAAAATCTTTTTACATTTTTTTAATGGAGCTGCACTCTTACACCTGTGTAGTTTACAACCACTGGGTGCATGTCACCTGGCGTGTTTCAAGATGTCACACTATGGCTTTGAGACCCAGGGTTGTGCTTTGTGTTAGCTGTGTCCTCCTCCTACTATGTTGAATGGTCATGTTGTAGGAGGATTAATAGGTTTTCATGTTTTTCACTTATATTCAATCTAAAAACATCATGAAAAGTAGGTTCACTTGTGAAAGAGCCGAAAGTGTAAGTTTGGTAGTTTTTGTAAACTACAGAGCTTATTATCGATAATGATCCAAAACACAGTGAAAAATCCCGTAGGCTTTTAGTGCACAGTCAAGGGAACCAGCACAATGCTTACTTTCACGCTGGCCTACAGAAATATGTCATCCCTGCCTACACGGCTGTATTCATCCAAATAGCACCAGATTCATGGATTTAAAAAATTTGTGAGTTAAATTCTGACCTTCGTTACAGTACAAAGTAACGTTAATCCTGACAGTGTAATTATTGTATTGATGCCAGCAGCAGTGATGCCTTTGCCACATGATTGTTGGTCCTCAGCAAAGAAAAGATGCCTTTGTTCCTGCTTGTCTGTCTGTCTGTCTGTCTAACCTTTGAGTCACTGAACCCTCAGTCTTGAGTCCCACTGGGGTTTTTACAGCCCCCATAATGCTGAAGGTGTCTTCCTTCAGTGTGGGCAGAAGATGATGACATTCACTGCCTTTATTGCGCCATAAACAACTTCCATTTCTTCTGTCCTCTATCAATGATAGGGTGTTATTCAGATAACTGAATTACTTGTAATGCAGTCAACAAGACATTACAAACTTCAATGCCCCCTTTCAAGTGACCCTTATAAACAGATGCAAAGTCACTTAAACATGCAGCTTAGACGATTTCATCGGCGGCCAAAGTCACTGATTGCACGTAAAGTTCATTTGCAGTATTTTGATATGATCATTAAACAGAAACGGCTATTTGCCAGGATGTGTTTATAATGATGTGACATTAAAAACATGATTTAGGCTTGAATACTTGTGAACACCTGTGTGCCAGCTGAACTTTTTAATTATGTCCTGTTTAAGGAGCATGGTAAAGCGTCTCAGGGGTCATTGGAGGATCTTTGCTGCAAAGACAATAAAATGAAGACAGCTTTCAGAGTTCCAGTTAAGTTCAAGGAACAAATTCAGCCCTTGAGTCCAAATGAGTGAGCATATCAAGGTGACAGTATAAATTATGGTTACAGGTTATTTCTGTTATTTCTAACACTTAAATTTAGATATTAAGCTTTAATGTCTGAGTAATGTAAGCTTGTGGCCTTAACCTGTGTTTTGATGGTGCTCAAATGTGCCCTGCCCTGTGGCTCATAACAGTAGGACTACCAGCTTCTGCCTGTCCTAGAAAATATTAATATTAAATGTTACTCAATGTGTCATGTGATTATGTTCATGAAGAACAATGAGGAGCTCCCACACTCAAATCATTACTTGTAATAGATGGCTATATTGGACGAGAAAATATATATACAAAATAAATTTGCAGATTATTTGCATATGACCTGAGACAGTATTTTCCTGTTCGCCCTTTGTCCTGTAATCACAACATCAGTGTTGGGTTTGAAAAATGAATAGACTTGAATTATCAAACACTTCTTAAATAGAATATCTTATTTTGGTCTTTCTAACCAGCTGGTGTTTAATGCAGATGAGTTAACCCTTGCAACACCAGCCCATTTTGTACTGTCTTTAAATCAGATTTTTTTTTTCCTTTTAGGACAATATACTTAATCCTCAAACCTTTCAAGCACACACACATACTGTATACCGGCCATCCTTTTTTCAGGAAAACCTGGGCTATTTGAATATTTATGCTATGATAGTGTCAGATCAATGTATTAAAGATGAAGGACCAAAACAAACAAAAGATAACTTGCTAAACATCACAGAGATCAATGAGAGAAGAAAGAAACTTGCAACAACAAAAATAAATATATATTGTAACTTATTTTCCAGTCATATTTTTGTGCTCCAAATAGATTTTTGTGGCTCATGGGAGTTCTATAAGAAATACAAAGGGCCCACATCACATCACTCAACCTTATTTTTAAATAACTCTTGGTCTGACAGGTAAATATCATTCTCTTGTTAACCTTCAATGCTTTTGAGTGGATGCTGCTATTAAAAGAGCAAGAAAAGAAGAAGTTCAGAGCATTTGCTTGGTCAGTAGACAGGCAGGAAGTTGTAATTTTACTGATGGTCAAAACGGAAGTCTAACAATATAGCTGCAAGGTTCATCAATAAGCAAGTATGATAACTAATTGAGATTTTGTCACCATAGATTCCCAAATGTTGAAAGTGATTAGATAGATTGAAGATAAGCAAAACATTTGACTTGATGTCCATAACAACATCACAAAGGAGTAAGTTGCCAGCTGTACCCATAAAGATCCATGGTATGGTTCCAGAGATGTAAGAAATCAATATTAAGGGCTAATTTCAAACAAGATGTGGCTTAGGACAAACTAAGAAACCTTCCAAAAACTCAACTCATCCGAGTCTGCAAAGAAAGTAGATCTTATTTATTTATTTATCTTAAAAAGTCAACAGCATGACACAAACATGCATTGGCAAAGAGTACAAAAGTGTCCGATAAAGCCCTTTGAGGCTAGCTTCCTCTAACCTGACACGCCAGATGGACAGTTCCATATAACCGCCACGGATATATGATGGCTGATGATGTAGTAGCCAGAGTCTGTTGTTAGCTGTTAGCTTAAACAATGGTTTAGTCCTTAGTCTATCATACATTGAAGTATATAACACAGATGCATCATTTACCTCTTATATGTGACATGAACCTCAGCAACGAAAATCTCCGCCAAGTTCTCCTGGTAATTTCTGAGGACAGAATATTTCACCAGGTATCACTGAGTAACCACAGCTACCATAGACCAATTGGCATTGTGGGGATTTCCACATTCTCTCCCAAGTTTCCCTGCAGTGATCCCCGGTCGGGAAAGGAGCAAAAACATGATTTTCCATAAAAGCTTTACTTGACGTTCTAAGAAATTGAGTCCATATCTTATAAAACCGCAGACATTGCCACATCCACGGAGACCACTTCAGAAGCCACCATTGTTTTCAAACATGCAGTCGCATCCTGCTGCCACCACATCTTCAGTTTTTGCATCTCTTCCCTGATTAGGCTGTCCGGGTTTTGTCGTAGAAGATTGGAGCTTGGCAAGATGGATCTGTGTGATTTCAGACAATGAATCAGTCAGGTCCATTTGGTTTGCATAGTTAAGCTTCCTAATCATTTAAATTGCTGCATGTGGGAAAACTTGTCTCAATCACCTTTTTTACTCTAAAAATAAAATGGATGCTCATTAAATCTGATCTAAACAGATCTCAGTTGCTCTTTAATTGACCACCAACATCACTTACAGTTTCCATTAAACCAGTCCGAAAAAAATCGAAATAAATCCTCCAGTTTGAGTATCTTCTGAAATAGAAAATATCCACCTAGAGAAATTCAATTAACCCCTAAGCTACCAGAAAATTAAGCCAGAACAGGTGCTGTAATTCCATGATTTACGCTTAAGAGCTAAAAGTTTGAAATTATACTGTAATGGAAAAGTCGCCGTATAAGTGTTAACCTTGCTGAAAAGATTTTTATTGCTGCTGATTCCATGAAGGCTCTGATGTGAACGGTTGTGCCTGATGGATTTGTTTATGTGTGTGTGCATATGGAGGTAAAATGGAGGACAGCTGAAACTTTTAACAGTGATTACAATATCCTTCTCCTTATCAGGATTTAGCCAGGCCTGCAGTTTATTGCGAGTCAAAATGAGAAATTCTTCCAAAACATTCTTAACTTTCGATCCAGAGCCATTTTAATTGAATTTAATATTACCTCATGTTTTGGCAGAGAGCTAAATTCACACTCAAGTGGCTCTAAATTTGACCATAATACACTCCTTAGATGAGGGTTCTGTACTCAGGAATGGATGGATGACCGGGGCGGGTGCCAAACCGACACAGGGCCAAATTGTCGTCAGTGCTTTGGAGAGAGAAAGGTCGGCGTTGTTGTTCAGTCTCCTCCTGTGAGAAGCTTTGGGCCCGTTCCATGGATGGATGCTGTGCTTTTCTCTTCACACTCTGCCATGCCTGAGAGCTTAAATAAAGAGATACAAGCTGGAGCTTTGACTGGAGAAAACTGTTCTCTTTAGCCATATTTTTACTGGGAGCATCCAAATAAACGAAAGATTTCAAATTAAATTTAAAAGCAGGACACCTGCCCAGTTATTTGGATGGACAAGAATGAGCTTCATCTGTTGTTCTTCTAATTTACACAATATTTTAAAAGGATTTGTGGGAAGGCTTTGTTGAAACACCAGCAACAAATAGCATGAATATTGATCATATTTAAGGGGCCTACGGGGCATCAGACCACCTAAAGTCCACAATATAAAAGCATCCAAACTTATGCTTTAGTTTGCAAGAGATTTTCTAGGACTCTGTGCCCAGTCAGAAACAGAAGTGATGTTATTTGCTCAAATTTGGCAAGGAGTAAACTAGAGGGAAATGTTCACACAAACAGAGCAGTACAGAGCACTTTGGCTTGTGGAAAACACACATCTGCCCTCCAAAACCAAGGAAATTATCTGAATAGGTTTTCAAACATCTGGGAAATTACAAGCCCTGTACGTGACTGGAATAAGGGCTTTTGCACAGTGCTTGAAAACATAAATACTAAAATGAAACATCATTTAAACTAGAGCTACTGCCTGGCTGGCACAAGGGAAACATCTGCTGGAATTTAAAAGCACATTTGTGGGAAACAGAACTGTGGTGGTTTGTGGTAGAGTGGTTAAAAAAATATTTTTAAAGTGTTTTCATCAATAATAACAGCTTTATTATTGCCCTACAGCTATTTGTAGGGCACTTTCAGTCGAAGTGGTATAAATGATAGTTAAAAATTAAAAACAGAACAACAGAAACAGTAAATAAGTGGATTAAGCTATATTTGTAATATCTCCACAGAACATGGATGCCAAATGTCTTGAGGAGGACTGTTCCGAACATTGGGAACAGAAAAATACATGCTCAGCAACTGCCTTTTTCTGACCTAGAACCGTTCAAAATAACTTGGAAAGATACATATACTGTAGGTTCACATGATATGCTAAATCAAATGGCGCATATATACTATAACAGGGGTGATGTGCTAGTATGTACCTGCTTTAGTCAAATTATGAGCTGCAGTATTCTAAAGGCCTCAATAACATTACTTTTGCAGCTGTTGTAACAAGATTTGAGGTCCCAGGAACATCTCTGACCTCCAAAGTCTAAATACTTTATTTACAAAACAAAGTGGATATTTATCCAAATTTGAAAGGAAGTCCCACCAACCATTCTTAGATATCACATTTACAAGCCAGCGATGAACATGGGGCTCATGACCTCAGCCTCGAAGCTGTGGCTTCAAAATCTAAGCTGCACATCCATGGGCCAAAGTGGTCATTCAAACCTAGTTTGAAAATAGTCAGTACAATCACTCTTACAGTTCTACATGCAGCATGAAACCCAATGACCATGACTGTTTGAGCTTTAACCTCATTCTTAAATCAAAGTTACGGAGCTCCTAAGGTGCCACAGAGAAAAAAAAACAAAAAAACATCATGCGCATGATATATTAAAATGTGCGCACATTTCAGATAAATACAGGCAAGCCGCAACAGGCCGGCTGAGCCTGTTGTCTTTTGATATGCGCAGCAAAGTTCTCCTACTTAAGAGTATTCTCTCTTATGGCAAGAGCAGCAAGAATGTTATTATATGACATTCCGAGGTGGAAGTAAAAGTTTTCTGGGTTACTTCTTCTCTCCATTGTGTGTGTTTGTAAACATCTGACGTCACTACGGAAAGCCGTAGTGGACAAGGACAAGGACAAGTCAAAACATGGTAAATAACTTTATTTTGAGTGCATATTTTGGATATAGCGTGCACACGAATAAGTATTTCATGCGCACGTTTTAATATATCATGCGCACGTCTTAGTATCTCGTGCGCACGATTTATATTTTTTTCTCCGTGGCAACTTAGGGGCTCCGTACAAAGTGGACATTATTGAAAAATCAAAAAAAGCCATCAAAGCATTTTCTCATGGGGGATTTCACAACAAAGAGATGAACATTGAGCAAACTACCCTTTACTGTTGACATTTGATCTCTAAAATCGAATTGGATCATTCTTGAGTCAGACTTGACATTTGTGTTGGACGTAAAGACAATTCCTGGCGTTGTTTTCATGATATTGCATTTACAAGCAAGTACTGAATGTAAGGCTCAATGACCTTGAACTTGGTTTGTGTGACACGTGTGGCAGGCAAAATTACAGTTAGGATAGTCAAGTATATGAAGCTCAGAGAAAACCCTTGAAAGCTTTAGATCCTGTTTGCATTTGCAAAAGACTAACACACAACACTGTCACTCTGACTTTTTCAGCTTTATGCCTTAATCGGAGTAAGCATTACTACAAAGTTAAAAAAGACACTCAGCTTATTTTATTTTATATATTGAATCCTCAAGCAAGCAAGACACTGGCCTTGACCCCAAAATCCAAGATCTCATGCTTGAGATGAAGTGGACTTTTTTGCAAAGTTTTAGGAAAATTCTTGGAAGCATTCAGAGTTATTGGCTTCATATTATACTAGTGCAGACTGATTTTGTCTAAATTTGGCATGTAAATTGCATTATTTGAACATTTGTGAAATTCACAGGATGCCAAAAATACCGTTTTGTCATACAACTTCAGGAAAAATATTGCAGTAATATCTCATGTATTGTTACCCACCACAAGAAGTGCAAAGGGGGCAGGGGTCAAAATGGCAGACAGCCAGCCCTAACAATATTAGCACTTGTGCTTAGGAGGGGAATGAGGAGGGAAAGTGCGGAGCTTTGTTTGCTAAGTTAGCAGAAATGTGATTATTTCATATTTAAGTGTTTTGTTCAGGTTTTTCATCGTAGAATTAGTTGCTCTGATCCAAAGTTTAGCCCAGTAGGTGGCAGTAATGAGCTTCATACGCTGTTTGCCCCCTGCCAGAAAACAAAAAGGAGAAGAATCAGCAAGGCCAGGTGTAGCCACAAAAAACAGCTGTTTGATAGTCATACCACACACCACTGCCAAATACAGTTTAATGCATACTGCGTTCTATTAGTAGCAGTAGTATGTCGTAGGTTGTTTTGACACAGCCATTGTGTTCAAAAGCAGGGGATGAACATGAGGCGTAGTACTCCTGATCTTAGACCTTAAATATCTAATGAGTTTATCCTTTACATAACTGTGTAAGTAAGGGATTGACACAAGACCTAATAACCCTGAGTTTTGACCTTACTTCTGGAATCAAATTGCTGAGTGGGCATTCCCACAGTTTAAAATACCTTGTGTTCTTGAGATATTGTTTTCACCTTAATTAACGGGATGAACTGATGCTAAATGTACATGACATCAGAAATATGAAGCCTCTACCCTTGGATATCTTTTCACATTTTTAAATACATGTCTTTTAGATCAGGGGCATTTGAAAGACTATTCACATACGGCTCAAGACTACCAGCAAAATAATCTGTTTAAAATGCTTACAGGGGATCAAATTCAAGTTAAATAAGGATTGGCTGATGCCAACAAGCAGCCCACAGCAGCAGATAAATCATTCCCATGACTCCATCAAGACTGCAGGGAGGGATTAAACACTAAGGTGATGGCAAAAAAGTCATTTTAGACCAAGGGGTAAAAATACAGATAAGAGAAGTAACAAACCTTGTGTAAGGACTGTTTATTTCAACTCTGGTTTCCAAGGCCAACCAGACCTATTAGTCTGTAACAAATGCTGACATGGTGTGAAGAGAGGTGGATTCAAACAGCAATAATTTTAATGACAGGAAGGAAAATTCCAGGTCTTGAGCCGAAGTCTTTGGTGCTTTTGTGGCATGGTTTCTACGGTCAAGAACAAACTCAAATCTTGGCCTTTTAGACCATCAAGGACAGATTCATACTGCCCTCAATATGTCCTGAAAATACTCAAAATTATAATTCTAACATTCACAGTTCCATGAAGGTGTCCTTTCAGTCATATTGTGGTTTATGGAGGTACTATTATGGTGCCATTTCCAAGGTGAAGGATGGACTTTCAATCTCACTATCAATGCTTTTCACACCTTTACATGCTTCTGATGCATAGCAGAGGCTCTATACTGACTCCTAACAGAAAACATGTTAAAACAAATAGTACTAGATAACAGTTATGATGCTCACAAAAATGTAACACTTAATTTAGCAAGCAAACATTTGTGAAGTCGTCTTCAAACAAAAACAGCTTCTTGACCTGAACCTTCCTCAAGAACAATGAAATAGTCACATCTAAAGGTAATCCACAATCCAAAACTGTCTTGATGGCCACTTCATTTAACTGTTCAGAGGTAATGCAAGGTCATGAGGAGATGGTTTTCTTCAGAGGAAAAAGCAGCAATACCAAGGGAGTGCCAGGGGCTTTGTATAAACAGGATTGACTGCATAAAGAGGTGTAAAAGGTCAGTTTCACATTAATATGGAGAGTTTTTTCCGATACAAGTGGACATTCTATACTCTGCACAGTTCCTTTGAATAAATATGAACACAGCAATAGATCAGTACAAACAGGCGTACCAAGATCCCCGAGTCCACTGACACACAGTTTACCCCTTTCAGCCAACTTCTCTGGCCAAAAAACATCAATTTACCATTTTTACTGCAATTTCATATCTTTTAGCCTTGAAAAGATTGGTTTGTATCACTCATACTACTGCAGGTATATGGATATTTTGTCTTCTGCTTTCTGGGCCTGTCATGTTTTCCATCACTGGTTCTGACCCTCAGTTTGTGCATTCCCCTGGGTAACTACTGCCTAGTAATGACTGTCAGATGTTGGATCAACCATGAAGTCATATACTATAAGAACAGTTTCAATCACAATTGTTTGAGGGGTTTCTTTCATGATTATAGGGATGTAACAACAACAAATAACTTCATAACCACAACATAATATTCTACATTCTCTTTTCAGAATTTGAAAAATATGTTAGGGCCTGATGTGGCCCACAGATCGCCAGTTGAAGATTACTGTTCCAGCCTAGCAATCACAAGGCTGCTAAAATCCACAATCATAAATTTATCTTTCAAACATTGTTTTTCTGTTTTTAATTAACTGATTATTTGTTACATGTTAGGGATGTATAGGTTACCGGTAAAATGGTAAACCGCGGTAAAATTTCCCACGATAATTATTACCGTGCCCCATTGAAATTACTGTTATACCGTGTTTGATCGCCACACTGGGCTCTAATTTCGTAGACCAGGCGCAAGCGCAGGCGCACCTGCCTGCGCCGGCCTTCGCCGTGCGCACTGGGTGTGACCAGCGCACTTTGCAAGTTTCCTGCAGTGCCAAGACAGGCGCACTCATGGCGCACAGGGGCGCAGAGCTTGCCCGTCCACGCCCACGTCTCTGCCTCTCGGCGCAAATGTCACAGTAGGAGGAGAGAATAGGCGTGAGTGGGATTATCACAGCCGATCGCCGTCTTCACCAATCAAATGGCGCCTCTCCTCGCCTTTAAATGCGCTGCGGCGAGGCGTCTGATTGGTCTGAATGATCCCGCTGCTGGAGACGGTCAGAGCTGCTGTCATTCAGCAGGCATGGACAGCGGGGCGCGTCACCGTGTGGGCCAGCTCCCGGGACAGATGTAATCTGTTCCTTTGTCATTAATAGGAGTAAAAAAAATAAGAGACAGTTACACCACAGCTGGCTTATCCATTCATAATACTTGTGATCCACCTGCACTCCTGGTTTGTCATCGCCAAATAGCAGAGCCTTTAGTGATAAACTGTATACTCTCCTGGTGTCTCTTCCTCATCCTCCTTGCAATGATGTAGCCTACTCTATCTTTTTAGATCACGTTAAAAATAAAGACTAAAATAGAGGAATATGGGAAATCACGGGTAAATCCTGAGTGACAAACATTTATTTTCTCTGCTTTTTCTTCGTCTTTTTTCTCCCTCTTTTCTTTGAATTTAATTAAATGAGAGAAGCCAGATTTATACTCAGTATCAGATGTTAAGGCTGTTTATTGTTGACTTGTAAAATGTGCATCAAACTTCCAGCTGCCAGGTGAAGTTTCTATTATGACAAACGGCTTTAATCCGACATCAGATGTGACGGGACAATTAATATAGATACAATTGTATATGCTGGTTCAGACGGTTACATTAAATAGTGATTGCTGTGATTGTTTATTGCATTAAAATGTGCCTGACACTCTGGAAACCTGCCTCTGAGGCGTGCCCACATGCGCTTGTCACCAAATTACAGCTGCGGAGAGTGCGCTCCGCCCTGCGCCGAGGTTAGACCAGGTTGGAGCTGGCGTGCTTTCAGCGCACTTTCTGCACTGTTTTTTGGCACGAAATTGTCACTGCGCCACTCGAATCTGTCGGCACCTCCCCCAGGTGCGCCTTCACCTCCCCCCTGGTGCGCCGTCACACCCATCTCTGCGCAGACGGTCTACCAAATTGTCAAATTGGCAGCGCATGGCGGTGCGCCGCACGAAATTAACACTGCGTGGGGTGCGCCAGGCTTGCGCTCCCTGCGCTGCGCCACGAAATTAGAGCCCACTGTGTCAATAACTCACGGTGATGCTGCTCTTTGTCTGGAAAAGCTGGAACTACGTGTGTCTGCCTCTCGATGAAGCCGTCTCTCGCAAACAGAGGTGTGCATGCGCAGCTTGCAATGTTTGGCCTCAGCAGTTGGAGCCTCGCTCAGACTCTCTCGGGTTTTCCTACTCAAAACCGCTGAAGTCTGGTCGAAGTTTGGATTTCAAAGGATGTTGAGGGGAAACTGAGTGACAACAGTCACCCTGTCTAAACCACCAAGCTGCGGAGAAAGACAAAAATGCGCGTGATTAAAACTGCTGTAACTCCTCGAGTAGGGGTTGGGGGGTTCAGTGAGCTATACCACAGTGAATTATAGGCGGTTTATCAGTATTTTCTGTGTAAATAATGTATAAAGATTGTAAATAACAGCATTAGTGTCAATCTGGAGTGTGTTCCTGCTGTTCTTTCACTGTTTATTTGCCATTTATTCACCGTATTTCGGCGTAATAGATTGTCGTAGTTTATGTTTTATGGATTTAACCAATGGTTATTTGGAAATAGTAAATAAGGAGATGTCGAGGAGATCTGTCATGGATAGGGGAGACCAGAGGAGAGTCATGAAGGGGGCTATTTGCCTCAGGGACTGTCAATAGTAAAAAGGCCTGGACATGGTCTAATATAACATGCTGTAACATGGACACTAATGCTGCAGGCAAACTAAAATATGTGAGTGTATGTAAAATAGGTTAAGATTATTTTTGGCCATCTCAAAACTTTAAACATGTTCATTTAGAATTGTTTTTGAAGAGAATCCTGTTTAAAGTAAACATTTGTTTTTTTCTATTCTTGTAGGCAATTTGCACACAGTTTAAGCATTTATAACAAAATAATGACAAATACTGGCCAGAATTGTTTACTTTTGTTTCTAATAAAAAAAAGTTTAAACAAAATTACTTATAGGAAATTTCCTGACACAATTATTGACAAAAAAGACAAAAGAATTTTTAAAATTGAAATATTAAAGGGGTTAAATGATTTCAAGACTGTGTCAAAGTACTTTTTGAACATTTTGAGCACACTGCAACAATACTGCGATAATAATGACAACCTTGATCATTTTGATCACAGTAACCGTGATATGAAGTTTTCATACCGTTACATCCCTATTACATGAACAGTATCTCACTAAGGGGAAGTGCAATTGTTTTGTTATATCTTTCCATGGGACAACACTGAGGAAATGGCGCCTTGAAACATTGTAAAGTAGTGAGCGTGCAGCTTGTAAAACTGTGTAAATTTACTGCCCCCTTAACAATAGTGAGTACACCCTTTAGTGAAAATGTCCAAATTGGGCTCAAAGTGTCAATATTTTGTGTGGCCATCATTATTTTTCAGTACTGCCTTAACTGTCTTGGGCATGAAGTTCACCAGAGCTTCACATTTTGCTGCTGGAGTCCTTTTCCACCCTCCATGACCACATCACGAAGCTGGTGGATGTTAGAGACATTGCGCTCTTCCACTTTCTGTATGAGGATGCCCCACAGATGCTAGGTCTGGAGACATGCTTGGCCAGTCCATCACCTCCACCCTTAGCTTCTTTATCAAGGTCGTGGTTGTCTTGGAGGTGGTAATCTGCTGTCTGATTGGTCACGCTTGTACCTCCTTTCCCCATAAATACACACATCTCCAAGCTGAATGAAGACCTGCTGTCTGAGGTGCACACATCCATGATTTTCTGTTTAGAATACACACTGTATGGACTGACATTTGTCCTGGATAAAGTCCAAAATTTAAAGAACAGTAAGCAGTGAAGGCAGAGGGAGTGAGTCACTACATCCCCACCCATCATCAGCTGTTTCGTTTAGTTTAGAGCCCCCTGGTTGCTAAATTTTACAGAATGTGTCTTTGAGTGCTATCCTAACAAGCATGGTTTAATCTTATTTTAGGTCATAAAGCTATGGGCAAAAGCAACTGAACTCTAACAAGAAGTAATGGAGATGTTTCATTCACAAAAACAAAGAATTAATTAGTTGATACAGTCTAATAATCACATTGTTTGCTCAATAGATAATGAAACAGAAAATTACTACAATCATTAAAACGCTATCAGAATACACCCTACAGTCTTTGGAGTGGCTTCTGTTTGTGGTGACAGGCTCTCAGCAGTGATCCATGAGTGCGATCTAACACTTTACAGCCTGGGAGGGTGGGGGTGGGACCTCTGGGTGCTTTGTGACCTGAACATGTCTCCCTGATAAAGTGTCAGGGGAGCTTCGCCGAACTCTCCACATTCAGCCTAGGTGAGAAATGGAGCTCGGATGGCCTCATGAGCGTCATTCATCACTTGCAAACCAGCCTGAAATCCATATTTGTGTCACCTTCACATTAATTCTGCATGGGTGAAATAACAGTTTACTGTATTTTTTCAGATCTTGTGTTCTTAATTTTCACATTGGACTCTGGTTAAATATAGATGGACCAAGAAATGATGGCACACATATGAGGAGTCTTTCTTCCCTTTTGAATATGTCTGAGAGTTTCTTGTTCAATTACCTGTTCTGATCAAAAGCATGTTATTTCTACAATCACGCTGACCTTTAGGCATGTATTGGACATAAAAATCGACATTTTCCATGGTTCAGATGAATCAAATTATATGAAAAACACATGTTCTGGCATTGGTTTGAGTAAAGGGTAAGAACATTGCTCAACTCTCCCCTTTATTAATATAGTAGTATGAATTTTATGGGAACACAGAGGGAAGCTGTATGGCCTAGAATGTTTCATAGCGTAAACTAGATGAAGGAGCTGCTGGAGAGAGAGATTTGTAGAGGATTTTGCTCATTTTTGAATGGCACTTCATGTCCTTTTTAATATGTTTTAATTAATTTATGATTTTTTTAATGATTTTTTTTAAGTAGAAGTAAGTAGATCTCCATTATATTGCCAAGGGCAGTTTTGACTCAAAATGAAAGCAATGTTCACAATATTTATCCGAACACTTCATTTGAAACTAATTTTGAGTGGTTCCCAAACAAACATTCAGAGGAAAATTCTTTTTCAGCTTTAATTACTGTTTTATAGCACAGGAGCAACTGACACAGGTACAAAAAACAAGGACATTAATTTAGATACAAAGACAGCACATGAAATGAAGTTTGGATGACGGTTATTAGTTTATGTAAGGGAGTGGAGATCATTTACGTCATTAAAGTCAGTAACACTTTCTGTTAGGCCCCTCTTCGTAATGCATTTGAGCACATTACAAGAATCATTACAAATCATTTTAGTACTCTTAAAATGCTGTTTGATACTAGTTCTGACCTTTTATAATGCTTTATAACCATGATCACTAGTCATTCTAATTCTAGTGTGTTTCAACATTCTTAAAGCTATGGTCGGTAATTTTGGAAAACTAGCATGAATTTGAATGAAGCATCTCCTCAGGGCTCCGCCTAGCCCCTCCCACCCCTCCTCCAAAATGGCCTCCCCGCTCACGTGCACGCGTGGCTGATTTACAACCAGAAGACTGACTCAACTCCAAACCCCCAGCACAACGCTTTTGTTTTACACAACACCAAGTCATATCTCAGTCAGTGGTAAGAAAATGCCAAAACATTATCATGGCAAAGTTAAAAACAAAACAAAAATTGAAACATGTTGATCGGGGTATAGGTAGTTCCTCTGCCATTCTCCACATAAATGTCAAGTCCACCATTTTGGCCATGAAACTATCGTATTTTACGTATTTTATCCTCTTTCCCGGCATCCTCCTGTATCAGTATTCTCCCGTAAATCTCCCGTGTGACGATATAATAATAAAAACATTCCTCTGCCTCTCCAAACTTAGCTCTGTCACTAGCCTGAATGGGGCAGCAATGCTCCAAAATGATGGATGCCAACCGCCGTAAAACCGAAGAAGAAGAAAAAGCCTTGCGAGAATGTCCACCTGCAGTATCCTCGGTGGCAGCTGTCGCGAGATTAGAGACAACAGCAGAACAAACCAAGAAAAACAGAGTGTTTATTTTAGATTTCTTGTACATCTTTTTTAAAATGTGAGAGATACTGGAGCTTGGTTGTGCTTGTGGGATGGCTCATAGCGGGCTTCTCTTGTTTTCAAAGCCAAAACTTGAAAGGTAAGCATTCTCCAGCGGACTTGAATCCCTCTCAGCTCGGCTTCACGCGCTGAATCAGAGTCTGTGCATGCCGACAAAATGTACGCGCAGGAGGCAGACAGAACGGCAAAGGGATTTGATTGGTTTAAAATGTGGGTTCCAAAGGTTTTATTGGTTGGTGTTTTCCCTGTTTTACTCCTGCTGTAGATTGTGGTTATTTTTCGCTCTGTTTTAAGAACACATAATGAGTTGATTGCCATCGGGTCATAAGGACCATTTTAACCAGTATTACAAAAAGTGTATCTAAATCAGATTACCAACCCTAGCTTTGAGGTGTCATGTGCTGTAAGCTGTACAACATTATAACAAAGCATTATGCTTCAAAACAATAAATCTGACTGCACACTGTTTAGGGGTTAGTTTGGATTTTCTGCAGTGGGGTTGCTTTGAAGCTCATGGCATTAGCTGAATTTATAGCTGAATTTTATTTTACTCTCTTGATTTGCATTAATATGTGTTTTACTCCATTTTTGTTTTAGAGTATTTTACATTTAACCATTTTTGACTTGTTTCCTTTTAGTGTTGGATTTTAAATTGCTTTTTTTATTTTATTTTTTTTCATCAACTTTTAGCACTTTATTACCTTTGATACAACCTAACATGGTTGACCCATTTAGTCTTAGCTCCTGTGTTTTATCATTTCTAATTCAAGATTGCGTTTCCTCAGTCCTCTGATACTGAATAGTCCTGTGTCCCTATGTGTGTGCTTAGTAGCATGTTTGTGCTTGAGTGCATGTGTGTGCGCATGAGCTGTCTGTGTTAAATGGGGGCTTCATACTATATATTTTTTATTTTATTCTATCATTGTTATTATTAGTATTTTCCCCCTGACTCTCATCTGCTTCCTTACTTGAATGTTCAGCACTTCATGCTTCATTTTATGAAGTGCTTTATAAATAAAGTTTGACTGATTGATTGATTGATAGTACATATGGGTGCCATTAAAGGAGCTTACAAGTATTGTCCCAGGTGGGAGATATCTGGGGCTGAAGGTAGCCAGTATAAATGCTTTGAAGGAAAAGTTAAATCTTACTGTAGTGTAATTTTTGGGTCTACATAGGTTTTTTTTAAATGGTTTTAAAGTCTAAGTGGGTTAATTACGTGGCTTTTGGTGGCCCCATGTACAGCTACCTGCTACCACCCACAGGGACAAAGCTAGCATATTTATAGTGTCATGGGCCTTTATCAACCTAAAAATGTCTCTAAAAGAAGTCACTGTATGCTTTAATTAAAGTAAAACAAAAATATCATAATTAACATAATGCAAAGAAAGAAAACACAATGTTGTAACTTATCTTTTACAGTTGATTGTAACTTTTTAATGAGTAATATTTTAGAACTCAGTGTAAATAACCGATGACAACATAACATTTTGTTAAGATTGAATATTGAAAAATGATCTTCTTCATTAAAGCTGCTCTAACCGTTTTGGTTTCAAATGCTAAAATACTTGAATACTGAAATGATGATTAAAGCTACCCATAAGGCTGACAGTAAAAAGTGAAATACTAAAATTAATCCTGCTGTATAAAAACATCAAGCATTTACCAAATA
Source organism: Scarus forsteni (assembly GCA_036419115.1). Lineage (NCBI taxonomy): Eukaryota > Metazoa > Chordata > Actinopteri > Labriformes > Labridae > Scarus > Scarus forsteni. Next base: position 12,221,147 of record JAZDUH010000098.1, on the reverse strand, counting down.
AAATCACTATTCATCTGAACCTTACAGCACTGACCAATGGAACTACAAATACAGAACATAAGGAAATGCTTCACATTGTATCAAATTTAATTTCTAAATCACTTTGATGTATTTAATTTTGTTTGGCGGTATGAAAAATCTAACACACTATTAGTATGTTTATAACTCATGTTCTATTGCATTATAATGAATTTTAATTTCTGGTACAAAGCATTATATGCATAACCTGACACAACAGATGGACCATTCAGTTTATTTCACTAGTCCACCTGGGAAAGAGCCCATTTAAAGTGTTTGGGAACGAGCAGAACCTTTCATAACCATATCCAGTAGTTGAGAATTGTTCCATCAGTCACTTTCATTAATGGCCAACCAGTTAATGTAGTTGGCAGGCAGTGTAAAGGACAAAACATTAGCCACTTGGGGACAAAAACAACAACCTTCAGCATGTTGGAAGTTAAGCAAGATGGAGAATGGAGAAGTTTTAGTGCTTATGTAAACCTCCTGTAGAACTGACTGCACCTCCGCTCAGCTCTACAGGAGGTTTAAGCATCTTTGAATCCTTTGTTTTGGATTAACTTCAACTTAATCCTCTTTAAGGTGTTTTTACTATCAGCAGCTGTTTTCAAGTGATCAAGCAGTGATTAACACCGTAAACAACATGGCAGACAGACAAACTAAACAACAACTTAAAACATGGGGTAGCTTTCAGCAGCTACGGGATGTATTTTCTTCATGAGGTTGTTTGGCTCAGAAATTAGAGCCAAACACAAGGCGAGACCTGGAACAGATTAATACCATTGCCCTGTGTTAAGTCAATCAGAAAATCTTTGAATGCTAGTTTTGCTTTAACAACCATCTACTATCTGTGCTGCTTATCACTTCTGGATCAGGAGCTGAAGCCTGTCCCATCTGAAAACAGGCGAGATGCAAAGGTATATCCTGGACTGATCAACAGCAGATCTTAAGGCTGACAATCTAGAATTGACATCGAGTTGCAGCCTAGCAGGTTTGGTCTAGACCAGGGGTGGGCAACTGGTGGGCCCAGGGGCCATGTACGGCCCTCACTAAATGTGGCCCACCAGTTGCTTTTAAATTAGCAATTGTAAATATGAAGAAAACTCAAATATCTAATCAAAATGACTGATATTTATTGGCTTTTGTAAGTTATTTATGGCCTACTTTGCTATTATAGTGTCTCTAAATCTCTTTCATGAAGCATTGGAACATTATATCAAGTATTACTCAAGACTTTATTCAAAATATGGCAGCAGTAAAATCTTTGAGCTTTAAAAATTTGGGAACACTCATCATTTTATTGATTTGAAAAAAGCTTTGTCGACTTTAATTCCATATATTTTGGCTAAATTTGCTTGAATTCTGTGTCAAGTTCATTTAATTATGTATCATAACTTTTATTTGTAATGTAACGTGAATATTGGTATGCTAATTTTAGGATTAATTAATATTATCTAATGGTATTTATCCAACATCCTTTTTCCCCTGGATAATTTCTGAAAATGTGTAACAATGCGACCCTCAGGCTGGGAAAAATGGTTTTATGTGGCCCTCTTGGTAATGAAAGTTGCAGGCCCCTGGTCTAGACCAAACAGTCTGGTCTGCATTTTTGGAAAGTTTGGTTGATTTGGGCTTGTGAGAAAGTTCGTAACTCTCCTGCAGACCAAAGAGCCAAACTCAGCCTAGTGGTCCAGTGCTTGATTAGGAAAGTCCTCCGAACCAAACAAGGTGCAAACAAGTCAAGCAAACCAAAAAGCAGGGCACGGTGGCTTGACATTGGCCAAATACAACGACAATTAGCATGCTAATACAGCTTGGACTGAAGTATCAAGTAGTGAGTGGCAGTAGCATTTCTAACTCTCTTTAGATGATTTAGTTAAATGACATCTACTCTCTTTTTCTAAACCGACAAGGTTTAAATGTGTAAAAAATTTACAGAATGATGAATGAGTGACAGTTTTTTTTCTCAATGGATAACATTTTTACTTTTTTATAATGGCTGGTTCAGACTCCCCTTTTTATCTTACCAATGGTTCCATGTCAGATTAATTTACAAAAATATTTTGTCCTGTCTTGGTGGACCAACAGACAAAGATTTTTGTATGACTGAAGTAATCATGTTTTCTGTTTGTTTGTTTGTTTGTTTGTTTGTTTGTCCCCAACTACCAGGCTGTGGACCGGGAGAGTGCTCAACCTTTTGTTCTGGAAGGCTTCAAATTAAAGGTAAAAACTCAAAATAACCACCAATCACCAATAGAAACATCAGATCAGCATTATGCACACTGTTTTTACAGAATGCTCCTCTGCACTCACAAGGTGTAGCAGTTTAATTTGTAACCATGTCAACTGGTGACTTTCAGGAACCAAGATTTCTTTGTTGTCATTCAAACTCCATACCAGTGGTAAGAAATTAGGTTGCACCTGGCTTAAGATGCGAACCGCAGAGTGTTATTTACATAGGATTAAAAAGACCTGTTTTTGTACAAGAGAAAGTTTGAAACGTTGGAATCACAGAATATTCAGCAAACTAAAGCAGCTAAAAAGCAGAGGAGGTTTTCTTGAGTGTCTCTTTGTTTGGGGCACAAAAACAAGCCTGTGACTGTCTCTGATCCTGCATTATGGTGAGTCATACTCTGTATAATATGTTTCTTTGTTTGCTGCTGTAGTGTTTGTCATTACTGATGGAAAAAGCCTCAGCCATGGATCAAAAAAAGTTTGACCATTGAGTTAAGAAGGGGACGGTGGAGGTGTAATGGCTCAGTACTAACTGTAGATAAAAAAAAGATGCGCAGAAAAAAGTATTTATATGGTGAAATCAAGATGTTTGTTTTATTCATGTACTTGGTGTTCATTACTCAGTCTACCACCAAAGTTTTTTTCTCTACATGGTTATAAAAAAAATAACTGAACGAGAGGAACCATTTAACTCCTACAGCTGAACACCGCAGGAATCCTGCAGACACCAGCTGTGAAAAGCAGAGGGTGAGTCAACATCAAGCAAACTCCTTTTCTCCAGTATCCTGTATTTATCATGCTGCGTTTACTGCTGCCCCTTCCCCCAAAACAGCACGAGCAAAGGGAGCACTGAAACACCCAAGGCATGTCCGTGCTATGGATTCCTTTAGGCCTAAATAAGCCTGGCCATGCCAACTATTCCAATACCCATGTCCTTGTATCATAATTTGTTGTGTACCTTGGCACGGACACAGAGGTGGCGCTCTCAAAGGGCTGTTAGCCAGAGGAATATGATGAATATTTCATGGCTTGTTTAGGGAGACTCTTTAGGAGGTAATTGCTCCAACAAAACAACTAATAATATGTCTGCTGGAATTTGAAACATCCAATGTCAGTTTAAGGTATTCATAGCATGCAACAGCCCATCACTAATGCATAAATAATCATCATACTTCACACACTTGCTACTGTCCCAATTTGCCATGCAAGAGTGCAGAATTTCCAACTCTGCTATCTCCCAATGAGAGCATTTGTTTTTTTACTCACTGACGCTGTGGATATGAATGCTGCAGCTGATAAGAAAGCGTTAATAAATAATTGTATTTTTGAGGAGACTGTTAGTGACAAATAGTGCTTCAACTTAATATGCAGTGCAAGTCAATATGTCATGAGGCATAGCAATTAGTTCAGAGTTTTAAACCAACTGTGTGTGAGTCTGGCTCAGTCAACATGGATTATTGAAAATGAGCTTAGACTTACAACAAATTGACAGAGGGAGAGCTACTGCCTTGGTTTTCTTGCAACTGCACACTATAGAACTTCCAGACAGTGAGAGTAGATTGATGAGCTGTTTGAAGGCATGGACAACTTTTTGGGTGGCGTGATTTGTACAATGTCATCAGCAAGGGATAAAAAAGGTTCAGAGCAGTGTTAATTTTGACAGCACCTTTTCATTTAGTCTCAGTTTTTTGCCTGAAATATGTTTCAGTTTAAAGACGAGGAGTTTCTAAGTAATTACAAAAAAGTCTCACTTTTAGATATATACCTTATTGAAATATGCACTTTCCTTAGCTTCACGGTCGGGTCGGACTGGACTGGCCTGGATACTTAACTTCGAGAACAGGACTATTAAAACTAGAGCAAATTTATATTATTGGGACACGGAGCACCGGGCTGTAGCAATATATAGCCGGCTACAAAACTACGGTACTAAGTTTTCCAAAAATTGCTTGTTGTCACACATCAAAAACTACCGCTACGTAACTAGAAAGAGATACATTACCTTGTCGCTTTGCATCCTGTAGGTTGTTGAAAAAAGAAGTTGTAAAGCAATGCAGAGTTCTGAGGAAGGTCCGAGCTGCATTCATTAGCATCACGTCTTTACGACAGTCGCCACGCGTGCTCATGGGTAGCAGAGTCTTTATGTCCCCGGAAATAGATTCTCCTCCAAGCACCTTATAGTCAGAATTTAGTCATCTAAATTGTTAACATTTTAGTCTGGTTTTACTTGGTGAAGTTTCACAACATTTTGGTCGACGAAATCTACTATAAATTTAGTCGACTAGATATGAAGTGTAAAGGGTAAGGCATTTTTATGTTTCCTTGAATTTCTGAAGTCATGTTTTACAATCGGATCTCCCTACCATGAAGTTAAGGCAGCAGTGATTGGATGTCCCTCATAACTCATTGTTCTGATTACACTTGTTGACGAAAACTATGACAAAAATAATTAGTCGACAAAATTAACACAGTTTTAGAGACCTTAATGCTGCATTCAGAAGTGTGGGATGCACATATGATTCAATTACCTTTTAACCTTGTACCACCAAGATTAAGGAAGTTCATTCTTAAATCAGAGTCAGCATCTGTAAGAGGTTTGCTGTAAATCCTTCATGGTGTTATAACAATGTTGTTGTGCAAAGCTATGATGGTCATGATGCCCAGTTATGGGTTATCTTAACTTTGAACATCTGACTTTAAAATATTATCAGTTAATCATTAACTTAAAGGATAAGTTTGGTTTCTACAGCTTTCACATTGTTTATAGAATGAAGTAGAACAATACACTCACCCAGAAGGCTTTCCTGATCCAAACAGTGCTTCAGGAGATATTTAGATCCAAAATCGAGTGGCAGACATCTGTATAATGGTAGCACATAGGGCATACAGCACCGCTCCTAAAACTGCATTAATCGTCCAAAAACTCATCAGTTTCACCAATATTTCATCATGGTTCGCTCGGGCTACTCCTCCATTACAGTCTGTGTCACTCCAGACATGTTTTGTGACTGTGCTGACCTCTGAATTGAAGAAGAGCGCTTGCCTCCGCGCATGCGCAGTGCGGCTCATTGTTTCAGGGGAAGATAGCCAGCTACACAACGACTTTCTTCTTCCAGTTTTGTGCAAAATGGACCAATATCTATCGGATGAAGATGTTGTGGAGGAGAACTTTGAATATGATGGGTGTCCTTACAGTTTTGAGCCAGAGTTTAGGATGAGGAGCTCATCGAAAGGAGGACGCGGAGGCAGCGCTCCAGAGAGTACTGCGCATGTGCAGAGGCAAGCGTTCTTCTTCCTCTGTTTAGAGGTCGGCACAGCTACACAACATGTCTGGGGCGACACAGACTGTAATGGAGGAGTAGCCCGAGTGGACCATGATGAAATATTGGTGAAACTAATGATTTTTTGGACGATTAATGCAGTTTTAGATTTTGGATCTAAATATCTCCCAAAGCACTGTTTGGATCAGGAAAGCCTTCTGGGTGAGTACATTGTTCTGCTTCATTCTATAAACAATGTGAAAGCTGTAGAAACCAAACTTATCCTTTAAGAGGCATTTACACATTGACAAATAGTAGCGGACAAAAAGTTATCATCCAAATTTCTGTTAAAGTACTTCCCAAGGCTCGTATAAAAGCAAAAGAAAATCCTCTGAAACGTTCTTGAGATTTCACATTCACGAGAATATATTGGGCGAACAGCTTGCAAAAGTTAAACTAGTTCTGATAGCATTGTATTTGAGCTCATATAAAAGAAATGTTAATAACTTAAGAAGCTTTAAAACACACAAAATACACCAAGCCTGTCTGCAACAATATCCCACTCAGTAGTATCATTGCTTTGATACAGTAATAAAGCTGACAGTCTTGTTTCAGAGATGTACAGTGTCCCCATGAAGGGCTCTCCTGGTGTAGTGCATAAAAACAAACTGAAGCGGCTGTGACTCATATCTGTTAAGTACAAATTTCTCAGAAAGACGACCCACATGTGTATTAACCAGCGGTGTGACTGTCGCTGTGCACTGCTACACTTCTGCCTCTGCAGAGCTCCCACTCACCAACGCTGCACTGCAGAGGTCAAAACACACATGGACAGTTACATCATCACAGAGCTCCTACGAAAGTTGTGCTTCCTTTGAGTCAGCAACACCAAGCGATGTCTTGTATGATGAATAATTTATCTTTGAATTTTATGGATAATGTCTTAAGATTTCGAAAGGATCTATGTTCTCGCTGGAGATGCATTTGAAAGAAACACAAGGTACTTGTGTCATGGTGAAAGGATAAGTGCTTAGCAAAGACACCCCTAACCCCACATCTACATAACTTTCTGAGAAGTTACCAAAGCATCTGCATGGCCTTTTGTTGCCACAGCATCAGCACCTTCAACTGCCCCACACTCTGTACACACAAGCCCCAGATACTGGCAATGCCTGTTTTCGGCCTACAAATTTGACTTAGCTTGACATCAAAATGGACATACATCGCCTAATTCATCAATTTTATGGCTTTCACAGTATACGTCTTCTTATATCACCCATGCTGCATCCAGGATTTGCAGGTAGCAGGTTGCAGGTTGAAAAACACTTGAATCCATGCAGAAATCTGGTTTGGTTTATGTCTATGTAAAATCATGGCATACAAACCAAACACTTTGTATTTACCCCATGCCCTGTATTTGCACTGGAATTGTACACCCTTTAAATAGCAAAAAGTAGATGGACATACCCAAACCATACCCAAACCTGCTATGCATCATGTACAAAATGCAGCAAAAATAGGGTCATTTATTCTTATTTAAGATGCCTTCACACCACATTTGTGTTACTTGTTTGGCCCCACTCTTTTGTCATATGTGAACGCAGCACTTTGAAAAGGGATCAAACATGAAACTTGGAAGGAGAAACGTATTCAGTGTGCATGGTATTTCAAGGCATCCCTCACTCTCTAATGGATCCCCACCCATACTCAGGAGCCACCTGCATAGATCAGTAACATTTTGGGCTGTTTGACTTGTTAGTATTACATGTTTATTTGGCTCATTCGGGTTAACATGGTGTAAAAATCTGCCTCTTCAAACTTGTGTCTTGAAGAACTTTACATGAGAGCATTTTAAATAAGCAGGCTCTTTGTTTGTTTCAGCTGTAACCCCCTTTACCACAGAAACACAGCCAAAAATGCCCTCTTTGTAGCGTCACCTCCAGGTTAATTAACACATGGAAGAGGAGCCATCTCCCCTGACTGCCACTCTCAGACTCGTCTCCTGCCAAAAAGCAGCTGCAGGTGGGCCAACCAATGAGCACAAACAAATCCAGCCTTTGTAGGTTACATTAATTGCATCCCACTCGAACAGAGCACACCATCACCAGGTGCTACGACCAGATGGGTGTGTGAATGTCGTGGCATTGCACAAACATGCACAGGCACCCTCAATCATAATTTTTGTTCCTGCTTTTTGTGTCAAGGGATTTTTTTTACTTGACATGGTGCCAAGAGACCAGTTAGAGTGAGGTTGCTGCTTGAACAAAAGCAGTTAAAGCAATTTTCAGGGCTGTGCCATGCATTTGCAGTTATTTGGTTTAGTTTATGACCTCCGCCAGGAGGTTATGTAATTGCCGGTGTCTGTTTGTTTTTTTGTGAGTTAGTTTGTGTGTTTGTTTGTATGTTTCACTGTAAGCAAGATAATTAAAAAAGTTATGGATGGATTTCGATGAAATTTTCAGGAAATACTGGGACAAGGAACAAATCATTTGATTTTGGGAGTGATCCAGATCACTGTCTGGATCCACCATAACACAAAATGTGATTTCCATGAATAACTTCTGAACTAAAATAGGTATCATTGTGAATACAGTTGCCAATGGTATGTTTTCATGGTCGAGAAATCTAAATATTTAGATGAAATAAAGGTAGGACTAATATTTATGGTGAAAATCACAATATGAGTGAGGACTGTGGCGCTCTCCGAGTGCTTTTCAAGTTTTGTAAAGTGTCAAACAGAAAGTTTAAATGCATTGTGTTTCATCTTGTTTATTGAAAATTAAAAGAATCTCGGCTAAGTGAGGCCCGCTACAACCCCTCAGAAGAATAAAGACAGAAAAATGAGGACACAGCGACCACATAGCCACTGCTTTTGTTGGTAGACTGACCGACAAAATTAAGTTCATTATAGTTAAGTCATATCTTTAGGAAGTTATGCTGTATTAATAAAAACTAAAAGTTGCACAAGTGTATAACTTTTAATCAGCATTTAATGAAAAGATTTATACAAGCTCATGTTTTTTTCAGGTCAGATGTGTGATTGCTTTGTGTATGCTATTATGTCAGGGCTACCTTTAGCATTGTGCTAGTATATTTACAGCCTCAAAAGACCACAAATGGCATCCTCTCGTCAAACTAATATTTCATAATCAACAATCAAAATCCATTCGGATTTTATATAGATACCATCCAGCAACTTTTACCTCGAGGTTGTTTCTCATTCTATCCATTAGCAGTACTGCTAGGTCTCAGTCAAACTTTTTACCTATGCCATTGCGCAGCTGTCTCCACCTCTCAAATGCCTCTCTCAGGCCAGCTGATTGTCTTGCCTGGGACCAAGACATTATAATAATTTATGGCGCCCTCAATGCCCATGCAGGGGTGGAGCCAGACTTTTTAATAGCTGGGCACAAGGAGTAATGTAGGATTAATAAAGGGGGTCATCAAACTTTGACTGTGCTGTTGCTGCAGTTACACCCCCATTCCCATTTGCAGGTATGGCCTCACTGATATTTAATCTTGTCTTATCTCTCCTGCAGTTGCTGGTTTTCTGTGATAGCAATTGAGTTGCCTGTGTCTTCCATGTGTTTGGTTGTTTAGCTCGAGAGGCTGTCATGGCTAATGCCACTGTCATTACTTTGTAGACTGGTACCTCACCATTGTTTACATTTCTCAGCAAGTCTAGGGGCATGCAAATACCCCTCAGTAGTGCCAGTATGGTTGCTCTCCCTGACTGGACAAAACCCAAGATAGGCTACCTTAGTAACGCTGCCAGTAAAAGCACCATCCCTACTCAACTCAACTCATATTTATTTACAAGAGCACTTTAAAAACAAACAGAGTTTAAGCCAAATTTGACAAAAATTAAGAACATATGAAATACACTAAAAGACAAGTTAAAAAATGTGGCAGAACAATTAAAAGACATGTTAACAAAGTAGTAACACGTTTGTGTCCTGACAGCACAAACACATTACATACAGACTACAACAGCCATTAATGGATGGAGTCATGGCTGAGAACCCCAATTACCACAGACAGCAGCATGCCAGCAGATACAACAGCCAACAACATACACTCACAAACAGACTGACACTGAAGCACATGCATACATTTTTTTACACAAACGTCAGGTTAGCAAAATAGGTATAACTGAATTCAGATAAGAAGTCACCTTATGAGAAGGCGAGAGAATAAAAGAAAGTCTTCCGGTGTTTTTTTCAAACAGTCCAGAGAGCCAGCAGGCCTAATCTGTAGCGGGAGGTTGTTTCACAACCTTGATGCAGCAACTTAAAAGACCCTGTCTACAAAAGTTTTTCTGTGGGACCTTGGTACAGAAAGAGGACCTTGATGTGATTATCTGGGGGCCTTGCTGTGTTGTATTGCTCCCTTTCATCCCTAAACTATCCATTATTGGCTAAAAAGCCTGCATCTTTTGCTGTTCTTTCTGACTGTTGAACACAGAGCCAGGAGGGGGTGCAGCTGTTTAATGATCTCTCAGACAGCTCAGATAACAAGATCCTGACAGATAGTATTCGAAGCCAGTTACAAAAAGGTAAAATGCATACTGCAGATTTAACAGCCAAAGTTGCACAGATGTTACCCCAGATCACTCTCTGTCAGAGCGGTGGATATCCATTTACTTTGAAACCATGACAAGTGGATGCATGGGTATTTCAGAATTCACAGTGAATTAGTGTATATGAAAAAACATTAATGTGTCAACAGCAACTGTAGTTCACTGCTGAACTGAACATTACTGAAACACATGACCAGTTATGTGTCCAGTGACTCAGTCCGATGACAGTAATCAGTAATCTGCAGGTCCTTGGGCAAGACACTAACTCCAAGTTGCTCCCACTGCTGCATCAGGGGTAGTAAACGGGTGTGGTAGGGTGTGGATGTGTGGGTGTGTTAGGTTATACTGATGGATAAGTTACACAGAAACTCTATACCAGGAATCAGCAAAGAGCAGCCTATGGGCTAGGCCTGACCTACCAGGAACCATTGCTGGTTCACACAGTGATTTATAAATCGATTTTATATATGTATTTCTTCTTTTTTTCCTAATAAGTCATGATAGTAAGTGACCGATAGATGTGAAAGCCTCAGGCAGGTGGCATCTCCTCCTGCCTGCAGCCATGATGCTTCCTCAGCAGTGTATCAGAGACTTTTGTTTTGCTTGATCAGGGATGCTTTTTGTAAGTTACACCTGATCAATCAAAGTGTTTGATATGATACAATGCTGAGGCAGATATTTTGAGGGGCAAACAATGTCCTCATCTCCATGATACTATAACGGAGCAAACAAACAGCGGTGGACCATTAATGATCAGTTTATAATAAAAAAAGTTCAGGGATGAATCTTTATAAATCTACACTGTTAACTGCTTGTTCTTTGTCTACAGGGTGATGTTAATAGCCCCTTTAAGCATGAATTTCCATTAATATCTATATACTAACAACATGAATTTCTGTGACCTGTAAACTGGGATCTTTTGCTGATAAATCCCAGTATAAAGTTGGTTCAGCAATGAAAAACTATGTTCAACAGATATCATAAAACATGCAGTGAAAATACAGACGATTCATGTAGTCCCAGTTAGTTTTCTTCTCTTATTTTGTGCTCAATAGGAACACCAAATCCTGATTGCCCCAGCATACACACTCTCTCTTTTGACACTTCCTTTATGGATCCATTCTTTAGTGCTTGTAAAGTAAAAATATGTAAAGTCTTTGCTCTAGGAAAAGAGAAGCAAAAATCTTACAATAATCATGTCTTTAAATGTATCTCTGATTATGTTCTGTTCTGCCATAAAGTAACTTCTCCAATCTTAATTCCTGACCTCTGCTCGAAACTTTTAGTGAGTGATTGTGAGAGTGAATAGATGTAATGGGTAGACATAACATGTGGTGTAATACTGCTTTGAGTAAGACTAGAAAGGTGCTATACAAGCTCAGGCATATTTACCATTCAGGTTCTTTGTCACGAATTTTCAACATGCAAGTTCCTCTATACGACTATATGATCTCTCTTTCTCTCCAGAACTTTGCAGTTAAAGAAAAATCAACAAAATTGAAAATTGAAAACCAAGTCATCCTGCTCAGTCTGGCAGGATAATGAGATATCTTTGATTATTTCAAGTCGAAAACCTCAGAGACACTTCATGATTCGTTCCGTGATTAAAAAGCTCCAACCTGCTGTGAGTTTTGTCATTCTGCAGGAAATTATAAAAACGAATGAGACAACTTCAAAAGTAATTGAACAAAAAAACACCACACCAATGATTACTTTAATTTTGTGTATTCTGAGGTTGTGAAGTTTTGAGGTTTAATCTCTTTTTGCAAAATTAGAAACAAAACTTCAAACTTGCTCCACAAACATTGTGGCTCACAATCAGTGAGTGATACTTCTTCTGATTGTGTTGACTTTGCTTCATTTGGGTTGGGGATCTCCTCATCAGCGTAGATGGCTGTTCCATCAGCCCAGCCTCTGAGATCCACAACCTGGGAGTCATTTTTAACCCCTCCCTTTCATTCCAGTCACATATTAAATCTGTCACTAAATCAGCCTTCCACCATCTCAAAAACATTTCCCGTCTCCGTTCCTCACTATCGGACTCTGTGACAGAAACTCTCATTCATGCTTTCGTAACATCCCGGCTGGACTATGTTAATGGAGTCCTGTCCGGGGTTCCTAGCAAAACCCTGGACAGGCTCCAATATGTGCAAAACTCTGCTGCCAGGGTTCTTACTCGCGCTACCCTGGCAGCACACCATCCCACTCTCATTCACCTCCACTGGCTCCAGGTCAAGTTACGCATTCATTACAAGCTCCTCCTACTCACCTACAAGTCCCTTCACGCAGTACCTGGCTGATCTCCTCCACCAACACACCCCATCCAGGAGCCTGAGGTCACCTGATGCTGGTCTCCTCTCCATCCCGCAGACCAAGCTTAGAACTTTCGGTGGCAGAGCCTTTAGTGTGGCAGCCCCCACCCTCTGGAACTCTCTCCCCACAGAAATTTGCGACTCTCCCACTCTGGACTGTTTCAAATCACTTCTCAAAACTCATCTGGCCTTCCCTGTTTAAATACTTTGGAAAGCAACCTTGGGTTCCTTGAAAGGCGCTATATAAATTTAAGTTATTATTATTATTATCATTATTTTGACTTTTGTCTAGTGTTTTATTGTTCTTCATCCAATAGATAGCTGTGAAGTGTAAACAAATAAAGTTATATTCAGCCGACACATCTTTAGAAATCATTTTTTGATGTATTTCATGAGTGTGTAGGACCACACAAGCTGCACAGCCACTGCTCTTATAACAATTCACCGGACCTTCTCTGTCTCCAGTGACTTTTACCTCAAGGTTGTTTTTTTGATTTGATTCCATGAATGATGGTGCCCCCATCCCACATACTCCCATGTTGACCAGCACTGCAGTAAATCTCACGCTTGGGGAGTCCCCATAACAGAGCCGGCCAGTCTCCAGCGGGGGCAGTGAGGGAGGAGAGCAGCAGGACGACTTGCCATGGACGGTTTCTATCACCACACAGTCACTTCTTATCATTTCTGCCTTTGATGAGGTGGGGGGGGGGGAGCGGGAAGGAGATAATGTCTGAAGGTCAACTCTCAGCACCGAGCAGGAAGCTGATAAGGACTGAGCTTATAGAGAGTAAAAGAAACCTTCCAGCTCCGACCAACAGCCGACAGTCTCAGCACTCAGAGGAAGATAGAGGGACTTTTTAAGCACAGCTGTACACAGTATCTACGGTGGAGATAAGCAGCCTCTGTAGATCAAACTGTTTGGGAGTTTATATTTATGGAAACTCTTTGGGTGGCCATTTCCCAGCTGACATAAACATTCCTAGAAAGTGCAACCCTAAATACAGAGGCAAGGCTGTAAGACATCATGAATGATTGCGATAAAATTCTTGAGAACCCTGTTTATCACTTTGTCCAGAGTTTACTTAGAGATAGAAGGCTGCTTGGGACGGGTATCAGCAACCTGAAGCTCCCGAGAAACAAAACAATGTCTGAAAATGGAACAATTTAAAATCTCAGTAACTAAAGCATGTTTAGCATGGCTGCATATTGGTTCAGGAAAAATAAGTTTTCTCACTTAATGTTCCGTGTATTGATTTTTTCAAAGCAGAAGCAGGGATAAAACATATCCAACTAAGGATGGAAATTTACTATTGAATCCCATTCACGGTTGGAGACAAACCCTTGAATTTTCTGAAATGTACCAAAATGAGCTATGCCCCCCACCTGCTCTTCCCTCTCTGCTCCATTGACTGACTAGTAACTACAAGAAAACTCACTGTTAGGGCCAATAATGAACAAGCAAGGCAATGACTCTTACGAGAAGTTTGCCCTGTTAGTTTGAAGTACTTTAGTGCAAAGAGCTTTAGACAGTGCTGACCAGAGCAAATGTTTTTTGTGGGTCACTGAAAAAAGAAAGCCAGATTCCCCACCAGGCTTTGACCTCGAAGTCAAAAAGCACAAACTCAAAAGCTTAGTTCATGTTGCTTTTTCAACCTTGGGTACTTTCAAAAGCTATGGGCACGGTGTCCATGCAGAAAATGATCATCAGCTGATCTGTGGGGTTAGAAAGGTGGTTTGTCCAGGTCAGGTGGACTGTTTGACACAAGAGAGACTTCATCTTCAGTTTGCTTTCTGTTTAGAATTGTAAGATCCTGTTTTCTCCTCTACCCCTTTATTCTGTCAGTAATACTCCAAAATCATTTAGGATCAGTTTTTTGATCTTCTATCAGTTTGATAGATTTAATGAGTAGCTGTGGATAAAACTGAACCTGACTCCTTCTAGAAGATAATGACTGATATTAAACATCTCGTCAGAAGTACAGATTCTATTGTTTGTTTTCAAAATTGCGACCTAATCTTTTGTTCTAAGGGAAACAGTATTTTATAAGCACATAACAAAGCTTAAAGCACACATGAAATACAAAGAGCTATCATTTGTCCATGTTTACATGACTCAATATAACTGGTCAACCAGAACATGGAAAGATCTTTCAGACTCTACTTGCCAGAATATGAGCATACTGCCACCTGTTGCGTAACAAAGTTAAGTATACCTCCGACAGTATATTATTACTCACAATTACTTCTATAGGAACAAGGACAGGAAATGGTCTAAATGAGTCTCAGCAGACTGACTTAAGAGTGGGCCTGTTGCCTGCTGGAAGTAAATCTGTGAAACTGTGACACAGACAGCACTACCTTCCCAAACTTCTCACACTCTGTAAATTTACCAAACTCTTTTTGATAAAATGTCACTTTTCAAAACTTTGTGACTTGAATACTTTTAATTTTCCCACAGAGGTCTCTGCATTACCCCCTTTTGATGACAATAGTTATTATAGTCTGCCTACTAACAGGTACAGTGTGTTTTTAAAAGAGTTATTGCATTTTTTTGTCCTTTACAATATGCCAAGCCAGTGCACAATGGCAAATCTAGCCGAACTAATCAGTTGTTATAAAGAAAATAATCCAGTTATTCAGCACTTATTGTGTCCATATTCAAAGATGTGGGCTGTTCTCCAGTGATAACAGATAGTGGAGGAATAACATTATCTCTCCCCTTTGAATTTGAAGTCATTTGAATCACAATGGAAAGTGCGATGTGCAGTTTCTTAAAGATTAAAAGAACATTTCAAAACACTAGGATTTGTGTTTGTAAGCTGCATCTAATTCATGCACACATCACAATGAACGACTGATCTAGTTTTAAAAAGGAAGATGCTTCAATCCGTCTGTCACTCACTTTTGTAATTGCATAACTCATTTTTATCAATCACTACTTTTTTTTCCACACAATGCCTCAAATGCTTTCAAGCCAAGCAGTTGTGAATTTAATTAAGCCCATGTTATCATATTTCTTTTGATGCTGTCAGACTGTTTGTATTGTAGAAGTAATCCACTGTGGAGGCTGATTGTCAGCAGACCTCAATAAAGCCTCCGCAAAGGAAAAAGTTGAAGCAGCTCAAGGAATTATAGCAAATGCTCATTGTTGAGTCGTGGCAACGAAAAGAACTTTTAATTAACCAATTCATGTAGAGTTTTTGTAAAATTACAAGTTTTAAGACTTAAAGTAAGTTGGAGGGAAGCCCAAAAGTACCTCCAAATTCTGAGGAATAAATGAGCTTTTCACTTCAATTTCAGGATGTCGAAGTCCCAGTGCAAAAAGGAAGAAGGTATTCTTTGATTCTAACTCCTCTAAATCCATGCTGGTATGGGATTAGTATGAACTGTGAACTTCTGGTAATTTGTGAATCTACAGAAAATATGCTGTTTTCCCTTGATCCTAAAAACAAGTTTGCATAATTTGATACAAAACAAGCACTCACTATACCCTTTTCTTGTTTGTACAGTTTCTCCTGGAATAAAAATAATGTATTTTTAAGAGTCCACTCTTTAAGTTGAACAGTAAAGTCACTAATGGTCATGAGGTCATCAGGTCTTGACCTCAGAGAGTGTCCCAAAGCCTCCAGGCCTTCATCATGCACAATACTGCTGTAGAGGGACTCAGCATCCATTGTAGCTATTATGTAGGAACCAGTGTTTTTTAAGTCTGCTATTTTCTTTTGGACCTGAGTGCTGTCTTGAATGTAGGAAAGCAGATTTGCCACAAATGGCTTTATAAAATATTCAACAGGTTCCATAATAGAGTCATACTTCTAATAACTGGTCTACCTGGTGGGACTTGCAAATTTTGTGAACTTTTGGAAGAATAGAGAAAGCAGGAAATCGTGGGTGTTAGCATAGAAAATATTCATATTCCTTCAAATTATTTTTTTTATTCTGTGTAAAGTCATTCTTCAGGCTCTTTTTTCATTCATCTAGACGGGAGTATGGAGTAGTATTGAGTATTTTCTTGGCACAAGGCCTCTGTTAAGTATCTATCTTTCTTTACCCCACACAAACTGCTTCTCCTTTATCTGCACTTTTTATTATGATGTCCTCTCTACCAGGCAGGGCTTCAGATTCTTGGTTTAGTCTGGTCTTTCTTTGTTTGCTAAATACATTTTCTTCCTCACAAGAAGCTATATCGGTAAATGTGTTGAGTGTGGCTTTTGAAGTACATGGTACAAATGTGATTTTTTTTTTCATTGTTGTTATTGGCTTTTATTTAACCTGGAAAAAACTTAATTGTCATTATAAATCTCTTTTTCAATAGTGCAGCAAAAGTTTTACACGAACACATGCAATCATCAAACACATAAAACAAGACTTCAATATATTAAAGAAGAAAAATCACAACTTTCCCAGCCAAATTTGCTTGGATTACTTATGAGAGAAAGATAAAGTGCATCATTCAAAACATCTGCAACCAGATTTGTCCACCTCCAAGTCGCTTAACATTGTCTTAAAAGTGTCCAGTGACACCAGGGGCCGAATTCTTTAAGATTCTTTGTGCAAAGAGTTGCTCCTAGGGGCCAAATTCTAAGAAAATTCTTAGAATCTTGATTTTTTTCTCATAATTTCATTCCTAAGCTTAGACTCATTTCCAGGAATTTTGAGGAGCTAATTAGAAATATGGACCCAGATCTTTTAGTTTCAGGTCTTTTAGTAGTTTGTTCCAAGATTGTGGTGCCGCAAACTTGTACACCTTTTTTCCCTGTTTAGTTTCTTACTTTTGGAACAGACAATTTAGGCTTCAATGGAGAATCAGATCCATGTAAATACCACTTGCTGAGGCAGACCAAGAATATGTATTGTCAGGGATTTTATTGTACTAAACCTTCAAACATAGACTCTTATAGAACCAGAAAAGGTCCTCCTTACCACATCAGAATCTCTACCTAAGTAAGGAAGAATGAAAGAGTCATAATAACAGAAATACAATCATCTGAGATGTGTATCACAGCCATCACTGTTGTCCCCTCCTGTCCCTGCTGCTTTCCTCTTCCTCTCCAGTGGGGTTGGTTGTACCGTTTTGGATGGAAGTCCAAGACCTCCTGTGTACTGGGGGCCTCAGGTGTTTGATGATGGACTTTTCTGTTCTCAGTGTTCTTAGCATCATCATCCTTATCAGTGCTGAGGAGGTTCAAGGACACCTGTCTGCACCTGTAGTTGTGTTATCTACCCCAATCATGGATGGCACATCTCTAGTTTATCTGTGAGATAATGTGATTTGGTTGATCCCTCAGTTTTCCACACACAATCATTATTTGATTTACCATGATTTCTTTTGGGTGGCCAGTTTAAGTCTTTTATCCTTCATCTTAATTCAGTATTTGGTAACTTAACTGAATTATTCCCCTTTGAAGGCTTCTTAAGCTGGAGATATATTTGTTATAAATGTGGACCCATGATGGGTGCAGAATTAATGCAACGCAGATGCAAGCTGCAGTCTATACATCACCAGCAGGATCTCTGTAGAGGCAGTGGAGAGATTACAGATACAACATAGTGGCAAAAAAACCACTATAACCCAAGTTTAAAAGCCAAACTGATAAATCAAGACCACAATCGTCAACATGTAAGTACGTAAAATATGAGAATGCACAGACACAAACCTGATTACACAGGCTGATGACAGATGAACTCTCCTTTAGAAGTCAGGAAAAAAGTTTGGTGAACTAGTTCAACTGGTCACTGTAAATTGGTGACTTTGAGTAGTAACTGTGGTTGACTTTGTCCATGCTTGTGTTTAAGTTAGCTTAGTGCCTTCAGCTTTATTTTCTCATACATAAACCTCTGATTGCCATTGTGATTTTTTTGAATATAACGACACTTCACAATGAAGCACTGAAAGTAAAACCCTCTGCTTTTACTACAACATCTATATCATCACAGTCCTCAGTTAGAACCGCTACTGAAGCTGTTAGCTACATGCTAATCTCATTACAAGCAGGTGCTTCCTGCTGTCATCTTGCTTATAGCTCTCCCCGCTTCCTGCTCCTAAGGACAAAGATCAGACTTGTCTGCTTTGGGTCACTCACAGTTGTTGTAGATGGGAGCTCGGCAAGATGGATCTTCCTGATTACAGGCGATAAATCAGTCTGAGCCATCTGAGCTGCAAGTCTAAAAATACAAAACACAACTCCAAAACAGTAAATTTCCTGTAACTATAGGAAGCCATTCATATGAGGCTGTTTTGTGGCTGCTGCTTGTGGGGGCTCTGAGGATCAGGAATGGAGTGACACAATTGGGTTAAATTGGGGGTGGGAAAAGAAATGAGTGAGCAGGCTGAATGAGTCATCTTCAGGAGGTTGATCTTCATAAAGACGACAATAAGGGAGATATCAAAGGGCTTTCAGCTAGAGATCTGGGCCAATGTGGTTTTATCATAGGAGGAAATGAGGGTGTTTTATGTAATTTCCAGGGAACCCTTGATAATACATGAGTTAACTTATTTTCTGACAACAAAATGATCATTAAAGGTGCTATGAGGAGAATCTATTTCCGGCAATGCACGAGCATGCACGGCGACTGTCTTAAAAACGTGACCCAAGCCAAGTGTGTGTTTGTTGTGATGCTAATGAATGCAGCTCGGACCTTCCTCAGAACTCTGCATTGCTTTACAACTTCTTTTCCAACAACTTACAGGATGCAAAGCGACAAGGTAATGTATCTCTTTCTAGTTAGTTTTTGATGTGTGACAACAAGCAATTTTTGGAAAACTTAGTATCGTAGTTTTTGAGCCGGCTATATATCGCTACTTACAGCCTGGTGCTCTGAGACGTGTCCGAATAATATAAATTTGCTCTAGTCTTAATTGTCTTGTTCCCGAAGTTGAGTATCCAGGCCAGTCCAGCCCTGTCCGACTCGACCGTGAAGCTAAGGGATAGCATTTATAGATAACCTATTTTGATGCTATGAAACTCATCTTAAAGTGTGTATTTCCATCAGGCATAGATTTAAAAGTGAGACTTTTTTGTAATTACTTAGAAACTCCTCATAGCATCTTTAAATATGCTGTATAGCACCCCCTGAAATATGAAACATTCAAACTTTCAACTTGTGAAAAAGATTTTAATCCAGTAAATCACTTTAAGGAGGTGTTGATGAGGATATATCTGTTTTTGTCATTTTTATTTTTTTTAACTGGGGTTTTCAGTAAATAGTCAATACTCCTGCAGGGTGTTGCAAGTCCCATCAGTTTAGAGATTTGCAGTCTTAGAGCACGCATTAAAATGTTCATCAGATTGTCAACATGATTTAAAACACTGAAGGGTTTTTTTATTGTCTTGTGGGGCTGCTCAGCGGGTCAGTGTTCATGCCTCACAGTAAGATAATTGCTGGTTTGACTCTCCAAGTTGGTTTGGCCTCCCTGTTTAGAGTTTGCAGTTTTGTTTTGTCCTTCCCGGGAACTCTGGTTTCCTCCCACAAACTAGAAACATGTTCACTAGGTTAATTAGTGACTCTAAACTGCCCTTAGTTGTGAGTGTGTGCGACTGGTCCTCTGCCTCTACATGTCTACCCTGTGATTCGCTGTCAGACAGTTCAGGGGGTACTTCACCTCACACCTAATTTTAGCCGACAAAGGGTTCATTCCCCACATCCCTGGAGGGGACAGGGGATACAGAAAATGAATGGATGGACCAATGGTTGTGTAGTCAGAGGGAGCAGATTCAACATTGTTACTTCTTTATGGTTTTTTACCTCCACCAAGGAAGTCATGTTTTTGTCAGAGTCTGTTTGCTTGTCTGTTTATTTGTCTGTTAGCAAGATTACAAAAAAACTACAGGATGGATTTATAAGAGAATTTCACCAGTGGCTTGCTTTGGTCCAAGGATGAAGCGCAGAGTTTTGGTGGTAATCCACATATTTGCTTGGATACAAAAAACTCCCCCAATTTTTTGAAAAAAACATACCTTAAAATTGGGCGGTACTTTAGAAAATCATATCTCTGGATTTGCTTCATAATTTACAGGATAATATTTATTGTATATCTCTATCATGAAGGTAAATTTCATTTGGATCCCATCCAGATTGACATCATAAAAAAACACGGAAATTTTATACTGGTAGATCACATTTATTTGTCCTCAGATGCTGTGAGGGTTTTGCCCCCTTTAAGTCATTATGGGAACTGTAGCTTAATTGAAAACTGACAACAAAGTTTTTCAAGCTTGTGTGCCTACATTTCCCAGCTTCCCTTGCAATGTCAGCGGAGGAGTTCTCCACATGAACAGACATGAGCGGAGACCCTTACATTCAATTGGAGCATGCGGTGATACTGAAATGTATCTTTTACAGGAGTTGTGGAAAAGCCATTGCCATTGCTGAGCTGTTTGGGGGAGGTCATCTCTCTCTGAGTGCTTTTGTAGTTCCATTGACATCTAAACTTGGACAGCAGAGCTGGTAATTGACTCTTTTTTCCAATCCAATCCAATCTACTTCATTTATACAGCACAATTTAAAAACAGACCAACGTCTCCAAAGTGCTGTACAAAAGCAACAAAATAAAGGCAGATACACAAAGCTCTGCCAGTTCCATAAAATAAATAAAACCATAAAATAAATAAAACATAAAATAAAAACATGAATTAAAATAATGAATAAGATAAAATACATTAAAAGACACAGAGGACCACACAACTCACGCGGTGTTAAAAGCCAGAGAATAAAAGTGGGCCTTAAGACGAGACTTAAAACAGTCCACTGTGGGGGCCATTCAGACGTGGAGGGGCAAAGCATTCCAGAGTTTAGGACCGACCACAGAGAAGGCCCTGTCCCCTCTGGTTTTAAGTCTCGTCTTAGGCACCACGAGCTGTGACTGGCCCTCAGACCTCAGAGCGCCCGCTGGAATGTAAATTTGGAGGCAGTCGGTGATGTATTGTGGGGCCAGTCCATTCAAAGCTTTAAAAACAAACAAAAGGATCTTAAAATCAATTCTAAAATTAACAAGGAGCCAGTGCAAAGAAGCTAAAATTGGGGTGATATGTTCGCGCTTTCTGGCCCTTGTTAAAAGTCGTGCTGCAGAGTTCTGGACTAACTGCAACCGCGAGAGCGCATTTTTGCCTATACCCATGTAAAGCGCATTGCAGTAGTCCAGGTGAGAAGAAATAAAAGCATGCATGACTTGTTCAAGGAGATTAAAAGATAAAAAAGGTTTTACCTTTGATAAAAGACGAAGGTGATAAAAACTCGATTTTAAAACCGCATTGACCTGCTTATCGAGTTTAAAATCGCTGTCCATGGTGACGCCAAGGCTGGTGACTTTGGGACACAAATAATTTTGGAGTGGTCCCAAGTCAAAGAGGGAATTACCAAATAAAATGATCTCTGTTTTTCCCTCATTTAATTTTAAAAAATTTTGGGCTAACCAAGCCTTGACGTCACCAAGACAGTTGAGGAGGGGTGTCAGGGAGCAGTAGCTGGTTTTGGTGATGGGCATATAAATTTGGCAGTCATCAGCGTAAAAATGGTACGACATGCCATGCTTTCTGAAAATCTCCCTGAGTGGGAGGAGGTACAGTGCAAAAGAATTGGGCCCAAAATAAAACCCTGGGGGACTCCGCAGTGCAGAGGAGCAGAAGAAGAGCTGGAGTCCCCCAGCCTCACAGAGAAAGACCTCCCACTCAGGTAAGATTCAAACCACTTTAAAGCAGTCCCCCTGACACCCACACAGTTTTCCAAGCGAGATAAAAGAGTTGCATGGTCTACTGTGTCAAAAGCAGCAGTCAGGTCTAAAAGCACTAAAATGGCAGAGTTACCAGTATCAATCATTAAGAACAGGTCATTAAAAACCTGAAGAAGTGCAGACTCTGTACAATGAAGTGCCTTGTATCCTGACTGGAAGGGGTCTAAAATGCCACTTGCATCTAAAAACGGTTGCAGTTGGGCAAGCACACATTTCTCCATGATCTTAGAAACCAGTGGGAGTTTGGAAATGGGACGGTAGTTTGCTAAAACCAAAAGGTCAAGGCCAGGCTTTTTAAGCAGAGGTTCAACAACAGCGTTCTTACAAAAGGTGGGGACAATACCAGAAACCAAACTGTTGTTAATTATTTCTCTTACAAAAGGAGCCAATGGTGTCCCAGACCTCTTTAAAAAATAGGTGGGATAGGGTCTGTTGGAATGGAAGAGGCTTTAAGTGTGTTCACTATCCCTGAAAGAGCCGACAGTGGGACAGGCTCAAATTGGCTAAACACAGCAGGGCACTCAGTGGCCTCAGAGACACAAAGTGAAGGGGGAGATATATTGGCCCTTATAGCAGCAACCTTCTCATTAAAAAAGGAAAGGAACTCTTCACAAGTAGCATTCGTCATTTCCAATACAGTGGAGGGATTCGGATTAATAACTGAGTTAATGGTTTTAAAAAGTACACGAGGTTTGCTGACACTGTTGGAAATCAACTCTGAAAAGTATTTAGTTTTCTCAGCTTTGACCACACGCTGGTAATTCCTCCAGCTTTCTTGAAGAATTTGGATTGAAACCTCCAAATGGTCCTTTTTCCACCTACGCTCCGCCCTTCGACACTCACGGCGCGCAGCGCGCGTTGTTTTGTTGAACCAAGGCTCCTTTTTAGACTGTGAGCGCAAGACTTTAAAGCTATACTGTTCAGCACATCACAACAAGTGGAAAGAAAAGATATCATGAGATCTCTTCCGTATTCATGGTTGGTTGAGGAGGTCGCCAAGGCTGTGCGCATATAGTAAAGCAAGAGTTAAAATCAGTTCAGTATATCCGCTGAAAAGCTGCATACTAGCTGACCAATCAAGCCTAAGAACCTGCAACTATTAATTGGTCCGTGAGTTGGTCTGTGAGTCCATCCAATCCTCCATAGTCCTGCCTCCTCCCCTCTACCTCCGGTGAGCAGCTAGCAGCGTTAGCTACTGAACTATCATGGAGCCGGAAAAGCCTAGCGCCGAACCCGGGAATCCGCCTCCCTCTCCCGCAGGCCCAACGGAGCTCGAGGCCTGACATGCTACAGGTAATGGCTTTGTTTACTACAGTGGGAGATGTCTGCTGAATAACTCTGGTTAGTTTGTGCCTGTATGGGCTAATAACTTGTAGGGGAGCGGGTTAGCCTGTTAGCCGCTAATCGTTAGCACTGTAAGCTGAGCTGGGGAGGACAGGCTGAGAAAGATTAATCCTCCCCCACACTCGGCTCTGCTCTGGCGGCACCAAACCCGCATTGCCGCCGGTCCAATTGAAATGGCTACTGCTGTGTGTTATAAGGGAGATGTCTGTCGTGTTTGATACTTTCAGTTGAGCTGAGCTGTTTTTGATTGAGTTTGCTGCTGATATATTATGCTAGTCGCTCGTAGCTCTGCCGGAGGGGGCTTATATGAGGCGACACGAGCTGGGGGCGGGATCTTGGAACACGGAGGGGAGAGGTGAGGGAAGTAGGGGCAGGCTGCAGTTTCAAATCGTAGACACCAGCTTTAAGCGGAGCTATACTGTTCAGCACATCACAACAAGTGGAAAGAAAAGATATCATGAGATCTTCCGTATTCATGGTTGGATTTGAAGTCACAAGGCTGTGCGCAGCAGTAGTAAAGCAAGAGTTAAAATCAGTTGCACTACCGGCAGCCTCGTGTCAGCACTTAGACATAAATCAAACATGACAGGACAGTGGTTGGAGAACACGGCATCTTCAACACTAATATTATCAACTGATAAACCATATGACAACACAATGTCTAATGTATGTCCAAGTACTTGTGTAGGGCCAGTGACATGCTGTGTGAGACTAAAAGATTCAATCAAGTCCAACATCTGGGCTTCAAGCACTTTAACCTCCTGAATAAGCACCATGAAGTCAAAATAATATACACGTCTCTACAGCATCATGAAGCATCCTTTGATTATCTAAAAGCATGGTCTCGAATATGAACAGAAGAACTTTGTGACTTGTTTCAAGTGTTTTTCTTAGATGCAGCCCACTTACGCTTCAGGGTTTCCCATTAATGTGAGGCAGTACACTAATTACTTTGTGTAATTAATTACATGTGCTGTCCATGCTGTGCACCTGTACTCGCACAAGAGCAACTGCACCATCAGAAAGCATGCCTCTTTCAGCAGTGCCATGGCCAAAAAAAGAGCACTGTGCTCAGAGGAGTACAGAGAATACACAATGCACACACAAATGCTGCATGTGTTTTGTGTATTCTTATTCCTAAAGAAGCACACAGCGGCAGGAAATTGTGAGAAGGGTTTTACAGCTATTCAATTCATTCTTAGTAAAAGAGGCTTTTGGTGTGTATTTTGGAAAAAGAAGGAATCCTTTTGTTTTGTTTGCACAGGTTTAGTCAAAACAAAAGCCGCACAAATATGTTGTAAATCAGGCTCTCAGCTTGCAAATGCAGCATCCAAAGTATAATGCATGAAGATGGTAAAGTATGATGTTAGAGCTTAGTGCTGACTATTTTGCTGTTACTATACTGACATTTTAAAGCACACTGAATTTTACATGCAATTAGACAAGTTTAGGGTACATAAAGTTATATGCAAGAGAGGTATGATATAGATATGGCAGCTTATTCCTGGTAGTGTTTCTATTTTCTAGTCAAAATGACTGCAAATGTAATCCTGCTCATGCCTAATTATTTTAAATGAGGTAAACAGCTGTGATTAAATAAAGAAGCATTTTACTGTGCAGCAGAATTTGACAACTACTTAAACTGTCAATTTTGAGCAGAAAAGTCTATGAAGGAGTCTGGACTGTCTGCTTTCCAAAGCAATAAAGCCACAGTTCATGCGCTGGATTAAAAATAGATCAGGTGGTTGAAGATAAACCATAATAAAACTTGAGAGAGGTTGGAGCTAGTGAGATATAAGAGTGGAAAAGGACGGTGAAGTGAAGAAGAGAACCGGAGTGAACCTCATCACACTGCAGTCCACAGAGTGTGACACAACAAATGATCCCTGTTTATAACCCTTTAAAGTTTAAGTCTTATCTTTGGAACTTTATTCCTCCCTCTCAATCTATTTTCTCTTATTTACATAGACATTCTCTAAACTGACCTTGCAGTTTTTTGCTGTGCAATGTGTGATGAAATTGGAATTGATTTTATCGATCTCAGGCCCATATGCATCTTAGTTTCACTTCGCTGCAGTTACCAAGGACTTAGCTGCAGTTTCCACTGCAGAAAGTTTGGTGGCTAATGATCATAATATAGATCCAGCCATGGGCATGCAGCTTCCAATAATTAAAGAGTGAAACATTTCCATCTCACCTGCAGAGTATACAGTGCTATTTTTGTCCAGTACTTTCGATAGCTGCCACTGGTGACTGAAGCTTTTTCCACATGAAGTCTTTTCAGAAGAATTTTAGTACAGGCCTCTCTAAATCTCTAAAGAGGTCTCAAGTGCATGTTCACATGCTTGCTCGTTCCCCCTGTGTCAACAAGCGAGAGGAATCTTAGCAGTAAATACAAACAAGAGAAAGACATTTAGACATCATAGCAGTGTAAACAAGTTATAGCAAGAAGGCAGGGAATTTCTTCAAAATTTGAAATTGCATCCATTCTGGCTCAAAGATTGATTTCTTAGACGCAGGGGTCAGAGGTCAAGGGGATTTATTCCCTGCAAAGCTTGCAAGTCTTTTTATTAACTTGATGAGAATAGTCATGACAACTACACGGTCAAGGTCACTGGACTTCAAATCTTGTTGGCACAATGTTTCAGGATTCAGCAGAATTACTTTTATCAAATATGGTACAAACCTAGACTTGGGCATTAGGATGAACTGATTTTTAGGTCACTGCTACCTCACAGTAACATCAAGCCGCCCCAGCTCTTCCTTTACCTACGATTGCACTTTCACTATCAGGCAATGGTGTACCCTGCAGAGGCACGGAACCAGCAAGCGTACTTCTTTTTTGTGCATACTGCAGAGTTGTGCAACAGGTAGTGTTGGTGACTCACAGTGAAAAGGTTGCTAGTTTTATTCCCCAAATAAGGGGGCTTGAGGCCTTTCTATGTGGAGTTTGCATGTTGTTCTCATACAGGTTCTCTGATTTTCTTTTCCAAAAAGATGCTTGTTAAGATAAATTGCTACCCTAAATCACCATTGAGTGTAAGTATGAGTGAATGGTTTGTGTTCTACATGTTGACCCTGTGATTGGCTGGTGACAAGTCCAGGGTGTATCAAACCTCTTGCCTATTGTCAGCAGGGATAGGCCCCAGTCCCTCAACAGGTACAAGCAGTACTGGATCAATAGATGGCAGTCATTGCAGTTGTTTATTAATACCTGAACCATAAGAGTAGTACAGTTGTAAGTATTTAGCCATTTGTAATGAATAGTCTACAATTCAAAACCTGTTCACTGTTAAAGAGTCTCATGTTTTAGTTTGCTATATTTCAAATACTGGCAAGATCTTTACCTATAACCTTGCAGTGCAGCTGGATCCCCCTTATTCAGTATCAGTAATCAGGAAGATCCATCTTGTAAAGATCCGAGTCAAAGTTGCTCTTGTTTTGTTCCATACACTGTGACATTCACCCACATCTACTATATTATTTGATTTAATTGAAATGAATGTGATTGAGGGTGGCAAAGTGGTGCAGCAGGTAGTGCACGTGCTTCACAGCAAGAAGGTACCCAGTTTGATCATTGGGTGGGACAGGGGTCTTTCTGTGTGAAGTTTGCATGTTCCTCCTGTACATGTGTGGGTTCCCTCTGGGTACTCCAGCTTCCTCCCACAGACCAAAAACATGCTCATTAGGTTAATTGGTGACTCTAAATTGCCCTTAGGTTTGAGTGTGGTTGTGAATGGTTGTCCGTCTCTCTATGTGGCCCTGTGATTGACTGGCGACTGGTTCAGGGTACCCTGCTTCTCGCCCAATGATAGCTGGGATAGGATAGGCTCCAACCACCATGGAGCGATCATCCAATCATTTGCCGGATATGTTTTGGAAAGGTTCTGTCTTCCCCAAACACTTTCTATTGGCCTTTGAATAAATGAAACATAAACTGTATAGTAAAAATTGAATGATCAAACTGGCATGTCGGGTTACTTTACCTTCCTCTTTTCGGAGATTATAACCGTGTGTTTTCATATTGAGTGAAATAAGTGTCAAATATTGGATTTAAGAGCCCATATTTTGCCTTAACTCTGGTTTATGTTCATGTTTGATGACTGCTAGACTATGCTCACACTCACATATGGTCAAAAACTTTCTACCCTTGATCCAGCTGTGTGCTCTGTGTCCTGTTTGAGCTCCTTTAAAGCTTCCTTCCTCACATAGGCCTAGTCTGCTTTGATTTGTTGACCAGTTTACTCTGCGATGATCTGCTAATTCAGCATTAATTCTACCATCTCTGCTCTGCACTGGGCTTCCACCCTAAACCAACGGGCTCAAACTGACACAGTATGATGTCACTCCGGTAGGTCGATTTGGAAACTAGGAGAACAAGCCTTTTCATATACAAAGTGACTACTTAAAGGGAGTCCTGATGCCACAATGTCTTCCTCTTGTGCATTGAGATAAGCATAGTACTCCTTGAAAAGTGTGAGTGAATGACCAAAAAAGGCAATCACATTCAATGCACTGTTAATGTGGCATCAGTAATGAGTCTCACTCAGGAGTAATTACAACCCCACTTTATTGTAGAGTCCTTTTTTATTAGCTACAGAACTTAAAATGAATTTCACAGCTCATATTCTGCCCAGCTGTTCTGCTACATTAAAAGAAAAAAAACTGAGAAAAGAACAAGTGAATGAAGAAGAACTGAGTGTTAGCTCTCTAATTGTACCATTTTCTGTTTTCAGACCTCAGAGCTGTTTCATTGATTTTTATTGGATGTGTAGGACTTGTATTTCCCACTGAGTATTCTCAGAGTTGATAACCACTCAGTCAAACCTAAGCCTAATAAGTGAATACTGTAACGAAAGAGTGATTGAGCGTGATACTTTCTATAATTGAAAGCTTTTTTTAAGTAGAATATTTAAAATTTAACCACATGGCCTCAGATCTCGCTCCATCTTTTCCTCACTTGTCATCAGCTATTTCATAAATCAATTCAATCTGTCAGTTCATCTGCCCGTCTTTCCCTTTCCCACACCATTTGCATGTGCTCCCACCCACACACTCCCCATCAGCATTGAGCTCCGAGGATCACACATAAGAGGCTCTCTGCACCCCCTCAGCCCTAATATCAGCTCGCTTCAGCTCCACTTGATTCAACTGGCAGCGAGGAAATGTTCTCTGAGACTGGGCTGATGCCAGCAAAAGCTCTGCGGTGGTTCACTTCTCAAGTTACACCACAGCAGACCATTAGGTCACACATTTATTACTTATGACAGGCGAGGGAGCAGAAGAAAGATGGGTGCAGAGGAGATACCCAAAAGAAAAAAAAACTCTGCAGAGGATAAAATAGACAGAATACATAAGAAAGGAACAGACACTCTCCTCTCTCCTCTTGCCTCATACATTTTCCATTTTCCCCCTCTGGGCTGACCTGTCTGTGATTCTTGTACATTAAACTTTTGAAGCTTCATATTACATCAGAACAGGACGTGGTTCATGTAAAGTACAGCAACTTATGATGATGAAACGTGTTTGTTAAATATTTTTGGCCCCTTTTATGGTAAAGTCATAAGCTATAAATTCAGGTTTTGGTAAGCCGTTGTCTAAAAATTCATCATAACTAACAAATCATGAAAGACCTTTGAACTGTCTAGCTTTTTGTGGTCAAATAATCTTAGAAAACTCAAAAATCTCCAAGGAATCTTGTCTTTGTGCATTTTGTTCTCTGTTTTCACTTCATATATAAACTCTCAAAGATTCAATAATTATCTGGAAATAGATCTAAACAAAACAATATAGCCATGACCTGCTTGAAACTTCAACAATCTTGAACGTGAATTCTCAAAATAAAAAACTCCTCAAGCATTTGTGAGAAAAAGTCTACATAAAAGACAGTTTAGATGTAAATGCTAAGATTATCTACTAATAACAACTTTACAATTAGCTTGCTTTACTTTTGGCTAAAATAGTCTGCCTGCTTGTAAAAAAAATAAATAAGTGATCCATGAGTCAATATGGCTCATTATTTTTAATGAGCTGAGTTTCTTTGGTTCATCACAACCTTTAGCAATTTATCAATGACATGCACTGAACATTTTTAGTCACACAACAGGTGTCTTCCAGATGATGGATCCACAGGCGAAGAAAATAACTTCCCTTTTATTGGTAAGTGAGTATGAAAGAGTTTTGTGCTGAATGATGGCAGGATGAGTTTCAAGCACTTACTGACTTGTCCTTAACTTTAAAAAAATGCATATTTAGTTCTAATAAGATATTCTCATCACTTAGTTTGACATGCAACCCTCGTTATATTTGAATTGGTTTTAAGTATGTGTCTTAAGCACATTTGATTAGTTTCTCATGGCCACTTTGATAAGTCGAAGCATTTATTACTGAATGAAAGCTGCACGCTGGCCCAAGAGGAGATTACAGCACCATTTTTTGGCTGCTGATACACAGAACAATTCCCGCAGGTTTTCTCCCTACAGCAGCGATGTGCAGAGGCACAGAGGTCAACTGTGATAAATGTTCAACATTAGAGATTATAGAGAAGACAGTTTAATGATGAGCTGTGTTTTTACCTTAAATTACTTGGGTCTATTTCCTAAGGCTCACTTTATTTATGGGCAAGTACATGAGCCACGTAAATCATCCTGTTAATAGTCGGTTCCACATCAATGCTTTCTTTCATCGAGAGGCTGATACCATCCTCAGTGCTGGGACACTTTCTCATGGGTTGCTGGATACACGAAAACAGTTTCCCATTAATGGTGGGGTCATGTCTGCCATGGGTCAAGGACTCAGTTGAAAGGAACTGTCATCTTAGAGTATGACCTATGGAGGTAGATAGATCAGCAAAGGAAAATGGTCTATTTTTTATTAGGGTTGAGTTTTAGTGTGGAACTGATATCAGAATAAAGCTTGATTTTTTATTTATTGATCTATTGTTATTATTATAGTATTATCCTTATCATTGTTTTTTTTACACACTCCCAACAAGTTGAGGTTAGTTAGTAGCATTATATTCCTAAAAAAATGTCTACAATTTTCTTTCTTGCTTTCTTGTACCTTACAGTTTAGGATTGTAGAGGTGCTTTTTGACACAACAGACCTGATTTGGAACTAAATAACCAAATTTAGATAAGGGTATTCTAATAAAAGGAGTCTTTCAATTTTATGACTATGTCTCAATTAATCTCACCATTAAATTTATTTCACCATAGTCCCAATTCAGGGCTGGTTACTATGTGGGTGTTATTGAAACGATCTTAGATTTTTTAATGGCACTTAGTTCCTGGAACATTTATAGAATCGTCTCTTACTTGCACCTTACAGTTTGGGGTTGTAGAGGTGCCTTTTGACGCAAGATACCTGATTTTGAACGAAGGAAACTTAATAACCAAATCAATGAAAGGGGAATTCTTACAAGGAGTCTTTCAATATTTTAAATATGTCTCAGTTAACTGCACCATAAAACTAAGGTACCTATCAAACACAGAAATAGAAATCATGTTAAAGTCTACAGAGATAAGAGGAAATGACCTTCAGAAACATCAAACAAAGACCATTCCAGTAC
The DNA here is from genome assembly GCA_036419115.1 of Scarus forsteni. Classification (NCBI taxonomy): domain Eukaryota; kingdom Metazoa; phylum Chordata; class Actinopteri; order Labriformes; family Labridae; genus Scarus; species Scarus forsteni. Next base: position 12,190,099 of record JAZDUH010000098.1, on the reverse strand, counting down.
AACCTTCATTGCTTGGCATATCTTGAGTTTCATAATGTCCCAAATCAATGGGGAAAGTCAGAGCAAACACAGCAGATAAAGTACCGAGATTTTAGTTATTGTATCTAGTTTTATTGATGCTGTAAAGGTTGTGAGCAGACAGGAGGGCTACCTAGTCACCAGCTTGCCACACCAACAAGTAACATTTGGTTAATCACATGATATATTTACAGTTTGACCAGGGTGGGGAAAACAGGTCACAACGGCTGTATCTGTCAGAGGCAGATTATTCTAAGATTATTCACTTGGTAGACTTGTTCCTTTAAAGACTGAGTCCTTCAAGGACTGCACCCTTTATAGGTTAAACATTAATAAGTTAGGCTTTAATTTCGTAGACCAAGCGCAGTGCACCTGCCGGGGTGTGTCCTGGGCATTTTGAAAATTTCGTGCATGGCGCACCTCAAGTCTCCATCCCTCCCACTGCAAGGGGAGGAGAGAAGGCGTAAGTGGATTTTACACAGCCAAGTGTCATCTTCACCAACCAAATGAACGCTTCTCCTAGCCTTTAAACGCACTGCGGGCGAGGTGCAGCGACTGATCAGTCTGACTGATTCCCGCCACCGTGGCCACAGTGTGCTGGAAAGACCCGTTGACAGAGATGGTCAGAGTCATTATCACTTTTACAGCAACTGGGAGAGCGCAGGGGCCATCGGGGCGCGCATCAGAGGCCACGATGCGCGTCACCATGTGGACTACCTCACAGGGCAGTTGTAATCTGTTCCTGTGTCATGAATAGGGGTTCAAACTTAAGTGACAGTTACATTTAAACACAGCAGCAGGCTAATTCATTCATCATGCTTGTGATCCACCTGCATTCCTGGTCCGTTATCATCAAATAGCAGAACCTTTGGTGACATATCCTCTCCCAGTATCTCCTCTTCATCTACCTTGCAATAAAGATGTACTCCATCTTTTCAGATGACGTTGAGAATAAAGATAAAAACAGAGAAATATGGGCAATCACTGGAAAGCCCTTAGAGTAGGGCCAAGGCGTGCTAGTGGAAAAGGGCCATATGTCTTTTAAGCTGGGCCTTTTGAAGACTAGACCAATAACAGGCTGGGTCCTTCATGAACTGTATCTTTCATAGACTTGATGTTTCATTGGTTGCCTCAAACCAACCAAGGATCAAATGTTTAGAGGTTTGATCCTTGGTTATTTGGCATTGCACTGGATAAATCCTATGTATTCTGGGTGCCTCTAGATCCTTTGTAACATCTTTTCTGTAAAGGTTAGGCGCTGCTAATTAAACCTTCTTGATTTTATTGGATTTGATCATCTTTATTTTAAACATAAGAATTATAGAGTTAAAAAAATGAGAACATAGTTACAGGAATTCTGTAACTATGCTATGTTAATGCTATTCGATGTTCGAAATGGAGTAGGATGAAGCAAGGCTTATCTTGTTCTACCCCATTTTTCATACGTGTATCACTAATCAATCAGTAACACATAAGAAAAATAGTTTCCATTTGAAAAAGAAAAAAAAAGCCTTAGAACGGGCCAGATCTTTGGTAGGCTTGACTCTTCATAGGTTAGGTTCTTTAAAGAATACTTTGACTTACATAGCAGTAAGTTAACTCTGACTTTATGCAGACTTTTGTTGGGGAACTAGTAGAATCTGATTTAGTGAGTTGCATTCAGAGTATCACCTAAGCTTGGATATGATTGTAGATGTTTTGGGAGTGCTATTCATGTGTGTTGGACTCTAGTTCTATCAACCTTTATAGAAAGCAAAAAAGCCTGAAACTGTCCTTTTATGCAGGTATACATCTACAAACAACTCTCTCAAGCTCCATTGAGATTTCAGATCCACTGCACACATGGCACAGTGAATAACGGCATTTTGATGACTGTTTTCCTGTTTGAATTTGTCCTCCATCAGGGCATACAAAACCGGATTTTGGGGAAATTGGCTTCCAGTGGAAGTTCATAAGTTGGTCATTTGATGTGCCATTTAAGAGCTGCAGCAGTTCTGCATGTTATTGAAAGCAGACAGTGAAATGTAATGGACTCATTAGGTTTAAATCAGGCCATGGAGGGAAGATGAGGCAAAGACATGGAGAAAGTAGAGAAGAAGAAGGAGGGGGGGAAGGGGGGCAGTACTTTATAGTCTGAGTCTGACAGGGAAAAAAATCATCCAAGAGGGAGACGAAATTGAGAAGGAGGCAGTCAAACTTCCTCGGGGGAGAGAGAGGGAGATGATTATGTTAAATGATAGACAGCTGCAGGGGTTGGATGAGCCGAGATGATAAACGATACTTAATCCGAGGCACATGAAAATCATGGGGCCAATTGATTGACGGATAGACCACTTGGTGGCCAACGAGTGGGAGCAGGCAGGCTACAAGTCATGACTGAGTCAGAGTCTGTCATTCCAGGTCCCGATTTATTTGTCAGAGATAAATCTGTGTGCCCGGGATGACAGACGGAGTGAGGCGGCGCGAGGCTCTCTCAAAGGAGAGTGCAGTTACTCTTTAATATCCACACAGGAGTCTGGTTTGCAGGTCTGACTGGGATGAATTACACTGCTAAACATTTTCTTCGGTGGCCTGTGGTTATTTCATTTATGCAGTGAAGTGCATAAATAACCATTTTTCTCATTCCATTGCAGAGTGAGCTGCCTAAAGACAAACATAACACGACCTTTTCTAACCGTTCTGAATAAAACTCAGATGAGTCATAAACAGGCCTCTTTTGGAGTCTGTGTTATGTTTTACAAAGACAGGATGTTAAAACAGTGAGTAACACCAAAGATGCCAAGGTTAAAGGATAAGTGGAGTGTCTACTGCTTTGATGAGTTGGCTCAACACTTTATTTAAAGTGGCTTTAAATATTTGTCATATTTCACTAACCTGGGGCACAAAAACCTGTTAGTGTGTTATGTATACTTCCTACTTCAATTTAACTAGTCAATATTTTCTAATATGTTCTAACTGTTCCTGATTCTTCCTCCTTAAAAGAGCCAGCAGTCTGTTTTTCACTAATTGAATTGATTTGAATTGATTTATTTATTTCGGTCACGTCAGCACACTTATACAGCATCACACATTGTCAATAGTTGATCAAATGTACATGTCCGAAAGGGAAGACGGGAGAAGCAGAGCTTGTCTAGTCCCGTCCCCATTTTCTCAATATTTAGTCTCCTCTTTTCCACATATCATCAAATTATTATAAATTTTTATTCCATTTACAGAAGTATGACATAATTCTTGACTGTCCTTTAGTGTCCGTACTTGACATATTATGACCAATCCTTTGTTCCACGTAAGGCAGAGTCCAATCCTTTGTTCCACGTGCGTACCCAGCTAGGAATGTTCCATCGGGGCATTTTGGTTCTCCCGGGCCAGCTTGACGGGTTGAGAAAACCTTATCAATTGCGTTGAGAGCCCAGCTTAGTGGATCCATTTTGAGACTGTCTGTCTCTCTGCAGTTAGTTGGATATGTTCTGCTGCCTCACTTGACTTACACCATCAGGTCATTCACTATCATTGTTTTGGTACAATTCGTTCCTACTAAAATAGCAGAGTTATAGCTTAACTATGTTTCCAGTAGCTATGTGAGTCAAATAGCTTTTTAGTACCTTAGTTATTTTATTGATCAAGCAGTGCAGCAGTGTCTAAACAACCTACAAGTTTCCCTCATCATAAAGGGAGCGTCATGAAACACACATTAGGCACAAAAGAACTCAGAGGCAGACGACTAAGGTCCAGGGTTTGATACACAAGCAGGTAGAAACAATCCAGGCAAAGGTATCACACGGATGAAAGGTAAGACGCAAGGAAAAGGAAAAAACAGGTCTATGACTTGATAAAGGCTATAAGATAAGGTGTTGGAAAGTGACTCAAGGATCAACAATCTGGCAACAGGACAGGGAAAGACATGAGGGTTAAATACATGAGGTGATTGGGGTTGATGAGACACAGCTGGGGAAGAGCAATTATGGATCAGGTGTGACAAGGCCAGGCAGGAAGCAAAACCTACAAAGACAAGAAGAGACAGGTGAACTTCAAAATAAAGCAGAGAACACGAGACAAAACATAAAACATGAAAACAAATTGGGTAACTTAAAGGGACTGTGAGGAGTTTCTAAATAATAACAAAGAAGTCTCACTTTTAGATATGTGCCTGATCAAATAGGTTATCTAAAAATGCTATTCCTTAGCCTTCTGGTCGGGTCGTACAGAGCTGGACTGGCCTGGATACTCAACTTCGGGAACAAGAGGATTAAAACTAGAGCAAATTTATATTATTCGGGCACGTCTCAAAGCACCGGGCTGTAAGTAGCGATATATAGCCGGCTACAAAACTACGATACAAAGTTTTCCAAAAATTGCTTGTTGTCACACATCAAAAACTACCGCTACGTTACTAGAAAGAGATACATTGCCTGGTCACTTTGCGTCCTGTAAGTTGTTAAAAAAAGAAGTTGTAAAGCAATACAAAATTCTGAGGAAGGCCCGAGCTGCATTTTTATTAGCATCAACAAACACACGCTTTGGCTTGTGGTGCGTTGCAGTTGTAGTCAGAAGTAGGAATTTTGAGTTCCAAGTAGGAAACTGCAACTGGAACATCCCCGAAGTCTGAATTTCCTCCTGGGAACTCAGTGAAACCTCGCCAACCCCCAGTTGACAATCGAAGATGGATGCCCCCAGTGTGAACAGTTATTTAGCTCCTGTAATGGTCAATTTATTTGCACTTCTGACTGGGGTGTGTCACTCTAGATCAGCTGTATACATGGTATTGTTAGACTTATATTTACAAAAATGCTGCCATAGTGATAATCACATTCTTCATGTGATATTTGTGAACAACTACGCAGGACGTGCTAACAACAGCTAACAATAGCCTGGTAGATCGGCATGTTTTTTTCTGACTTCAACTGGAACGCCGATAAGTCAGAGATGATGTCACTCCCAGTTCCGAGGTTACTGGAACGCAGCATTATGACAATCCCAGAGTCGCAGAGTCTTAATGTCGCCGGAAAAAGATTCTCCTCACAAACCCTTTAACTAAGGAAGAGGCATGGTCATGACAAGGAGAGCAGCAGCAGAGCGAATAAATGATGTGATCTCACTACAGTGGCCCACTGTCTAATCCTCAAAACCGCCAGTATTTCATCTTTCTATCTTTATTTGTTACTATTAAAAGCATCCAAAATGTTTAACACTGTGGCCCTCAGGCAGCACACTTTTTGCAGCCCTCTTAATATTCAACATTGCCCATCCCTGCTCTGGAGGGGGAGATTGAAGTTTATGCTGGTTGTTGCACCCCCTTTGAATGAGTGTTGTTTCTTTGGTTTTGCTGATTTTGTTCCAAACTGTTTTAAGTAGTATGTTTAATAAAAACATCTCACAGCCAAACATATCAAACACCTAAAAAATTGGAAAATTTACACAGCTACTATAAAATTCGGTGTGCTATCAGTCCCTTTATATGACACCTATGCTATGGCAGCAGTTTTAGGCATTAAAAATGATAATGGTAATGTTCATTGTTTGTGTTGATAGTCACAACTTCAGTCTGTTTTTATAACAACCAGGAAACCCTTACAGGAGCTCTGAGAACATCTAAATAATCCTAAACCTGTTGGTTTTAAATGGTCCATTTCCACTACTATGGCTCCACTTGGTTCTTAAATCTTCTGTAATTATTTGTTGAATCTAAAAGGTGGCAAAGCTTGAACCATTCCCCAGGTGTGGGAACAGCTGTGGTCACTGCTGTACAAACAAAACAAGCAGCCCATTCACACTCATTAATCAGGAGCACTGCCTTCAGCACCTTCAGCAGGGCCATATATCAGCACTAAACAAACTTCCTTGTTTGTTACTGAGTAACTTCTACTGACTGGATGTCTGAGCCTGTATATGAGAATGATATGATGTTGAAAATACAACACAGATTACACAAGATAGTTCATGGCACAGTCACTGTTCTGCATCAAAAAGTAAATAGACTCCATTGTGAGGCTGATAAGGAGCTTTAGTGAGTAATTACCTCACCTTCACCAAACATACCTGCCTAAAAGGTGAGGCCCCGATTCTTATCAGAGGAGAGGGGAAACTCAAAAGCTTTTCTTTCGGGTGACTTGTACTGTTATTCAATTTCTGTGGAAGGAGTAAATGAGCTGTGAAGGTGAGCCAAGCAGGGACAGCAATTGACACCTTTCTGACCACGGAAAAGTGTTTACACTAAACCCACCCCCTCCTTACATAACTCAGCAGATGGTAGTCCACACAGTGCACACACCAAACACACACACATGTTCACACACCTTCCTATCAGAAAAAGACTTCATTATCCCAGGAGAAACAAGCCTTTTGTTTGGAGCACAAACGCACACACACGTTTCAGACTATATAGCAGTGGGGGGGCTTGTCAATTTCCAGCAGTAAATTAACTCTGAGTGCTGTTTGATCGGCTCTTTGTGACAGTCTATTCTGTTATCCTGTAGATGTTTTAAAGGGAAATTGAATTATCATTTCACAGCTGCACAGCTCAATCACAGGCATAAGCAGGTCCCAGGCTTTCATTTGCACTCTTGTTTCCTTGGTCTGCCTTCAACTCAAACACAGATGTCTCTTCTGCTCTCGTCTAATCATCCTCACCATCTTTGTCAGTCTCCTTGTCATCTTAGTCAGGAAAAAATTTCTCAGGTAAGTGATGGTGGTGGGGAAGTCCTCTAAAACTGAGTGTGGCCTTTCCTCTGGGATGCTTTCCATGTTTTCTTATGGCATCTGCTCGGCATCAGAATTGGTGTTGATCATGAGGGGATCTCGATAATCTTTGATATGCAAGACTTGTACATATGTCAAAAAAACAGAAATAAAAAAGCATAATTTTAGCATACCAGGAAGTAGAGGTGTTTCTCAGTCAGGTACAATCCAGCCTGGAATCACCTGTGAAGAAAAAATGTATAAAGCAAAATTAATGTCTAAGCTTAACGCTACAAACTCCTGTTTCAAGACAAGATGACCGAACAACTTTTAACTTGCAGTTTGGAGGAGGTGGAAGTGGGTATTCAGCATTATTGGCTGCATATAACTTTTGTTATTGGCAATGCTTTTATTTACTTAATCAAGAAAAGGACATTACATGCAAAATCATATTGACAGCTGCTAGCCGTTTCACCCCATCTTTAACAAAACTTAAAGCGGAATGACCTTGACCCGTGACATCAAAAATCTTGTCAGTTCATACGCAAGTCATCTTAAACATGTGCATAATGTAAAAGCACCACCATTCATTCATTCATTTTCCCCCCTTTATCCCTTTCAGGGTCGGGGGAAGGCTGGAACTGGTCCCAGCTGTCAGGGGACTGAGGCGGGGGTACATCCTGAACTGGTCGCCTGTTGATCACAGGGCCACTTAGAGAGACAGACAACCTCATACCTATAAGGGCAATTTAGAGTCACCAGTTAACCTAATGAGCATGTTTTTGGTCTGTGGGAGGAAGCCAGAATGCCCAGAAAGAACTCACACATGCACAGGAAGACCATGCAAACTGTACACAGAAAAGCCCCTGTCCGATTGAACCAGGAACCTTCTTGTTGTGAGGCACGTGCACTACCTGCTGCACCACCATGTTCATTAAAAATTGCATTTACAAGGGATAATAAACATTCAGTCCCTTGACCTTGACCGTTCACATGAAACCTCCAAATTTCAGTTCATTCTAAAGTCAAATTCTTTACTTATGATCATGGTTTGGATCATTCTTTCAAGTGTTTTAAGTTACTGTATTCACAAAGAGGTGATAAACATGACCCTGATCCTCTCACCTAAAAAATTCATGTTGGTTCATCCTTGAGTCTGACTGACATTTTTCGGAAGTTCAAACACAATCCTAATGTTTCGAAGCAAAGCATGAACAATTGAACTTGTGATCTTTAGCCTACACATACAGCCATTTAAAGGTGCTATGAGGAGAATCTATCTACGGCGACATTAAGACTCTGCTACCCATGAGCACACGCGGCAACTGTCGTAATGCTGCGTTCCAGTAACCTCGGAACTGGGAGTGACATCATCTCAGACTTATCGGCGTTCCAGTTGAAGTCAGAAAAAAACATGCCGATCTACCAGGCTATTGTTAGCTGTTGTTAGCACGCCCTGCGTTGTTGTTCACAAATATCACATGTAGAATGTGATTATGACTATGGCAGCATTTTTGTAAATATATGTCTAACAATACAACATATACAGCTGATCTAGAGCAACACACCCCAGTCAGAAGTGCAAATAAACTGATTATTACAGGAGCTGAATAACTGTTCACACTGGGGGCATCCATCTTTGATTGTCAACTCGGGGGTGGCGAGGTTTCACAGAGTTCCCAGGAGGAAATTCAGACTTCGGGGGACGTTCCAGTTGCAGTTTCCTACTTGGAATTCAAAATTCCTACTTCTGACTACAACTGGAACGCACCAAAAGACGTGACCCAAGCCAAAGCGTGTGCTTGTTGTGATGCTAATGAATGCAGCTCGGACCTTCCTCAGAACTCTGCATTGCTTTACAACTTCTTTTTTCAACAACTTGCAGGATGCAAAGCGACGAGGTAATGTATCTCTTTCTAGTAGCGGTAGTTTTTGATGTGTGACAAAAAACAATTTTTGGAACACTTATTATCGTAGTTTTGTAGCCGGCTGTCCGACCCGACCATGAAGCTAAGGAATAGCATTTATAGATAACCTATTTTAATGCTTTGAAACTCATCTTTAAGTGTGTATTTCGATCAAGCATATATCTAAAAGTGAGACTTCTTTGTAATTACTGAGAAACTCATCTTTAAATCTCACCAGATCATTCTTGTGTCAGGGTTCACATTAGTGCAAAGAGGAAGAATATAATATTATGAGTTACACCATTCACAGGCAGGGGAGTAACATGAGGTCAATGACCTTGTACTCTGACATATGGCATGAAATATCAAATCAGATCATCAGTGTGTTAGAGTGTAAAATTGTCCAAGAGTTTCAGCACAATCCCCTATTAAATCACATAGTTATCATGTTCACAAGTGTCATATAGTCATGAGGCCCCATGATCATGGCCTTTGAGATACAGTTTGACTCCTAAAATCTAATCAGAGCATCATTGTGTAAGAGTGAACATTGAGTGAAATTCAACAAATATCCTCAGAGGGGGTGGAATTAAAAAAAAAAAAAGCTCAAATAATTTATCACACTGCAGATTCACTCACAAGGAATGGATAAGGGGCCCAGTGACATTGAACGGTCACTGTTGACCTCCAAAATCTAATCAGTCACTCTTGAGTCAGAGTGGACATTCGAAATCCTTTAAAGTATTATGGGATGCTATGTTTACAGCACTGGCCCAACGGACAGCTGTATGTTACAAAATATATTAACTCCAGCCTTGGCTATCGCTGGCAGGCAGTCATAGTAAAGACGTCAAGAGATTGAATACCATGTCCTGTTTGGCTCATATTTTGTAATTCAAAGCTACAACTTTATATGTATGTTATTTATTTACCAATACCTGCAGTTCTGACATTGTTCGGCTGATGGTGCACGCTGCTCTGGGACTCGACTCAGAGGTATCATAACACAAATCTGTCCCTGCAAGCAAGAAATAGCAAGGTAATACGGTCCACCCTCATTCTGCATATATATGTTCTGCTAAAAAGCTGGAAGCCTGCAACCACAGAGACCATATTTCATTACAACGCAACAGATTCTGTTACGATGTGTCAGTGAAGCCAGACAAATATATGATGCAGTTCCTGTGCACGAACACACATATTTTCTTGGGGGAGTTTCAGTGCAATATGTCAAATGTAAACAAAAGAGGTTGTCGAGCAAGATTTCACAGATTGTCCCTTCATTGCTAGGAATCAATTAACAGATATATTGCATTAGACTAGAGGCTTGCTGCTCACACTCTGCTGCTGGTGCAAGAAAACCTGTGAAAATGGATCGTCAAATATGTGTTTAATCGTGAAAAGTAAGGTTTTGCAGTGATATGGAGCCTTAACACATACAGCACAGATAATGACAGGCAGTTCTCTGTCTGCCAGATTTTAATGAAGCACGGTGGTGGCATAGAGGAAGAGATGCAGTAGCTTTTGTGGCTGTGTGTCTTGTATAAATCATATTTTTCCAGCAATGTAAGTGCCTGAATTGTGACAAGGTATGAAAACACAGTGGCCTTAGCTTTATATACTGTATCTAACGGGCTGATTGTTGAGTCAAGCTACTCTTTTGTGCAAAGTTTGGATAAACCCTTTAAAGTGGTCTTGAGTAGTCTCAATCATAATCAAAAGGCATAAATGGGGTCCTGTAACCTTGATCTTGAGCTCAAAAATTGATCTGTTCATCATTTAGTCAGTTTTAAAAACACCCCTCAAAGCATTGTTGAGAATTTGCGTTGAGAGGCACGGGATAAAAAGGAGACAGAATGACTTTGACCATTGGCCCCTATATTCCAATCCCAAATTTGGTCATTGTCAAATTTCTTAAGATTTTGTGTTGACAGAAAAATAATGATGAGGCCTAAAGACCTTGACCTTTGACACTTAATCTCAAAAATTCATTCAGCTCACCCTTGAGTCAGTGGACATTTGAAAATGGTCAGAAGGAATCAAGCAATGCATTATTCAAGTTTACCTTTAACATCCAACCGGAAATCGCTTCATCACTGAGTCAGAGATGACATGTGTGCACAGATAAGAATTCCTGGAGATCTTCCTAAGATATTTTGTTCACAAGTAAGGAATATGGATCCCTTTGATTCTGACACTTGACACCCAGAAAATAATAAGCAAGAAATCCAGAAGAAGTCCGGATACACAGCCAGAGCAAAACCTAAGAAAGTTTTTCTCACATACTGCATTGATGAACAAGGGAAGGACATGGTGGACAATGACCTAGACCTTCCTTCAAAGTAAAATTCAACATAAATCTATTACAGTACAACCCTGTGAGATGAGGCAACTTGTTTTCAAGACAGTATTTGCAATTGTAGCAGATGAAGCCATGTAGGTCCACAGCCAGCAGGCCATCCACACCCGTGATCAAGAGCCTACAAGACAAAAAACAGGGACAAGTACAAGAGCAAAAAATGAGGGACAAATAGAGAGAGAGGGAGGGGAGTAGTTTAATCAAAAGGGCTGACTTAAAAAATGTCAGGCAGAATATTAGTTTACTATTTGGGAAGATCCGACACAATAGTCTTGACATTTTGCATTCACAGAAATGATCACGTACTGACACACAACCTGAAAGTATAAAACCCTTAGGACTGGGTTGTCACAAGAACTGAGGCATAAAAGTTTGTATGCATTCCAATATCATAGTGTACAGTGACCTCAATATTGCTTGCACCCTGTGCATTTAGTAAATCCTCCACCATAACCCTGCATTACAATTAAATTAAACTAAACAAAAACAGAGACAAATGAATATTATTTTTTCAAAAGTCTCTGAAATTCATGCAGATGTTGCACATCAACTTCAAGTAGACTTATTTATAGAAATTACTTTCTACAAGAATTTCAAGCTGCATTAAAAACTTCAGATGAAATTGGAATTAATCATGAAAGGATTGCAAACATGTAGAGACATCAAAGGGTTCAAACTGAAATATTTCAGAGGGGGTTCAGGGTGTAAGCACCAGTTTTATAATGACTAATGCTAAGGGTTTACTCAGAAAAACTGAAAATCATAAATGGTTGCAATCTGCTTTCAAAGGAAGAAAAGGTTCAAGCTTTTCCAAAATGTTCTAAATGCTTTTGTTTGTAGCTTTGTCTAAGAAACTTTTTTCATGTGTATTGGACCCTGGGAGCTTGAGCTATCTGAGATGAACCAGACTAAGAGATGTGTTTTGTCTGAAACCATCAGAAGACTATTTGAAAGGAAGGCCAGAAACTGTAAATGGCTGGGATTTGTTCAGATTTTTGGTCTTTGTTGGGAGCCTTAGAGTAAGAGAATCCCTGATAGAAGGGCTGTGTCACTGTCACAGTTTTACCAGGGAAAAAAATGTCGCCTTTGTCATACCTGCTGACAAATCTTCTGTTTTTGAGATGAGAAAATCAGATGATCAATTTAGGTCATAGCAATGTTGAATCATGACTTCCATTTCCACTCAGATCACCCTTATTTTTTTTTAAGTATTTTTTGGGCATTTTGTGCCTTTATTGATAGGAGAGAGACAGTGGATAGGCTTGTGAAAGGGGGTGAGAGAGTAGGGAAGACACTGTGCAAACTGGTCACAGGCTGGATTCGAACCTGGACTGGCAGAAGCAAGTATGTGGGACGTGCATGGTTGCTCATGACTCTGCCAAACCAGCACCCCAATCACCCTTATTTTTAAAGCCGACATTTATGCAAAGCTAAAAAATAGCCCTCCTTTATAAAGTGTTGAATCCACAAGAAAAGGATACTAAGGGCCAAGAACCTTTGACCTTTGATTTCAAGAGAATTATAAGTGCATCCTTATGTCGAAGTGGACATGTGTGCAGTAAACTAAGAAAAAACATCAAAGCTGTCATAAGTTGCATTCACAAGCATGGGATCATTAATGATATTTATCCAAGACCTCTGACCTCCAAAATCTTCTTTGTACATCACTGACTTTGCATGGATATTTGAAGAAAGTTTCTCAAAGCACTCAAGTTATTGTGCTCATAAGAATAAGCTGAGCAGACATACAGCCATAAAACAAAGCGGCTCTGGCCTAACACTGGCACAGAGGCGTTGAAGTACTCACCCTGTTTTGGTGTTTACTCAAAGCTGCCTCATCAAGGCCCTGTTTTTGTACCTTTTGAATTGAAAAACAATGGTGAGATACATATACACAGAAGGATAACTAAAGATTTTTGGAGAGGGCCCGTAACAGGCACGTGGCATTAGCGTGACATAAGCCACAGCAACAGAGATCATCTCTGTGCCTGAACAGAAATAGTCAGCCGAAACCTAAGGCTGCGTTTACACGGACACTCCTGACTTAAAGACGCAAAGATTTGTCCTTTGCTTTTCAGAATTCTTCTGCGTTCAGACGACGACACTCGGAGACAAGTTAATCCGCTGTAGTGTGCATGCCGGTTCAGTAGATGGCGGTGTAGGTCTGCAGAGAGGCACCACTGCTACAACACACGAACAAAGAAGAAAAACTTTTCATAAACACCAATGGCGAATAGACACACAGAGACGCAGGAGTTTCTTTTCTAGACAACAAATCAGTTCGGACAACAAATCTGTCTGAATAGTTTGGTCTGGATAACAAACCGAGCACACTGGTGGCACACACGTTACTTGGCAGACGGCCGAAGCTGTTGCTGTTCCTGGTATGCAGTGACCTCAGCGTTTCACCCTGAAACGCTCTGATAGGGTTTTACACAGAGCTGCATGGAGAGCGGATTCAAATCTTTCCACTCTGGAGCCTGTTTTTAAACAATTCTGTTTTAGATGGAAACGCAACGTGTTCTCATCTAAACGCAAGGCCAAAACGCAACGAGAACTTATCGGATATGACCGTTTTCGGTGCCGTGTAAACGCAGCCTAAAACTACACACCTCTGTGTAGTTTAAAGAGTTTAGGTGTGAACAAGCCATGTAACACCTTCATGTCATTGCACTCTTTATCTAATATATTGACACAATTAAAGCTGCACTTTGGCACTTGTTGGTACATGGTGAAGCCTCATATGTCTATCCACCAGCTTTGCTCACCAGCTACAGTCTGCAGCACTCACAAGAGGAAACAGCCTTGATCAAACTCCATAAATGGGCGATATTTGAAGCAAATGTGTTACCTTGAATGTTTTGGAGCACTTTTATGCCTTGGAGTCAAGCAGGAAAACTTTTTGTAGATGGAGAGTGAACAGGTCTGAATGAGAAATGGAAGAAACTGCTGATGGAACTGGATGACCAGAGAGACCCACATTACCTGTTGATATGAGAGTATTTGGATGAGCTCATGTCATCAAAGTGTATGGATGAAAAGCAAAAGAGCACTTTGGGAAGTCTAAGAATGTGAGGAAACCAGCAGCTTTTAAATGTGCTTCTTTAGTATCTTTCAATCAATCAATCTGTATTTGTATGGTGCCAATTCATAACAGATATTATCTCAAGACAGTACGAAGCTCTCATCATGCAGAGCCTCCCTGTAATGGACTTGTACAGAGAAGATTTACCATTATTTAAGTTAATAGGTAAAACCACAGAAGTGGAATTAAAATGTATCTTTCAAGTAAATATTTGGACTATACTGAATTTTTATTGTATAAAGACACAAGCCATGATTTTATACAAGTTTTTCTTGATTAAGAAACAGTATTCTTTTTTTAGCTACAATAAGACACAATATCAACTGGAGATGCACAATTTTAGAATAAAGGTATCTGCAGATATTTACCTAAAAAGCTGATTATCAGTAGCAGATATGATTTTTTTTTGCAGATATTAATAGCACATACTTTGGACTGACAGGCTTGCCACATATCTGATAATACATAAATGAGCCCTGGGGAACCCCACATGACATAGCTCATTCATATGTGACAAAGCACAGGTTAATACGCTCCAATTCTTAAATATATGTTCATTTTGTGTTACAAACAGCCCTTGTTAATGCTTTTTTTGCATTTGTTTCTCATATTTTCAAGGTAGATAAAATGAAATTAAAATGGCTAAATGAATATTACAAAATAGATTGTAAAATGTATACAAGACATCAGATGTAACATTTGTGTTTGGTATTTGAAAGACAAATTTAATACAAGAAAAGGGCAGTAATTGAAAACCATTACTACACTGTACTGTTTGTACAATGGCCACTCTCTTTCATATGTTTATTGTGATCCTTTTACCTATACATGTGGTTTTAGATTCACAGTGAGAGAGTAAATGCAGAAATAATATTTGCAGTTCTGTGGTTTAGTGGCAACCTGATGTAATTTCTTTGTACTTTTTTCATTTTATGCAATAGTACAGATGAAATCAGCCCGTTGTGACTCTAAAAAGGTCAAATGTACAGAGATATTAAATGGAGGGATGGCCAAATGGATGGATGCCTACACGGATTAATGAGCGACACTATGGAGAGGTATATACTGATTAAAATACAGAGACAGATGGATATATAAATATGAATGAATATGTGGAACTGATGGCAGGTGGGGTAGACATTTGGACGGATGAACAACACAAAAAGGTTTGGTTGGTAGGTGGATGGAGGTATGCATGCATAAAGTATATGTACATTTGTATTAGCAGATGGACAGGTGAGCGCATGGATGGTGGAACAGATTAATTTATCGAGTAATTAATTGGTTGGTGGGACAGATGGATGTATTCTATGGTTGGTTGACCAAATTAATAGAAGAACACAGAGACTTGTTGGCATATGGTTGTGTTTCGGATCCAAAATAGGTGGACTGCTACCTGACTGGATGGATATATGAGCACATAAATAGGTGGCTGAATAAATGTTTGGATGGATCCATGGATCTATATCAATTAATGTGTGGATCAGTAAAAAGCAGACATACAGATAGATTAAAATTAATTTGTTTAACTAATATTGAAATGAATAATTTGTAGGGCAAATGGTGCATTGTAGGCAGAGGGAGGCACTGAATAATAAATAGGTCCATGAATAGTTAATGAAATGAATTAATTAATGAATAATTTGATTGATTGATGGATAAGTAGTGATGTTTGAGCCATGTATGTATATATATATATTAGATAAATGGGTTGGGTAAGGCCTGGATACATGGCGATGCATAAATGATTGCATAGATGATTAAAGGTCTATGATGGATTGATTGATGAAAGGCTGGATTGGTGAAGGGGAGATGGATAAATTGATATATAGAAGGATGAATGGGTAGATTTATGATGATGATAAATGAGGGATTGGAGGAATCGGTAATATTTTGTATGGATGGATGAACTAGTGGACAGAAACAATCCCTCAATCAATCATTCTTAATTTGTATGGTGATAAATCAGAATTAATGTCAAGACACTTGGAAAGGAATAAGTCGATGCCGTACTCTTTCTTTATAATCTGTTAGATTTTATAAAATAGATGGGCAAGTGGATCTCCAATTAAGCAGATAAATAAAAGGAGGGGTTTTAGTTGTTCAATGGATGACAGATCATGATTTGATCAATCACTGAGTGATTATCAAAATAATGGATGTATGGGTGGATAGATAGATATCCGGACGGACGGACGGACGGACAGACGGACAGACAGACAGACAGACAGACAGACAGACAGACAGACAGACAGATAGATGGACTAACAAATTTAAGAATGGGTGGACCAAAGGACAGAAAGGTGAAAACTGTGAATGTATAGATGAGCACATGGACCAACCTATGGATGGACAGATAGATAAGCGAGTGGACAGACAGAGTGTTAAAATAAATTAGAATATCGTGATTTGACACTAAAGAATGGATGGAATTGACCAAAGGACAAACATGTGGATAGACAGATATACAGCTAAATGGATGGTCAGATCCATAGATAGATGTATGTAGAAGTGTTAAGAAAAATAGGCAGATACTTGGAAACATACATGTGCAAATGGATGGGTATGTAAATATTATTTTCGATTTCTATATAGATAGATAGATAGATAGATAGATAGACAGACAGACAGACAGACAGACAGACAGACGGACAGATGGACAACTAAATGTGAAAAGGTCTTTACTTAGCACGGGATCCTTATGGACTTTGACTGATAGATGGATGGATAACTTGATATCTTAAGTGGAAGAACAGTAAGTAGGCCGATATGTAAACACATGAATGTATCTAGTTTATGGATTTTTGTTTGACCTGTGAATGAAAGGATGGATGAATGAATGAACGAAGATATTGATGAGTATTAGTTTTGCTGGTGGGTGGATGTTTGAGTGGATGGATCAGAGAATACTTTGACTGGTCCCTCGTCTGACTGTTGAATTTATAGTTGGATGGGCTGTGGGATGGACCGATGTTTTTATGTGGGTTTGTTTTTGATGTCTGAATACATGTCTGAATTGCTAATTGAAAGATGACATTTATGGACGTTGTATTTTACAGCTTGGTGGATGGTTGAACGGATGGGTGGATGGATTGATGGATGTTTGCTTTGATATGCAGATGGATGGTTAAATAAATGGTTGAACAGCGACAAGGAAAGAGTTCATGGGTGTTTGTTTTAACAGTTTGATGGATGGTTGGATTGACGGGCTGACGGATTTACACATTGATTTATACTCCGACTTATAACTTCATGGATGAATAATGGCCGACATAATTCACTGATGAAAACGCAGTTGCATGACTAAGAAATTCTTAGCTGAATGCAGCGATCCTCTTAGCCTCAGTGAGAGATGAGCTTCAGTTTCAGACACTTACAGACACTGAGTCATATTTAAAGCAGTAGAAATGATGTGCTGTTTGTGTCTCTGTGTGCATTGCTGTTTCCCCTTGAGTACCATTGTATCTTAACAAACCGTCTTTCTCTTCTTCAGAGGCAAACAAGTGATTATGCAGCTAAGTAAGCTTACAGGCAGGATGAAGGGAAGTCTCTGAGGATGTGCATCTCACCACACAGAGCAGAGCTTTGTGGCTGCGACACAAACACACACTATATTAATATGAAGGGGCTTTTTTCTGTGGGTAAACAACCGAACAGCCATGATGAGACTTACACATATTGACTGTGTTATCTGATTATTTCTGACAAGATGTTTTGACCTCTCTAATGAGGTTTGTTCCTGTCCTTATTTCAACATGAGTTACATGCTCTATTTACAAGTATTTATTTGACAAATGCCTATCATGGGAATCGTTAAAAAGGGACTGATATGTTGCATGCAAATGCCTCCATGAGTGGGTTTAAATCTCATCCCCAAAAAAACTTCTTTTGGTAATTGCATGTGTATGTTTGTGTGTTTTGGAGAAAATGCCTCACACCAACTAGTGTATTTGGCTGCCGAGCATTTAATGATCCAGCAGAAGTGCAGATGCAGAGAGGTTGTCAGTTTTGCCTTCCCATTGTTATCTACCCTCTTTTGCTTTTCACATACTGGCAAGTCAAGCCTACTGCTACCTCCCTATGCTGTGACTGCTCCTGGAGTTTTTTTAAACTTTATGCCAGTGGCGATTGCTCTACGACTGGGGATAAATTGTCCCCAAAAAAGTGGTGAGATGTTGTGTGTACATTTCATTGACTAAATATAGGCTAGAATACCTTCATCTTTTGTTCAGAATCAGCTACTTATCACAGGTAACTGGCGCGACTTCCTTCTCATTCATCCCCGCAGCGTCTCAGCACTTTAACACAGTCGGACGCTGAGCGTCTTCTTACTTCGATGGGGAAGCGTAGAGTGGGTTGTTCCACTGTGGAAACTGGATGGTCATTGGATAAACGCTGGGCTTTGTCCCGCCCATTGGACACTCAGCATCTCTGGGGGTCTATGAGGCAGTGGGCTGGCCTGGACGCTCGGCTTCTGCATGATGATTGGATGATCTCTCTGAGGCTTAATCCCTTTTTGATTGACAGTGAAATGAGCCAACCAGCGATCTTGAAGTATAACCCTCCACCGGAGCGTCTTCTCAGTTTTACATTCAGCTGTTCTGGAGAGGAGCTTCTCCTGTTTAAAGCGGCTCAAGTCTTACACCCGCAACACAATGGGCCAAGGCCGTTAAAGCAGTGTAGCTCTGCTGGCCATCAAGAGAACACTGGTAAAATCCATGGAAAAGACACCATAGTTGGTACGACAGGGTCACTTTCTTGAAAAGGAATGGAGGGTAAAATTTACATTTAAATAAATAAACAAATTTATGATGTAGGCCGGAAAAAAATTAGCTTCCCCTCCTTGACTGACCAGCAGCCGCCACTGGTTTATGCATGTGGAAGACATGAGAATGATCATTTTAGTTCTCTAATTTCAAACTTATGTGCACATTTTATCAATTCAGGTGTGAACAGTACAATTTAGATGTACCAATTAACAACTGTAAATTGGCAGAGTCAACAAATAGGTGGCAAAAGCAGAATTTCAAACAGTGATCAATATACGCGCTCTGGTATACTGCTTTTCTTGTTTTTAAAGGTAACCAAACTCCAAAGTGCATCAGAAAAAACATCAGTTTTAGCTGATTTTACTCATTTAAGTATTAGCCACAATAACACAACATTATACACATTTTAGCAGTTAATATGTCAGCACTCAGTGTAAGGTTTATGCCATGGCTGCCCAAATTTGAAGTATTAGTAATTACACAAAATGATTTCAGTGTTTCTGTTATGGTTAATACACCAGAGTTGCTAAAATATAGTTGTTATTGATATCCATTAATTTTAAAATGTGTTGTTTTCCTTAAAAATATTGTAAAGATAGTTATTTTTTTCATCAAGTGGTCAAATTATAGTTATTTACTTGTATCCCCCAAAGGGAAAAAAAAACAGCTTTAGAGGCTGAATGTTTTGCTTGATCAATTGTTGGCTTCTCAAACTGAGCCCGCCAAAATTTGGCTATAGAAATGAATTTATTTTGAAATTCCTCATCCCATTGAATATAGTGAAATGTTGAGCACTCACTGAAAATAAAAGAGTTCACATTAATACACTTTATGATGCTGGAGTGTTTTCTGATTTTCATGACAGATGGACTAATAACTTTGTTAAGCACTGTATATATGTTATCAGATTCTTCTTTTTGTCATCATTTTTCCCACCTCAGGCAAGGAAACAACAGTACTTGCAATCCAAATGTACCACAGAAATGTCTCTAAGGCCTAGCACACACATGAAGATCTTGTTTTCTCAAGGTGTACTTCTTGTGGTCAAGGTCAAGAGAGCAAATGACTGTTGGGTTGCAATGGGAGTGCCCTCTGTTGAATTGGTTCACTGTTCCAGGCATCCTAATGCTGCATAACTGTATTATTTTAAATTCAAGTGCATATTTACAGCTTGGGTATGGATTTTTTTTTTATCCCATGCTCAAACAGATATTTGAATAACAAGTATAAAATGGCTGCCATAGCGGCGACCAAACCTGGCACCACATATACACCAATCAAATATGACATTATGAAATGTAAGGTAAATTGAGTAACACTCATTTTCTCTTCATAATAACACCTGTCAGTTGGTGGGATTTATTTGGCACAAGTGAACATGTTGTCCTCAATGTTGATTTGTTAGAGGCATGAAAACTGGGCGAGCAAGAGAATTTGAGCCAGTGAGCAGCTCTTATGGGGTGTTCCTGGTCTGTTATCTGAATCTATCAAAAGTGCTCCAAGTAACAGGAAACGGTGGTGAACTATCGCAGGGCCATGTGGAGCCAAGGCTCATTGATGAATGAGGGAAACAAAGACTAACCCATATGGCCCAATCCAACAACAAGTTACTTTTGCTAAAATTGCTGAATAAGTAAATGCTGGTCCAGATAGAAAGGTGTTAGGATACACAATCTGTTGTGCCTGGGGCAGTATTGACTATTTGCAGCCAGGTAACTAACATAATGTAACTCAGTTCTGCGGACAACAGAAGTGCTGTTTTCAATGGACTAAATTGCATTTTAGCTGAAAACTACTGTGAGGATGCATTTTTGGTCCATCAAAATGACAGAAAGTATCACTAATATGGAACAAAAGGTCACTGAGTTCATCAAATAAATCTGGGCACCTTAAGAAGACTCACAAACAGATAAACAAGTGAAGAAAAAACTGAAATATCCACCACACAGCAGTCAGACAGCATAGGGATTGGCAGTTTGCAATGAGGCTCAAAAGAGGAAAAATAACCACCGCCCAGCAGGAATATTTGGGGATCTTTCCAGGGATTATGACCACCATTTGTTATTGTTACATGAGGAGACTTTTATGAACACAGAGTACACACAGCCAAAACATTTGCTGATGTTCACTTAGTGGGTTTGAGTGATAAATGGCAGAAACCTCAGTGAAAACTGGAAGACAGGAAAAGTTCCAGGTTACCTGTTAATGTTGATAAACTTTTACAGAACCAAATCAGTGTTTTTTTAAACTCCAAAGACAAACCAGTAAGTCTGAATGGAAGTATATCTTCAAAGCATTTGGTTTACACTGATTGTCTGCTGTATAGAGACACAGCCATGTTCTAAATTATGATGATTAGTGTTAGCCCACAAAGTGTTTCTGTTGCAAATTATAGTTTAGCTCCATGTAATGACTTGTAGAAATATAAAGCTGACATTTAAAGCCTTGTCAGGATGTTCACTACCCAACAGTAGATAATGATTGCTGGATTCGAGGTTTAGGGTCACCACAGAACATTTTTATCTATTTAGCATTAACATTCATCAAGTTACATGCTGGATAGCATTGTTTATGCTGTCCGGCAAATGGAACGGAGTGTGCCGTCATGTGCAAGTGGGCAATAGCGGCTGACCAGTCAGGGTGTCAGGTGATCATTAATGTTATGCCACTTTAGCCTGGTTTCAGCCTGTAAAGGGCAGTCTCAACATATACTCCAACACAAAATAAGCTCTAAACTCAATTGTTTGGATTCGACTTCAACTCTCAAATGCCTCGTAGACTATTTTGCGATACTGCTTATCACTTTTGCACTGTCAGAAAGCAAATGCATTGCCCACCTGGGTTGTTCGTGGAATGAAACGGAGCCCAGGGAAGTAGAAAGCAGAGCAGGGCAGTTGGGCAATAAGATCAATAGCTTACAGGGGAATAGAGAAACCAACATTCAAAAAACAAGTCCTGAGGTTGCTATTTATTTGCCTCCCAGTCTGATGTTATCGTTTTGTGATGGGATAAATAACCTGCTCTTTGTAGTATTTTATATCAAATGTATTGGATGTTCAACGTGTCTGGTGTTGACCCTCCAGTGCTTGAAGCAGCTCCCTCTGAAAATACCCATGCACCAATCCCAGGTGGAGCAGAGTGGAGCTGTGCTTCTGGCACACATAAGAGATGTAACCACAGCACTGGATGTGGAAACCAAAGGACTGACTACAAAGGATAGAGAAGGGGCAGTTTCCTCCTGAGTGAAGTGTGGCAGTGTGTATGAAGGACTGAACTAACGAATATGTGTTTGAGTGAACTGGTTGACATGTCTACTGAATATAAAAATAAGCTTTCACTGAAAAGGAAGTGTTCTTGAATGTTATTTGGTCTTCATCATCTTATTTTCAGCTCCGACTGTCAAAATGTTAATATTCTAATAATAACTGATAATTCTGGATGTTCCAAAGCAGCTGGTGAGTTCTGGGGTTGAATCAGACATCAAGCTTCACTCGGGTTTCTCCAAACTGTCGACATCAGCCCTCATGTTAGGACGTTTCTTTGATGTTGTGCCTCACAGCTGTGATTCTGTGATCTCTTCTCCACTAGCACCAGGAGTCACTAGATATTTATCGTTAGAACATACACAGCCTCTGATACCTTGATACTTTGGATTGCTTTGAAAACTAATTTGTACCTCAGAGAAACAGTTTGGCCATTCAAAACGTGTATCTCCCACTGAGTCTACCTCAGGCTCAGATGAAAGAGCACTTTTTAGGGGGTCCCTATTCTTAACTAAATATTCAATCATTTATGCATTTTCTATACCGCTTATCCCTTTCGGGTCACAGGGAGGAGCCTTGAGCCTATCCCAGCTGTCTTTAGGCAAAAGCAGAGTACATCCTGAACCAGTCACCAGCTGATTGCAGGGCAACATGGGGCGACACACAACTATTCACACTCACACTCATACTTAAGGGCAATGTAGAGTGACCAACTAACCTGATAAGCATTCTTTTGGTCTGTGCGAGGAAGCTGGAGCACCCAGAGAGAACCAAAATTCACACAGTAGGGCCCTGCCTATCCAGGGATCAAACTGGTGACCTTTTTGCTGCAAGGTATGTGCACTACCTGCTGCACCACCATGCCACCTCTTAATTGAATAATGCTATCAAAATAATTGTTAAAATTTTGTTTTCTATAATAGTATTTTTTTCAAAGAAGAACAAACAACACATGCTTTTCATAAGAAGGATGACACCTTCCCATTTCCTCAGAGTCACCCTGGCATCTGGTTTCAGCACCATGTAACTCTCTTTCAAAGAGTGTTTTCAACTGTAAGGAACTAGTTCACATGCTGGAGTTCAGGTCAACATGAGCCCATCTTAGTACTGTTTAACTATACTTACACAGTTCTGAACTAAGAAAGAGCGTTAAGCCCATAATATGCTGCTTTATTTGCCTTTTAGTGTGTTTTACATGTCTCCCTGACATGATGTACTTCTATGCACAAGACAATAATGTCCACAGCATCAGGACGTCTCTCTCCTCCTGTCTACAGCACCAGTAGCTGCCTTAAATAGCCCATTCCCCAGCCCACCTACATGAACTTTACAGTGTTAGGTTCTTCCATTGTTTTCCCTGCAGTTGGAGTCTGAATAAAGGCAAAATATGAGCTCTGTTAGTCTCTGTAAGTAGGTATTTAGCAACACATTTCAGACATCATGACAATAGTTTAATAAACATACTCTATATGCAAAAGTTTGTAAAGTAAATTCTTCCAACACTAGCCGATTTTACAAATCTGGTGATATTACTGCCCATCAGTCAACACTGTTGTGTTCTCTTTCTCAGAAGGAGAGATGCAACAGAAATACTGTGCAACAGAAATACTATAGCTGTGTCATTTTTCTACATCCTCAATCTAAACACACAGCACAGTACATCAGCATCCTACTGGCAGGATATCAGAATGGTAAGTGGTTAAGTTAAGGTTAAAGGAATAAGTTTGCAATGTTACATTTAATGAGTTTTTTAATAGGGGTGTAATGAAATTTCATGCCGGGAAATAAAAAATGACGAAATGAAATTCAAACCTGTGGACCTATTTTGGCTTCCCATGTAAAAGATGAGAGAACAGTGAGAAGATTGCGGACAAAACAACAACCGTGTGCAAAATATACCGCAACAGTTTGCTGTATACTGCGGCGAATAACTATCAACTACCAACTACTTTGAACTGGAGACAGGCAGCAACTGTATGTTTGTGTAAGTCTGCATAAAAAACAATATTTGATTTTTGCATCACCTGTTGAGTTGACAGAATTTGATCATACTTGAAGATCAGAAGTATATGCACTGTTATAGACTAAATATTATAGTTCACAGTTCAGACATGTATAGGTATAAACTGCTGCTCTGAGGGCTGCTATTTGTTTTCCTTTTCATTCAAGAATGTAGTTATCCTGATTGTTACAACAACAAAGCATATATTATTGAGATTTTATGTTTGTATTTGCACTGTAGTCTAAATAAGGGAAAGAAAACTATAATTTTGCTTTTTTTCAAAGAGCAGTTACTTTGTACTGATGCAGCAATATTTTTTGTATGTCTGCATTAGGAAGAAAATAAAGAAAATGAGATTTTTTGCACAACTTCCTAATGTTGGGGATTTTCCAGAATCTTTATTTCGTATCCCGAGTATTTCGTATCGTGAGCCCTGTTTTGTACTTCGTATTGTTTCGTTAGTTGACCATTTCATTAAACTCCCAGTTTTTTATGGCAACAAATTCCTTGAAATGGTCAGCTACCAACACAAAAAATAATGTCTTTCCAGAAAGGGCCAGTTGGTCTACACTATTTAATCATTCAGGGCCATAAACATCCAATAATATTAAAAGCCTTGGAAATTTATCAGTAAATAACAGCTCTGATGTTTTCCTACAATACAACACAAAATTAAATGTTTATTCTATACAAACTGTTCTTTTACCCTCCATATTTCGCAGTTTGTATTCATCCACAGCTGAAAATAGTACCGCACAAGTCAGTTTCCTTCTGTTTTAGTCACATTTTCATTATCCTGCGCTTCTACACAGTAAAATGTCCCTCTTTTTGTGTCTTTTTGTTTTCCTTTTCTCTTCATAACACTGAAATAAAAACCATGTTGAATTAGGTTTTATCTTTGTAAAAGTATCTCATGATTCACCAAAATAATTTGTATGCAAATCTGGAACAGATGCAAATTTAGACAAAAAAAGGAACACATCACAGTAAGTCTGAGGACATGCCCCTCTTGGCAGAGACGTTCAGTGTTTTATGCCTACAGTCTGTGTTCATGGCCACAATGTTTCAACAACAAATTCCCACAACATCTATTTATTGGACAGGGACCACTCATGCATACTTAGCATGAAGTTTGGATCGATACTCTGTCCTTGCTGTGCGTTTGGCTGCTTATTGTGATTCTGACTGCTAAGATTTGGAAGCAGTATTTCTCTCCATCTCTCTCCCTCACTGCCATCACTAACAAAGTTTTACTCGGCAGAAGTCGACACCTGCCTGGGAGCGGAAAACACCAGAACTAATGTTCTGTGTCTGCTTGCCATAGGGCTGTGGTATAAAACACTCGGCTTTAGGCTCAGACTGGATCTGGGATCGGGTGAGGAGTTGGGACTCCAGCATTGATAATGGTATGACTGTGGGATATATGAGATTACAGTGATCACATACACATGTAGGGGGCCACAGTAGCACCAGCACAGCTGTAATCAAGTGCAATGGGGTGTAACATAACAGCCCCGACCATACCTCGGTGTAATACAGTTTTTATGTGGGAGTTACTGATGGCCACTGCACCATTTTCTCTCATATAGCTTCCAGCGTCATGTCATGACACTGTCCAGCCAGTCACGCACACATTAATAAAGACATCACACATACATACTGAACAGCTGTCTTGCAGTTTCACACTCCCTCAGGGTTTGTAGATGATGGATATGAGCAGAATGTAATCTTATTTAGAAAGCAAATAACATCCTCATAATGGAGAAAGCTGGCATTTACACCATCTTTGCTCAGTTCTTTTGAATATTTTGCTTTGAAGACACATTACAAGGACTGTCCAAACAAAAGCTGTGTGATTTAGCACATGTTCAACAAGTCTCATGTCTTTCCATTTACCTAAAAACCCTGATTTACTATTTTTAGTAATTAGAATTATTTCTCATTTCAACAAACAGGAGAGATTAACTAAAACCTCAGCCCATGAAGAATCCAAATCTCTATTTAAAGGAATGTGTTGAAGTGCCTATATTTTGACTTGAGCCAGGTAGATTAGCTGACTGCTGGAGTATGCTGATTGACATTTGATGATGTTCAATAAAACCTTCTAGCATTCAAAAACTAAATACCCTCATCCGGCTGTAATCTCAGTGTGTCTGTGATGGTCTGTTGGAGAAAATCAGATAAAAGTACAGTTTATCCTAAATTTGTTTTTAAAGGTCCCATGTGCTGGTGTATTTTACTGTGGGCATCATGCTTTGGATGTCTTAAAAGTAGGGATTTGACTTGAGCTGTATTAAAAAATGAACAGTTTAGTTCCTGTAGAGGATCAGATGCAGCTCTTTTTTCCTCCCCTTTGCAAACGCTCAGATCTTGGTGGGTGGGGATGCTACAGGAGGCTATGATTATTAACTTTGTACTGTTTGGCCAAAATTATTCCTGATGGGATGAAGGATAAGTGGTCATAGGATGTTAGGGGAATTTCAGGACAGTCATAACATCTGTCTGTGACAAACAGAAAACACATATGTCAGTGGTGGCTGTATAGCTATGAAATAATGGATGGAGATTTTGGTAAAAGCTATCATGTTCTTCTGCTTACCAAGTCCCTTTTACAACATTAACAGCAATAAAAGTTTAATATTCCAGGACATGGGACCTAACCAAAATACTCAGTTTTCTACATAAACATTGAAGATGCTTCACTTAACTATCAGCCTGTTTTCTAACATTAAACGTTTCTTTCTGATAATTTTACAGCCTTTTTTTCCCAGTAATATTATTTTGCAAGGTCAGCGGGACTTTACCACAGGTCTTTCAGCACTGTACACTGTGTTGTCATGGAAGGTCATCATTGGGATGGCAGCCAGAGGACATTGTCACCAGTGCCTTTACTCCAGCACATGGGTTTAATTGGTACTAAGTCACTGCTAAAAGACCCCCAGTGGATCACTCAGGGGAACTGCCATTGGGTCTCTGGCACACTGAAAGAGCTGACTCTCGCTGCTGTTGGATATTGAGCTAAAACAATGCAGGTGTCATCATTTTGCACATATTGATGCTGCTTGTTATTCACTTCTGTGTGCTGCAGTCCTCCTCTCAACTCTTTAATTGATGCTGTTAACCTTTTACGGCCCAAGACCATAGAATATAGCCAGAAAATTCAAATTTTTTGGAGCTGAAATGTTTGTTTCACTTTCTGCTAAAATACTAAAAATATCAATATGTCCATAAAATTCAACATATAGATTTTTCGTCTCCCATTTGATACATTTTTTTGGCAACTAATAATCCATTTGATGACATTTTTATCATTTACCTGACTGTATTCAGATGTTTTTTTTTGTAATTTGTTGATCATATTGAGTAGAAAAGGGTATGATAAAAGTATGTATCAAATATGATACAATTGGCTTTATAGGGTTAATTTGCTTTAACTGCTGTGTCCTTGAGGTAACAGCGGCATTCATCTCCTATAATGACAACAAGTCTTTCATAACTGATCTAGGTTTATTTATCTTTACACCAATAATAGTGAACGACAGTTTTGATGTTGATGTTTTTCTATTTTAGGTCAGTATTTTTTTATTTATATAAATTAATGCAATTGTAATGTGATCACTCTAATGACAGGCAGCTTTAAAAAGCAATTTATAACACAAGGTAAATTTGTATTCATGGTTCTAACTATTATTATTTTTGCCTCATAGTCAGTTGTTATAGTTAACTAAAAAGCTCCTGTTAGATGTCACTGTATTCTCCATAGAAAAGATTAGAGCAGGAGATCATGGGGTCCAGAGAGCAGGGATCACATTAGAATGAATTGTTATTTAATTACATCTATTCATCATTGCCATGTCTGTGCCGTGGGACCGCTCTAAAGCTGTACTTGTTGATTCTGGTAGCTACAGCTGTGGGGGTATCGCATTTCCCTGCGTGCCTGTCACCTCAGGGTACAACTGCTTGGAAGTTTAGGGGAGGGAGGAAGCTGTCATAAAATGCAGGGGGGGCAGAATGGGTGGTCTGCTGGCTCAACTGAAGGGCATTTCTGTTCAACTGTAGAGGAAGCTTAATGAACTAAATGCAACAGAGGAAATAAGGGCAATTTCAACAACTGGCTCATTATTGAACAGCCCTACTGAGGGATTAGCAAACACTGCATTAAGCACAAGGGACCCAGAGCGAACAAATTACACATAATTTTGCTTTATTTGCCTTATTTTGATGCCGAACAAATCCACATACTCCATGTTAAATATGAATCAGTGTTCATGTGCACAAAAGAGGTCACCTTAATTGATAAACTCACATAAAAACAACTCAGCTGTGCCGCTTCACTGAGATTTCTTGCCTCTTCAGAGTCATTGTTTTGTTTTTACCATATGGCTGGGTCACAGTGTTCTCATCAAAAAAATGCAACAGAGGGAGGCAGCTTGTTAAAACAGGACTTGATAAACTTAGTTCATCTTATCAGTCCTGCCAAACCAAACAGACAATTGCAGTGAGTCATTACCAAATACAAAGTAAAAGGTCATGGCAAGCTGC
This sequence comes from Scarus forsteni, assembly GCA_036419115.1. NCBI lineage: Eukaryota > Metazoa > Chordata > Actinopteri > Labriformes > Labridae > Scarus > Scarus forsteni. Next base: position 12,161,479 of record JAZDUH010000098.1, on the reverse strand, counting down.
ATCATCATAAACTGAAGAATGAACTAAAATAAATAAGTATGTAAAGCTGTTAGTACACTGAAATTTACTCTGCTTTATCAACCACTTAAATCAATAATATGATAATGATGTTAGAACAAGTTTTATATGTAAATTTACCTGTTTTAACATATTGTGATTAATCCATATCATTTTTTTCAACTATTTCGTTTTTATTTTAGCTAAAATAACTTAAATAGATCCACTTTTTGACAGAGCTAGTTAGAGTATTTCCACAATATATTATTCTGTATTCAGCATGGCAAATTGATGCAGGTCACAACCTTGTATTGCTTTCTATGAAGTTGAAAGGCATTCAACCTCAGACCACCTCAGCTGAAAGAGGCAACACCCATACATTTTGACTCAGAGAGTTGCATATAACGCACATTGACCTCCGAAGATAAATGTCTAATTTCATTTCACAGAATCAATTTGGTTCATTTGTCTCCCTCCACTGCCAGAACCATCCCAGCACCAACATACTACTTAGCAACTTCTGCGATCAATACAAAATAAAAGCCTGACAGAGATTTATGGTGGGAGCACCGTCCCAGGAATAAATGAGTGGGAGGAAACAAGGAAGTGTATACCTTTTTGCCCACACAGTCTGGTCAATACACAGGAAATGTGCAAGTCGCAGCTGACAATATAATTGTATTGTGGCAATTTTCCTCTGCGAGCAAAACAGCACCAATTTCTCCCCGTCTCAGAGGAAATGGAAAGTTGTAATTTTAGATTCCTATCGTTCTCGCAGAGTCTAATTGTTTGATTTTTCTTCCCTGTAGATAAAGCTCAGACACCATTTCACTGATGCTATCTTTGTAAATCCAGACAAAGAAATCCAGTGTGAAAGATACACTGTGAAAAAGCACAAGATTGGTAAAAACTAGATCAAGATTTGCTATTGCTGAATATTCAGTTTCCAGTGTATAACTAAGGCACGTTACTGATAAACCAGCTGATGCCTCACCATCATAGGTTTGGGAATGACAGGCTGACAGAGCAGGTAGAAATACAGTTCTAAGACATGTTTACAATCAGCATTATTAAAGCACCATAGATAAGCTTTAGAATGACTCTGGCTGAGTTGAATAAAGGATTGCTACATTATCTTTATGATGCACATTACTTGATGAAAGTGGACATTCATTACCTCCCCCAAGAAGGTTATGTTTCACCAAAGTCTGTGTGTTTGTTTTTTGTTTGTCTGTTAGCAAGATAACACAAAAACTACAAGATGGATTTACATTTTTTTTTCAGTGGTGTGGTTTGTCCAAGGAAGAAGCCGATACATGTTGGTGGTGATCTGCATATTTGTCTGGATGCAAAAAATTCCAAAATTCGTACAAATTCCCATAACTTAACATTGGACTGTATTTAAAAAAAATAATATCCCTGACAGCACTTGATGGATTCACTTCCAGAATTACAAGATAATATTTATAATTTAACTCTGTCTTCACAGTCAGTTGCATCTGGATCTGCTCCAGATCGACATCACAAAAAAAAAAACATTTACGTTTTATGTCATTGCAAATCCCATTCATTTCTCCTCAGCTACTGTGAGGGTTCTGCCCCCTGTTTTATTATTATGGAAACTGTAGTTTGTTTGCAAACTCAAGACTATGAAAGAAAGAAAGACATCCTTTATTAGTCCCTCATGGGGAAATTCCATTCTTTACACTCTGCTGAGTGCATGCTACACAAACATCAGCTGAAATACACATGCACATGCAAACAGGTGTTACGATGATGCATTGATGGAGAAATGTCAGAGTGATGGCTTGCTGCTCCTGAAGAAGTGCTATCAAGCAATTTTTGTGGTGAGGTGTTCAGTGCCTTGCTCAAGGGCACTTCAGCCGTGCCCAGAGAGTCCGCTGGCACCCCTCCAGTTACCAAGCCAACTTCTAAGCATGGTCCCCACCCCAATCCCTTACAGACTGAGGCTGCGTTTACATGGTGCTGAAAACGGTCAAATCCGATAAGTTTTCATTGCATTTTGGCCTTGCGTCTACATGGACACTCTCTGAAAATGAAAACTTTTGAAAACAGGCTCCAAGGTGGAAAGTATCCAGTACGCTCTCCATGCAGCTCCGTGTAAACCTGTATCAGAGCGTTTCAGGGTGAAACGCTGATGTCACCGCATGTGCAGTACTCTTTCAGATGAAGGCTGCACGCGCATACCAGGAACAACAACAGCTTTGGCTGTCTGCCGAGTAACGTGTGAGCCTCGTCCCGTGCTCGGTTTGTTATCCAGACCAAACTATCCCGACAGATTTTTTGTCCGAACTGATTTGTTGTCCAGAAAAGAAACTTCTGCATCTCTGTGCGTCTATTCGCCATTGTTGTTTGTGAAAAGTTTTTCTTCTTTGTTCGTGTATTGTGGTGGCGCTGCCTCTCTGCAGACCTACACCGCCACTGAACCGGCATGCACACTACAGCGGAGCGTTGTTGTCTGAACGCAGAAGAATTCTAAAACGCAAAGGAAAAATCTTTGCGTCTTTAAGTCAGGAGTTTCCATGTAGACGTAGCCTGAGCCACTGCCGCCCAACTAGGTCTACATATTACCCAGCTTCCCTTACATTGCCAGCGGAGGACTTCTCCATATGGACAGACTCGGCCATCATATCGCATTACATGGTAATCCAGAATTGTATCTTGGCGGAGGTAAGTGCTCTCTGAGTACTTTTCTATTTTTTGTCAATAGATCTGTATTTTTGAAATGTGTTTATTCTTGAGTTTTTGTCAGACACATTAGATTTAGTTGGAAGTGAAGCTTGATTTTCATCAGGCAAACATGTTAACGTCAACTAGACTGTTTCACATATCCATGGGCTATACTTCACATCCATCTGAGCAGCATCAAATGGAAATGGTTTGGGCAAGGCAGAACCTCTTTAAAAATATAGGTGACCATGCAAATGGCCACAATACGGGTGACTGACTGGTGTCATGTTTAAGAGAGTGCTGTCTTAACAATAGATTAGACAGTTGAAATTGCGCTCATAATGGCCAGCAATCTCAGTTTACAACAATGGAAATAACAGAGCATATCAGATAGTGGAGGGCCTAAACATATTTAGAGACTAGAAGGTCCAGAAGCCCCATGGCTTAACTTACAATAAAGGCTGATTTTACATGATGCGCTTCATTTGATATGTCTTTTGATTAATTATCAAGTCAATGGAGTAGAAGTAGAGGTAGAGCCAAGTAGATATAGTGACAGAAAGAAACTACAGCTTTACACACCATCTGTATAGAATTTGTATTTTTAGAGTAAAATCCAACTGGATGCAATAAGGGAGAATGAAGACAAGTGTAGCAGAGATTAGTTGTAATTCTCTTAATTCTTCTAATAAAGCAAGCTTCAATTTTACAATTGAGATGCCAATCATATGCATCAAAACACACACTTTACTGAGCTTGTTTCACTTACAAGGGATGCACAGCAGCACAACATTTAAATATCAGAGTATTTGTTAATGAAATAAGTTTGAAGTTTGTAGCGAGGCAGAAAGTAGAGAGACAGCCTGATTTTTTCGCAGCACTCCTCAGTGCTCTACTTCTGTGCGCTTTGGTGTGTGTAATACTCACAGTTGTTGAGGATTAATTCTGGCATTAGGTGGGGATAGTTGATCAAGACAGTTTATTAGTGATAATTTATTGGGAGAGTCATCCTGAGGTTAAGTTTTTGTACATGTTTTTTTTGGTTTAGATGCCGGTAAAGCATCCCTGCACCTATGAAAGTGGCTTTAGAATAAGCATGAAGTTTGCACGATAATTAGCTACTACAATCCCAGAAACGAAATTAGTACATAGACACAGTACAAAAGATTTTAGAATTTAACTATGGTAGATTTAATATTGTGCCTACCCTAAGAGACTTCAGACTTGACTTGGACTGGGCCTTGTAGACATGAGACTTGATTTTGCTACTTTTGCCTATCTTTGGATATCTGATGGTGAATCTGGTGCACCTTGCTGTTTTGCTAGGTTACTTCTGGTGCCAAAAGTCAAGGGCATTCAGTACATTAGCTCTAATTTAAATATTGAACTAGCTTAACATTATTAAAATAAGAAGACTGTTGAACTGCCTCAGATGATCTCACAGAAGGCAGGGCTGAGTTGAAGCTGTAATTTTGCAAATAAAGCAAAACATTCTAAGGAAGGAAATAAAGCTAGACAGGCTTGAGACCCTCATTTGCATAAATACATTTAATGGCATAGACACAGTACAGTCTATAATGTGCTTTGAAATGTGTTATTTTTAGAAGATGCATACAAGCATATGGCTAAACATAATGCGCAGATGTCACTGAGGAGGCATTGCCCTGCCCTTGACCCATGGGACACAATACCAACATCTGTGAGGGGAATAAATATAAAAAAAAAGAAATATGCTATTTATTTTGTGTCTTACCATGAACCCATAACCCGTGGTCATGTGCTCATGATCCTTTAACGGTGTACCCCCCTTACTCGCCTGAGCTGCGACCATTCAAATGGAGGAAAAAACTAAAGACATAAACATGCCAGAGATTTTAAAAGCTTGGAGATTGGACTGCATGTCTGACTAGCCACAGGGCAATTTCAGAGTGGAACTAAATGAATGATGATGATAATAACATCACGGGTCACCCCTGCAGTTCACTGAAATATTTCTGTCCCGTCTTATGTATTTTTGATTCTCCAGTGTCGGTCGTGTCTAAAGGCTCTCCCCCCACTGGTGCCCAGTGTGATGCATATTGTTGGCTGGAGAAAAAAATGAAAGGATAAAATATTCAGGTCAATTTTACTAAATTTGCACAGGCACTGCAGCTTTAATGATTTCTTTACTGCTTATAATGAAAAAGTCATTTCATCCTCATCAATATTTCAACTTCTGCAATCATCATGCTTCTTACTAAGAGATGCAGATTCATGCGTGGCACACACATCATTATGAGAGTGTTACTCTCTTTAGCTGAGCACGTAGACATTACCTTAATGTGTCCAAATGAGCGTGAAGAAGTCATGTCTTACCCTGATAATCTCATGAAGTTACACTGCAGTGATTCAGTTTGCACCACAATACACTCAAGCCACATTACCCGGGTATATGTGGCGTCTTCTCCTCTTCCTTTCCGGATCTCCTCAGTTTGTCTGCAATCCCAAAGGAGTTAGAAGATAACTCTGTCTGATCAAAGTATTTGAATGAATCATCCTGTAGTCTGAGGGCCTTCAGCTCCGAGGAGAAGCGCACAGCCTGATTGGATTTTCCACTTTCAGGAGTGATTCCTCTGTAATGTCTCTGACACCTCACTAAGGCAACACTGTCATACTCTCTTATCTGGTTCAATTTTCTCCTATTGGTATTTTTTCTCTCTCTGTGAGGACCTGAGGACATGCAAGACAATGAGACATGTAAGGGGATACACTCTCCCTTGTTATCGGGAAACGGTGAGAGAGCGATGGAGTTTTGTTGTATCGACGGAAACACAAGGCGGCCTTTCTCTGCAGGGAGTCGACTGTAACAGCGTTTTGATGCAGGTAGCATTATATCAAACTGTTAGTAAGGCACCACTTCATCAATTATGCTCAGAGGCTAAACATGCCGGCGTAGTAGCTCCCATGGGAAACCTCAGTTAGATCAGTTAGCTTGTGTGTGTCTATATCAGCGTATTCAGTGAAAGCATGCTGTGAGTGTTTTTCTTGTTTTTGTGCAAACGTAAATCATTAAATCTCGGCAGGAAATTTTGACACACACTAACTCTTGAAGGTGGAAAATAGACTCCAAAGAAAAGCTTTTGTAAAAAGTCTTCAGTCTCTCCCTGATGCATTAATTCACCTGCTCAGAGCCTAAAATAGACTGAAGCGCTCATGAGGATGAGTTACAACAGTGCAGCAAATGTGCTTTTATCAGTGTGATTCTGAATCCATAAGAAGAAATTCTGTCTGATTCTCAAAGTAGTAGCAGTAGTAGAAGAATTATTGTTATCATAAGTAACAGTAGAAGTGTCATTAGTATGAATAGTAGAAGTAGAATCATCATTATTATTATGAAAAGCCACTGCAGTAGTAAAATGATTCTCATGAATAGTAAAAGTTATCATTGTAAAATTATTTTTATGAATAGTGTTAGCAGTAGTAGAATTATCATCATTATGGACAGTAGTTGTAGTAGAAGTAGTAGTATTACAAGTATTATGAATAGTAGTAGAATAATTAGTGGTGGAGTTACTAGTATTATGAGTAGTAGTATTGGTAGCATTATTTTGAATAGAAGAAGTTATAGCCATTACAAATGTAATATTAGTAACATTAGTATTACTAATGTTATGACCAATAGTAGTAACTGTATAATTAATGCTATGAAAAGTAGTAGAAAGAGTAGAATGTTTATAATGAACAGTTGTATTAGTAGCAGTAGAACTATTAGTATTATGGATCATAGTTAGAGTAGTAGTATGAGTATTATGAATAGTGGTTGAAGAATTAGTGGTAGAGTTATTAGTATTATGAACAGTAGCAGTCATAACCATTACAAATGTAATAATAGCAATAGCAGAATTTGTATTGTTATGACTAGCAGAAGCAGTAGTAGTAGTTTTAGTAGTAGTAGCTATTATTATGAAAAGTAGTCAAAACAGTAGAAGTAGAATTATGCAAACAGGCCCTTTAAGACAAAGCGAATCAAACAGATGAACAAGCAGTTTGAACCAGAAACTTTTGTGGAAACAGATATTTTGGAGAAGTGTTTATGTGTTTAATTTATAAAACTACAACTGTAGTCATCTAATATGGTATGTGTTTGTATACCTTCTACCAGTAATTGCAGCATATGTTAAAAGATGATGGAGCAAATTAATATCAAGACATGTAAATTCTTAATTTTCCTCTTTCTTTCCTCTCTAAGATTGATTTCATGTTAAATCATTTGCACTGCAAGAGCACAGCTGGATATGTACAGCATCTAAGAATATGAAACAAGGCTTTTTAAATGAGAAATGAGGTATCAGTCAGCTCTCAATTTTCATTTTGTATGCACTAAATCTGATCAATATTGCAATAAGATTGTGTAAAATTTCCAATACAGACGTCAGTGACTAGAAAAAAAAAGGTGCTACATATTTGTTTGATGCACATTTTCTTTGGAGTAGGGAGGCCATTTAATCCCTCTTATAAATAAAGTAATCATAAGTAAGAACATAATAAAAGCAACAAATCAACATCTGGATTAAAACATCACCTTTTTTCAAAATGTACTAAGAAAACAAGAGCTCTTCTCTCAGATACACAGGATATGGTTGCCACTTGCCCCTAGAGAAGAAGCTGTCACCTGCTGACACAAGCAAGAATAAGAAGAAAGTTAAAGCCTCAGTGATGTTTGAGACAGCTTACTGTTAGCTTTTTCTTTTTGAGTGACCTTGTTTGAACAAAGTTTTTTAATCTAATAACACAAGAAAAACAACGAATCCCTTTTTTTTATTAGTTTACACACTGGTCTACTAGATTTACTTCACATTTCAGTGTGTGCTCTCATTTCTCTTTGCTCAATGTTGTGCCGCTCTGACAGTTGTGCCCCTGGACTCTGGGAAACCACCACCATGCAGAACAGCTTGTTCCCAGGTGCAGTCATATCAAGGCTTGCACAGAACAGCAATGTTTGAACACTCTAATCCTCAGCCTCCATTCTTCCAAAACTTCAATAGCCACTGCCGCCGTCGCTGCCTCTTTCCCCTCCCTGCAACAACTGCTTCTGTGGTGCTCTGCACACAAACCCAGAGAGGGCCCAGGCTGCTAGGAGCCTTCATTAGACCTTCAAAGCTGGGAGCCGAACGTGCTTGATGATAAAACACTGTTTTGACCCATCTCTTTGAAGAGTGTTACAATACATGAACTGTACCAGAGGCCTGAGCACACATGGGCTGTTCAAACTCTGTTATCGACAGGCAAAAACACACACCCACACTCATGGGTACACATACAAAATGACGCAGGCAGAAGATGGATTGCAGGAGCCAGTACAGTCCATTTTGCGGCAGCCTTTAGATCAATCCAAAAAGCAAAAGGGCAGAGTTCTCGGCCTATCAGTATAACAGAGTCTGCTGACCTTTTTAAATGAGTGAAAGATACGCTAAGGTAAAGTAAACAGTGGTTTGTTTGCAGCATCATGGCAAGCCGTATTGATCTCTGTTCTTGGAAAAGGTCACACACTTGAGAGGTGATTGTTATTAGATAAGCAAAAAAATCAGACCGTGAACTTTTCAGAGCCAGACAATGACATTTAATTGTTTTAGCTTAGTGTTATTCCAGCGTAATGGAGGGTTTTTCCCCCTTTAAATGCACCTTGTTGCATTATGTACAGTAGAATGGATGGGCCCTGGCCGGACATTTGCTGAATCAGCATCGCAGTAGTGCGTGGCGGGTCATTAGCTAACGAGGGCCAGGCTAATGTCTGCTAAATAGCTAATAACTCCAGTGTGAGGGAGCGCAGCCAGGAAAGAGGATGAATGGACTTTCAGCAGTCTTCCAATGCCGCGTTTAATGCCAATAATGCTTTGTAGTCTCTTTCAGGGTGAGGTCAATTTCAATGAAGTGAAGTTTATGGTTTCACAAACATAATTATCATCGTTTTTCATCTTCCTGTCTCCCTGCCGGCCCCTTTTTTTCCTTCTTTTCTTTTATGTTAAGATCTGAAGCAGGAAACAAACAGTTTTGCGAAAGGAATGTAAATGCTTCTTCTGTGTCTGTGTTTTGGTCTGTAGGTGGTTCCCCCTGTCTTATCTCTGTGCTCTAATTAATGGCAGAGCTGATCACAAAAGGATATACATGAAACAGACAAATGCAGGTGGGATCCTGGCAACAAAACTTCCAGAGCTCTTTAGATTCAGTACAATTAGATGCAATTAACTGAGGCTAAAGATGATAACCTAAACTTTTGCACAAGGATTATGACAGCCTTCTGTCATCATTAGTGCAGTCAGAGATTTGTATTGAAGTGTGTGTGTTTGATTGGAAACTGTCTTAGGCTATCACAATCATCCGGCTCTTGTTCACATGGCCACATATTCTTTCTTAAACACAAATTACAATTTTTATTCAATTTAAGATTTTTTTACACAACATGTCTTATGGTATAATTCAAAATGATAAATCATCACTCAGTATAAACCAAATGAATTCACACAAGTAAAGTTGCTTATTAACTTCACCTCACTAAAATATATTTATGACTGATGCCTGTATAGGATCTGACTTATCCAGGTCATGACAATCAGTGCTGATCAAAGGGGCAACAGGCTGGTTCAGATTATTGAAGATGTTTTGCCTCTTCTCCAAAAGGCTTCTTCAGTTCTTTAGCTCTTCAGCTTCTTGAGAGTTGACTGAAATAGTTTCAATATAAAGCCATGTCGAGCATTAAAGACAGGGTTGGAAAAAAGATTTAGATACACTTTTTGTTACACTGGGTATAATGATCATTTTGTCCCGATGGCAATCAGTGCATGACGTGTTCTGAAAAGAGAGCAAAAAATAGCTGCTGTCTACAGCAGGAGTAAAATAGGGAAAACACCAACCAATCACATGGAATTTATTAAGCAAAATAAATCCCATACTGCCGTTCTGCCCACCTTCTGAGCGTACATTTTACTGGCATGCACTGACCCTGATTCAATGTGGGACCCAAGTATGCTGGTGAATGGCAGAGAAACTACCCAGACTGTGATTATTGCTGACCGCTCCTCCTGCTAAAAAGAGCAAGAAAATAAAAGATGGGGGCAGAGAAGGCCGAAACAGTGAGTACTAACTAACTTGACATGTTTGTTTTTTTAACTGTACTATGGTAATGTTTTTGTGTCTTCTTACTGTTAAGTGAGACTTGAGTTGGCATCGTGCAAAACAAAAATGATGTGATGAGGACGGTTTTGAGTTGGTGGTTTTATATCTTACATATAGTCCTGAATCAGCGGCGCTCATGCATGTGAGTGGGGGCGTCGTTTGGAGGAGCTCCAGGGAGGCAGAGGGAGGGGCTAAGCGGTGTCCTAAGGAGATGCTACATTCAAATTCATGCTAGTTTTCTGTGACTATTAACCCTACCTTCGATATGCAAATGAAATGGAAGTCACCTGTGAGTCCTTGGCAGGGCCATAGACCTAGGCTGTTGACCTTGGCCATTTCGAATTCACATAATATTTTAGCAGCATGCAGGCTACTGCTTTTGTCAAAATGTAGTTGGTAGTTTGTGAACATTTGCAAAATCCACATGATGCCAAAAACACCCAGATGTCATACTGCTTTTTGGAAAATTAACAGTATTCATCAGACCAGTGTACCTTGCATATTGCTACTAACAGCACAAAGCACAAACAAGTCAGAAGGGTAAATAATTCAGCTTTCACACTAAAATTGGTGGGTCAATGCAGGTTTTTCAATGTGGGTTAACCAACTATCAATCAGCAAGTGACTCTTCTCCCACTGCCAGCAGACCCAGGTCTAATATGCAGCAGACGAGCTGTCGGGCTGTTTTTTTCCTCAAGCGCATCAAGATGATGTCACCACATTGATGACATCATCAGCATGACAAAACAAGACCTTGTAAACAAGGGAAAGTAGCATAGAAGACGTTGACAGGATTTTCTTTATTTTGTACTTTTGTCCCCCTTTAAAAATGTACTAAGTCAGCGCTGATGTTACATAGGCAAATGGAAGTTATTGCTGAGACGTCAAAGAGCCACATAAGTTACAGACGGAGGGAGCAGGTGTGATATTATGCCGACGTCATGCCGTACATTAGTGGGTCAACTCGGGTGTGATATTCTCACTGAAGCCGAGGTGAGCCATAAAAACCTTTGTCGCTTCCAGGATCAGTCAACTAGGGTCAAAATGCAGTGAAACCCTTGCAAACTGCCAACAGGACCCAATTTTTACTTGGTTTAAATATGTTTTTTAGCCAGTCTGAAAGGGGTTTAAGGGACCATCAACCTTAGCAATTTTAAAATTATCACTGACGCTGTTACGTTTAAATAACAACAAAGCAAATGAAACTTGCTAAATGAATTATTTTCATGTCACTAAATGGATTTTGTGGTGAAAATCAAGAAAATGCTAATACAAATCCATTATTAGACTTGTCTGGTCAGGAAATGGGCATTAAATTTAGCAGCTAGCTCTAACCTAAGTTACCATTCACTTTTATTTTTTTTAACCTGAAAGAGAAGTTAGCTAAAGTTTGGATTTGGGAGGAAGGCATACAGCTAATTTTGCATAAATTAAAGAAATCTGATCACTAATGTGTTCATATCGTTTTTGTTTTGTATGAATAGTTGCTCAGTTGGTGGCAAGAATGAGCTATATATGATATACACCACTCAAAAAAGAATCAATAAATAAATCAAAAAGGAAGAAGAATCAGCTCTGTTGGGTCATATCACAGCCTCATGCTAATGTAAAATATAATATGCTGTAAGCTGCTGTTGTACATTGTCTTTAACAGTTTTGAAAGCACAGGTTTTACTTGTGGACACTTCCTGGTTCATTTGGGTCACAGGTTGTTTTTTGGTACTTTGGTACTGGTTGAGTTGAATTGGAGTCTTAGTCTCCCACCATGGTTTCTCCATCATAACAAGAATTGCTTTCCTGACACCTCTCTCAAACTGATACTGATATATGCACTATACAACTATATTTCACTCATAAGTATACTCAATAGCCACTGAGAGAGGAAGAGGAATTTCCCCTTGAGAACTATATGATTGAGAGAAGGTAACATTAAACAAAATCATCAGCAAAGGACATAAAGGGACTTAAATTTAAGGCCAGGCTGTGTAGAATTTTCAAGAAATTGCTATAAGTGCATAGTATGTGATACAGCTAAGATATCAGTAGGGCTGGGTATTTCCAACAACTTCACGATACGATACATATCCCGATACGAAGGCCACAATATGATACGTATCCTGACACACATAAATTGTGAACATTGACTATGCTTTATGCAAAATTCTTGACAAGTTTAGCTTTTTCTTATAAGAAGAAAAAGAGCAAGGATGAGTTTTAAATGGTTCTACAACTTGAGAGACATAAATTCAGACCCTCAAAGATGGTAGACCTAAGTTCTAATTTAGAACATATGCTTCAATATGTAGCTCGTCTTCTACCTTGAACTGTACCACTGTTAACATTAGCCAAAGTGTATTTACAATAACTGTCAAAATATTTAGGCAGTATTGATTCTGTAGAATCCGTATCGATACACGTATCCCAAAGGAGTGCGATACGATATTTTGCCGTATCGATATTTTGAGCACAGGCTTAAATGTCAGTGGGTATTGTGTGCTGTGCCATTACTTGAGAGACAGAGAATAAAAACTGCTCTATTAAAAGTAACCCTGAGCACTGCTTTCAAGTATCTTACCCCATTATGTTTAATACAATAGCGGATAATTAATAAAGGTTCTCACTCAGAGCAAGTGGCACAGTCTTTCAGGTATGAGGACCCTTTATGTAATCATCTCAAGGTCTCTTCATTCTTCAAAATGTTTGCAAAACTAAAATGACATGATAATAACCACCTGTACTCCCTTTAGTTTGTCTTTGTCTTTTATTAGTCTCTTTGTGCAGTCCTTAGTTCGCCAGATTGCTGCTAAGAAAGAAAAGAGCCCATCAAACATTGATGAATGCCACTCTCTGCCTGCTGCTCCACTGATTTGCATCCCTGTCCTGGCTCTGATTTCCTGCTCTTGGTCTCGCAGAGGGGACTCAAACACGCAAATGCACGTCAATTAAAGTCAGGATCTGAGTGTCAGTTCATTTATCCTAAGCACGACACACAGGCACACACTCACACACATAGGGCCATATTGCTGTATTAGACTGTTGGTACCATCAGCTCACTCCTCTGAACATTTCCTCAGGGCAGACTATTCATCAACGAAGCACTTTGCTGCTTTACTTCTGCGACTCTGGGAGAAGAAGGCAGCTGATGTCCATCTGATAATGAGAGTTTTAAGAACATTCTGTACTACAGTATATTTTGTCGAGTAATCTGACTGGACACGAGGCTCTCCAGGAGGGCTGATGTAAGTGATTATTTGTGCAGCTTCACCTCTGCCAGATGTTCTTGATACAATATATTAACATAAAACATCTCTTTCGGTAAATCTGGCACCTCCAAATTACACCACAGACTTTAATTCACTGTATGCATATTTAAGAATCTGTAAAATATACTAATAAACTGACGTTATGCATCGAGATGTTCAGGTGATGTTTGGACAAATTAAAAAGTGACTGTAGGAGTATGTTTAGGTCTGTCTACAGAAAAGTTGTACTATATGAGTTTATTTAGCAATAATAGTTTTTGTTGTTAATTACTTTTATATGCTGTATGCTTCATGCAGAACTGTTATAAAAGGCAATGTCCCACGTAGGGTTGTGATATTTTTGTGGAAATGAGCACTGTGATATCTTGGGCTGGAAAGTTCTCAGTACCAAACTTTACGAGAGAACTACAGTATTGACCATCATGTGATACTGCTTTTAAACACAATTCTCCCATGCCCTATTAATTTTTGATTTAAATACAGTGCTTACCAAATTCAAAGATGTTAATCCCAATAAAAGGTTTATGCCACAGCTGCCAAATAAAACAGCATTGGGAATTACCGAAACATAAAAATAATTTTGGTTATTCTCAATGTTTCTATAATGGTTAATACACCAGTATGTGGAAGCTCTTTAACATAATTGATAATTTTATTGCTGAAATACAATGCTTATTGTTACCTACACCAAGGAGACTATGTTTTCGCTCGGGTCTGTCTGTTTGTTGTTTGTCTGTTTTTGAGTAAGTTTGTTTGTCTGTTAGAAAGATTATGCAAAAACTACAAAATGGATTTACATGAAATTTTACCAAAGGTGTGATTTGGTCCAAGGAGGAAGCCGTTACATTTGGTGGTGATCTGCATATTAATCAGGAGGCCAAAAAAATCCCAAGATTTGTGCAAATTCCCATCACTTAACAATGGGCCATATTTTAGAGAATCTGATCTGTCATCATTTGATGGATTAATTTCAGCATTTACACAGTGATTTACAGTGTTGTGTGTAACGCGTTAGAAAGTAACGCGTTACAGGAACGAAACTACTTTTCCGGGTAAAAAGTGAAGTAACGCGCTACTGTTGAAAATTTGGTAACGAAACGTAGTTCCTTTTTTAATGCAGCCCGCCGTTACATTTCCCTCGGACAGATCTGACACTGAAGCTGCCTTCTCAGCTGCTCGCACAGACACGAGCAGCGTTGCCAAGTCTGCTCGTTATAAGCGTCTAAAGGCTGAAAATCTCGTGAGTCACTGCCACATGTTGTGGTTTTTTAGGCTTGTTTCTAGACGTGAAGTTGCTTCTTGGGGCTCTTAAGTCTGTGTGTATTGCCCTGATTATCTTCCAGCTCCTAACATAACGGAAAACACGACTGCGGTAGGTAGTTTGTCCACTTCCTCGTTTCCTGGTTATATACACGCCCACAAACACAGTCACGCACATGGCGCATACTCTAGAGCCAAAGTTGCCAGGTCTGCTTGTTATAAGCGACGGTCTTTTCTTGAATAGATACTTAGCACTGTGATATTAAAATGTAATGTAGATGAAAATTAGCACACTTTGTGTAGACTTCTCTTTTTAAAAAGTAGTATATCACATTAGGAAAGGAAATAGCTGGAGGTTGCTTATTTTGGGCTTATTTTTATTGACCAGGTTGCTTATTTCAGAAGCAAAATGTGGAAACACTGGGCAGGAGCTCTCATTCCACAGGGTATGTGTCATTTTGTAAAATAAAGAGCACAAAAAACTGTTATGTTCTCTGTAGTAGAACTTTTTGTAGGCCTTCACATTTAGGAATAGATATGGGGTTCTGTCCATGATCAAGCAATGTAAAAGTAACGGAAAAGTAACTTGAGAAGTTACTCTCCATAGAGGGTAACTAAGTAAAGTAAAGAGTTACTTTTTTCAGATGTAATGAGTAACGAGCAAACACTACTTTTTAAAAGTAACTTCCCCAACACTGGTGATATATATAAAATAACTCTATCATAATGGCCAATTTCACAAGTTTATAATGGCAAATCCCATTCATTTCTCCTCGGCTGCTGTGAGGGTCTTGCCCTCTTTATGTTATTATGGAAATTGTAACTTTGAAAACTCACGTCAACGTTTTTCAAGCCTAAGTCATAACATTTCCCAGCTTCCCTTGCAATGCCAGCGGAGGAGTTCCCCACGTGGACAGACATGAGCAGCGACTCGGGTGTCACATCGGAGCTCGTGGTGATCCAGAACTGTATCTTGGCAGAGGTCTGTGCTATCCATGTGGTTTCTAGTCATCCATGAGTTTTCAAATTTTCTGTTTTACACACACAGAAAAATCACAACAATTGTAAAACAAATTATTTTGTCCTTGGTATGTCAAATTATGAATATTACTTGCATTCCTGAATAGAAAAAAAGATAGTTTTCGTGGTTTGATGTTATTCTTCAAAAGAGTAAAACTTGGAAAGTTCAACAAAAATGTAAGAGTCCACATTAAAGTGCTTCACGATACTGGATGGTGTCTGAGAAATATAGGGAAAGACATAAGGTCTTCTTACAATATGGTCGTTTACTTTGGAGTCAGTTCTGAGACTGGTACTCACAGATGCACCAAGAAAGAGGCAGGAAATGAAAGTTAACTGAAGCAGATGTCAGACACCTCAAGACATTAAGTGCTAGAGACAGAAAAAAGACCACTGCTGTTCTTCAGGTAGTAGATAAATGCTTCTAGATCAGAGTCTGGGAAAGTCTCCAGAAAGACCATAAGCAGATGACTGATGGAACAAGGCTTGAATGGAAGAATGGAAGCTAAGAAGCCATTACGAGGCCCACAAACACCCAGAAATACTTCAGATTTGCCAGGGAGTACACAAACTGGACTGTTGATGGCTTTAGGAAAGTAGTTTGGACAGACAGATTCAAATTTGAACTCTTCGGTCATGTTTATATCTGCAGAAGAGCCCAAGAAGATATTGATGCTGTATGCATTGTACCAGCTGTGAAACATGGTGGAGATTCCATTATGGTTCCTTTTGTGAGCAAGTTAGTGACAATTGACAGTATCCCTGACACTTTATTTGGAGCACATAGGACATTTGTTGTAAAACCTGGAGGACATCAGAAGAAGTGATGGGGTTCATTATCCTTCTCATCCTTTTTTGTCTATTTAGAAATCCATACTCAAAACCCACCGGTTCAGGACTGCATACTCCACTTAGCAATAACATACCTTCTCCTCCCCATGCCTGTCAGTTTGTCCGTCCGTCCATCTGTGAACAAAGTAACTCAAAAAGTAATGGATGGATTTTCATGAAATTTTCAGGTAATGCTCAGTATGGGAAAAGGAA
Source organism: Scarus forsteni (assembly GCA_036419115.1). NCBI lineage: Eukaryota > Metazoa > Chordata > Actinopteri > Labriformes > Labridae > Scarus > Scarus forsteni. Next base: position 12,145,052 of record JAZDUH010000098.1, on the reverse strand, counting down.
GAACTGATTCGATTTTTGTATTGATCCGGATCAGCGTCTGGCCGCAATGATGAAAAATGTGATTTTTGTGAATAACTACTGAACTAAAATACATATCATTATGAATCCAATTGCTAATGGTATGTTTTCATGGTCAATGAATCTAAATATTTAGATGAAATAAAGGTAGGACTAATATTTATGGTGAAAATCACAATATGGGTGAGGACTGTGGCGCTGGCAGAGGTCTGCGCTCTGTGAGTGCTTTTGTAGTTTTATTATTACTGTTGATTTTATTGTTGTTTTTAAATCTTGTAAAGTGTTCTTTACTGTTATGTAAGGCACTTTTAAATAAAATGTATCATTATTGTTATAATAATAATTATAATATTAATAATAATAATATAATCATTATTATTATTACCTGAATATTACCTGAATATTACCAGTATTGTGATACCAGTTGCTGTAACAACATAGCTTGTGATCATCATCTTTGTTATAAACCTGGCATTACTGATCAAAACTCTAAAATAACATCAGCTGAATATACTGCTTCTGATAAACATTAAATGAAGATAATGAGATCATGAATAAAAGATTTAACTGCTTAATTCTCTAATATCCGTCATGACTCCACAAATCAGCGCCAACTGTGACGTCATGTGCTAACCCAGAATCTATTACAATTCTTTGTTCCTGGATTTGCCTCTTTCTTTCCATTTCATCTCGCCTTTCTACTTCTGGGAATGTTGCTGTGCACCCACCCCTTAAAACCCATTAAATCCCAAGGAGGGGTCTCAATTTTATACTTGCAGATTCTGTAGGTTTTGTTATTCATGGATGTTCTGGCAACTGTGGTATCTTAAGACTAAAATAATCCATATGCACTGATCCATACAAGTCATATGGATTGCATATAATAAGGCTGCAGTGCTGTGAAAATCATGGGGGCTTCCTGTGAGAAATAAAAAAACAGGAGGGTCTGGAGATGCCCTTGACAAACTGAGAAAATCTGGATCAACTGGATCATTATACTGTTTTAATTAGTCTCTACTGTGGAAAAGAAATACAGACTGAACATGTTTACTTGTCTGTTTGCCGCATGTGTGATTGTACAAATATCGTCGGCAGGCAGCACCCAGTCTCTGCTGTGTCTGTGCCAGGCGTGTACACACACATTATTCCAGCACTTAGTCGCACAAATGTTCTCTGTTTTCTGCACAAGATGGAGCGAAAAGAGGAAAAATCTAGGGAAAATGGTTCTTTTATTCATTCCCAAGATTGATATGACATCCTCCAGATCTGAGGATTAGGAAGTAGCACACGGGGCCTCTGGGCAATTCTCTAAACTGTCTAAATCTGAGGCGCGATATGGCACCTATTAGATAAGCAAATGTGTCTGTAAATACATAATACATGACAGCCAGAGGACTCTGATGGGCTTGTTTTTGTTCAAAGCCTGCGACTGTGGAGGGAGGCACTGTCTTGTGGAACCAGAATGCATGCATTGTGAAGCACTTGATGGTTTTTGTTTTATTTGCATTTTTCTGTTTTTCAGAGCACCAGTTTCTTCAAGGGAGCACGTGGGCTGGGTGTAAGTGAGCAGCAGCATCAACCTCAGGGGGGTTCAAAGCACTCCCAATCCTCTGTATCGCTGTCTTAAAACCCTGTGAGCTGTAAGTGATCATGCAGCATCGGGCGGCTGTTGTTTTGAGTGGCTTGTTGACATGTGAAACCTCCCTTGCAAATTAAAAAAAAAAAAAAAAGCTGCAGATTTTGGCATCTGTTTCTTGCTGATATATATGAATTCACAAGTTTTTTCTCTGCCTTCCCTCTACGGCAGTGAAAAATTATCAGTGCTTCCCGGGTGGGAGATGAGTAATGTGTGTTAACATGAAGTGGAGCGCCGCATCATTTTAATGTGTAACAACAAGGAGATGGAGGTTTTCCCAGCAAACGCGAGCCTCCATTACAAGGCTTTACTAATCCATCCATGCAAATCCATGTCCAAAATGCGCCTTTTGTGTATAATCCCGACACAATTTCTGTGGGATTAGGATTTAGCGAGGGAGAAAAATGACTGGTGGAATACAGTGCATCAAAAATATCAGCCAGTGTTGTGTTCATCTTTGTTATAAACCTGGCATTACTGATCAAAACTCTAAAATAACATCAGCTGAATATACTGCTTCTGATAAACATTAAATTAAGATAATGAGATCATGAATAAAAGATTTAACTGCTTAATTCTCTAATATCCGTCATGACTCCACAAATCAGCGCCAACTGTGACGTCATGTGCTAACCCAGAATTTATTACAATTCTTTGTTCCTGAATTTGCCTCTTTCTTTCCATTTCATCTCGCCTTTCTACTTCTGGGAATGTTGCTGTGCACCCACCCCTTAAAACCCATTAAATCCCAAGGAGGGGTCTCAATTTTATACTTGCAGATTCTGTAGGTTTTGTTATTCATGGATGTTCTGGCAACTGTGGTATCTTAAGACTAAAATAATCCATATGCACTGATCCATACAAGTCATATGGATTGCATATAATAAGGCTGCAGTGCTGTGAAAATCATGGGGGCTTCCTGTGAGAAATAAAAAAACAGGAGGGTCTGGAGATGCCCTTGACAAACTGAGAAAATCTGGATCAACTGGATCGTTGGCAGGTACTGTTTTAATTAGTCTCTACTGTGGAAAAGAAATACAGACTGAACATGTTTACTTGTCTGTTTGCCGCATGTGTGATTGTACAAATATCGTCGGCAGGCAGCACCCAGTCTCTGCTGTGTCTGTGCCAGGCGTGTACACACACATTATTCCAGCACTTAGTCGCACAAATGTTCTCTGTTTTCTGCACAAGATGGAGCGAAAAGAGGAAAAATCTAGGGAAAATGGTTCTTTTATTCATTCCCAAGATTGATATGACATCCTCCAGATCTGAGGATTAGGAAGTAGCACACGGGGCCTCTGGGCAATTCTCTAAACTGTCTAAATCTGAGGCGCGATATGGCACCTATTAGATAAGCAAATGTGTCTGTAAATACATAATACATGACAGCCAGAGGACTCTGATGGGCTTGTTTTTGTTCAAAGCCTGCGACTGTGGAGGAGAGCACTGTCTTGTGGAACCAGAATGCATGCATTGTGAAGCACTTGATGGTTTTTGTTTTATTTGCATTTTTCTGTTTTTCAGAGCACCAGTTTCTTCAAGGGAGCACGTGGGCTGGGTGTAAGTGAGCAGCAGCATCAACCTCAGGGGGGTTCAAAGCACTCCCAATCCTCTGTATCGCTGTCTTAAAGCCCTGTGAGCTGTAAGTGATCATGCAGCATCGGGCGGCTGTTGTTTTGAGTGGCTTGTTGACATGTGAAACCTCCTTGCAAATTAAGCTGCAGATTGGCATCTGTTTCTTGCTGATATATATGAATTCACAAGTTTTTTCTCTGCCTTCCCTCACAGTGAAAATTATCAGTGCTTCGAATTGGGAGATGAGTAATGTGTTAACATGAAGTGGAGCGCCGCATCATTTTAATGTGTAACAACAAGGAGATGGAGGTTTTCCCAGCAAACGCGAGCCTCCATTACAAGGCTTTACTAATCCATCCATGCAAATCCATGTCCAAAATGCGCCTTTTGTGTATAATCCCGACACAATTTCTGTGGGATTAGGATTTAGCGAGGGAGAAAAATGACTGGTGGAATACAGTGCATCAAAAATATCAGCCAGTGTTGTGTTCAATTTGTTGTTTATCCCCCCCACTGCCTCTATATATTACATCACATCAAAGCGGGTGGCCTCTTGAGAGGGGAGACAGCTGAAGGAGTGTGCTTCAGGAAAAATGAAACCATATTCTATATGTTGACACGCAGCCTTCCTGAGATGCCACCCCCCTATGTGGTGCAGCGCCATGGAATGAGTCTGCATGTAAGAGCAGATTAAATTGCTTTATCCTAAACCATAACAATTTATTCTGCTTCAGCATGACTTTTTGCTTGACACTGTATAATAGACCGCAGTGCATATGGAAAGTAGGCATGATATGTTTAGCTCACACTCTTCAGAGATATTATCTCCCCGAGCCACCTACTCTGCCAGCCAGTCAATCAGCACTTCAGAGTCCACAGGCCCTGAAGTGAGAGAGAGGAGGGAGCGTGACAGGAAGTGAGAAAGAAAGATGTTTCAATAAGCTGCAGTATTAAATAAAAACAAATAAAAAAAGCTCTGATTAGTGTGATGGATACGTCTGCAAGTTTGAAATGGTGCTAACTTGCATGATCTAAGTGTAGGGGAAACTGGGGTTGGTTGTTATATGTGTAGGTTGTAACATTGCTCATTAAAGGTGTAGTCAGCGATCTTCCAATCTTCTAATCTAATGCACTATTTGTCAAATTCACCGTATTTCTCCTCTCCATCCACAAGATGTCCCCACTGACAGCATGTTGAAAAAAAAAACATTTTCAATACACTACAGCTGGCCTGTGCAGCAGGTAAATAATACTGTGGCTCGAGTTCACCAAACAAAAGCAGATACACCCCCCCCATCAACAGATCATCATGCATACAGATTAGACAGGAGAGGGGGGAGGGGAGTGCGTAGCGTTAGTGCGTCTGAGGAGAGAGAGAGAGAGATACAATCACTGAAAAAGCAATGCAGAATAGGTAAGCAACATTAGCTTTGTGGTGCTTCACAGAACAGTAACAGCCATCAGGCATTCATCTTATTGTCTAATCTGCCAGAATGTACTGTTGTTGTGATGTTATCAATAACGGCAGTCGAGTTGTCTGACGAGTCAGGGTTACCTTAGCTACGTTGGTCAGCTACGCAGTTTCTACGGCCGTTTCAATGACGATGCACGTCCATCAGCTTTCGGGGGTGGAGCCAGGGGTGAGGTATGAAGGGAGAGGCGGGTCTAAATTTGTTTATAAACAACCTCTCCTCTCGTTTTCTCCCACATCACTGACTACACCTTTAAGGCAAACCATTGTTATAATTCACTTTATTAGTTAAACAGCTCAATAATGCAAACAGCTAATCAGCCAGTCACATGGCAGCACTTTAGAGCCCTATTTTGATGATGTGAAATGTGTTGGCTAAAGCGTATGGCACATGTATGAGGCATGCCAATCTATATTTTGTGATTTTGAGGATGCATGTTCTTCACTCAAAGTTAGGCACAGGGCACAAACGGGATGGATTATGTGTCTTGTTTATACATGGATGTGTTTTAGGCATAACATAGATCCAACCAATCAGGGTAGCGAATGAGCGGAGTCTTATGAGCGGCTCTTTTAAGTGAACAATGAGAACTCATTCACAGTTCTGAGTGAGCTGATTGATTGCAAGCGAATTTTTAAATTAAAATTGCCCACACTGCCCTCACGTGTCATCGGTGTGCTCCACGACTTGGAGTTGTGCATTCCTTCATGTGAACCATTTACATGTCTGGGTTTCAGTTTTCCACAGCACGCTTCAATCACATGAACTCAGCTATAGGGATGAGCATTGCGCAGCTAACTTTGGGGAGGAGATATTAGTAAGTGCTGCCTGAGTGGGCTGAAGATATTCACCGTTGCATTATAAGGGAGGTAAAGGAGAGAAAGTACTGAGCACCAAGCACCACTCAAGTCTGGTTTACTGGACTGAAGCCAGTATTTATGGCTTTTTCAGGGGGGAAGAGAGAGCAACTGAAAAAACCTAAAAAAATGAGCCAGAGTCAGAAACTTAGCAGCTTATGTATGCCCTTGTCTGGGAATGAAGGTAAAGCTTAGTGCAACATTAGTGTAAAAACAAACAAACATACATCATTCAAGCCTGGGTCAACAAATATTCTACACCACTACATGAAAATAACCTGACAAGTCAGATAGACAGCTCCATATATCTGCCACAGAAGTATTTCACTAGTCCATCTGGGTAGGAGCCCTTTAAATCTGTTTTCAAGGGCAGGACGTTAAAAAAAACACAAGCTTGTGATTGGGCAATCGTTTGGCTCGTCACATTCAACACAGACCAATCCACATCAACAGGGTTGCCTCCTATAATGTAGCATACATAGTAGCTAATGTAGCAGCTAGTGGCTAACAACAGTTCATGGATATTAGCCATAGCCGCTAACTTAGCCGCTAACAGCTAACAACAGTTAATGACTGTAGCCCTTAGCCGCTAACTTAGCCGCTAACAGCTAACGGGCTTATACTATCGTCTTATACTAAATTGTTCCACACAGATGGTTCATTTAACACTTATATGTGACATGAACCTCGTCAAAGACAATCCCTACAAGTAAACTTCTGAGGAGGGCAGATTTCGCCAAGTTTTACTAGGTAGCCATGAGGGCAATAGGCTAATCAGCATGTCTGTTCTCCACTTCTGGTTCTTAACTTCCAGTTGTCGTCACTTCCACATTCTGCAGCTCCCGCCTCTCTTCCCTGATTGGGCCATTAAGAATTCAGCCGAGTGAATTCATTGGACAGCGGAGGCTGGCAAGACGGACCTGCAGGATTTCAGAATCAGTCAGGTCTGTCTGCTCTGCAAGGCTAACATGAAAACTCAGCACCCAACAACAGTACTAGTGTCTGACAGGAATGGACTCTGTTTAGAGTGACATCTCTGTCAGACACTACCTCCTCTGAATCTGCTAGTTCTGCCTCCACCTCAGGTGGTGTAAGATGGGCCACTATTCTGTCTTCAGCACAAGCATCACTTGACACTACCTGGAGATGTGACATTCATGAAAAAGCAAGTCTTTTGAACAGCTCTTCGAGAGTAATGGCTCCTAAAGATCCAACTCCCTTCAAAGAGCCATAAATTCTATCTCTATCTTATTTCCTTTAGAGCAGTGTGTTCTGCACGGCTGGTGTTACACTATTTACACAGTGGGTTTACTTTTTTTGGATTATTTATTCCACTCTTTTTTAGCCACTATGTATGCACGGTGAACCATTGCTTACAGCTGATCATTATTATAAAATAAAGTGTTCCCGCATATAAAAAGACCCAAAAACAAGTCAGAAGCTTCCACATAAAGGACCCAATTAATTATTAAAAACTCCCATTAAAACCAACAGGATTAGACTTTTATATGTTCATAATAGACCTGTTTTCTGCACATCTAATACCTGTGGGCTTTAAGCAATTTATACTCTCATTTCCCCGTAGGAATCCTTGACTCTGTTTTCATTTGTGAGCAATTTTCCGCTCACAAAGAAGTGCTAGAAAAAAGGCACACTGTCTCTCAGCTCTCTGTCCAGTTAAGAACGGTGAACTGATTTCTTTTCAACAAATACTCCTATACTTAAAGATAAAGGTGTGCTGTTGTGCATTCCATGTCAGTGAAACTAGTTCAGTAAAGTGTGTGTTTTGAGTTCATGGATGTGTGCCAATACATGATACATCCTCAAAAAATACGGCACTACAGACTTTAGACTTTGGACCAGGAAGACAGGGTGGAAGGTGGTGCCATTTTTGTGTCCTCAAGTAAGGAATACACCAGGTTTGCGCCTGAACACTCCTCATTTTTAGAAAAACACACCCCAGGGCAGAAACGGGAATGCGTGTTGAGTTGCTATTTAAACAGCCTGGGCGTGTATAAATGACACATGTGTCAGAAGTAAATTAGGGATGACATCAGCCCATCAAGCCATAACACTTTGTGTCGGTCATAAATAAGGGCACCAAGTGCAGCTATTCAGACATTCATCACCTAGTCATAGAAGTTATAAAATCTGGTCTCTTCCCTAACTGAACTCTGATTTATGATACTATTTTTATATCCTTGTTTCCCAAGATTGAGTCCGGATGAATGTCTGTGGTGCACGTGTATGGGTGTGGGTATTCTTGTCAGATATGCCAACTGACCAACAAGTTGGGTGTATGTGTTTGGGGGGGTAGGGGTGGGGGGGTGCCCCATGTTCTCTTTTCCTTTAATATTATTTTTATGTTAATTATGATGTTCAGTTGTGTATTGTTGAATTAATGAATTATACTTTGTTTTTTGGTTGTGATTTGTTAAATAAAAACATTTGATCACAAATAAAAAATAAGTTGTAAAACCTATTTCAACATTTCAAACAAAAATGCTTCAAACATGCCTCATAGACCTAATTCCTGTAGCAAATCATCTCTTTAGCATGATAGTCATGTAAATACAGCAACACAAAGTAAATGGTCAGTGTCTGTGCTACCACATGTTGCCATGTTTGATTTCAATATCAGTAACTTGCAGCCATTTGAATGTCAACATTCAGTGTTATTCTGCTATTACAATGTGAGGTAAACTTGTGACTTACATGTAAGTATTGCTGAAAAACTGCATAGAAAAACCAACAAACTGGAATATGAGATATATAAAAACACAATTGTTGTCTTAACTCCTTTGGTCTGACTCGATGAACTTTGTCCGCAGGGTAAATGATTTTAACTCTATGTTTACAATGCTTGTTACAAATGTACCTCCGCCATCCACCTGGGGATGTCTCCAGGGATGGTTGTCTTATTTGGGTTATGAACCAATGAATAACAAATGGCTTGGAAATACAACCCAGTCTGAGTTAAATGTAGAGCTTATTAGCAGGAAAAAAAGGGGTCTATTGATTTCCCAAAGGACACGGCAGGTATTCATGATGGCCTTGAATGCAAGGAAAACCTATTTCACACATTCTCCTTTTTCACTGGCATGCTCTCTTAAAGTAACAACAGCATGATAAATAATGCAGGCATGTTAAGTCTCCAAACAGGTTACTTTAGCTAAAGTATTCCTGTGTAATATTTTTTAAGGTAATTATGGAGACTTCTAAAATCGAGAGGCTTTGCTTAGATAATCTCCAGCTTTGCTCAAGGCAGCAAAAGACTTTATTTTCAGAGCACAGCAGTTTGCCTTTAGCTGCAGGGCATATGCCTATTGTTCGGTGTTATTTTCTGAAAGCTATTACACTCTTTTGTTAACAGCAACTAGGACTGCTGCCTGACATTTTGATAAGTCTCTATTTTTGCCAAGTTTGACATAAATTCCTCAAAGAATTTCTGAGGTATCTCAGTAACAGGCAAATGATGATCATGTGGCTGGATTACTATTGGCTCATGACCCTCTATCATCGAATAAACTTTTCCTGCAGTCAAAGAAGACATTTGTGCAAAGTTTGACAGAAACCCCTCAAATTGTTTGAAAGTTATAATGTTGCATGGTGGCACAGCAGGTAGTGCACAAGCTTCACAGCAAGAAGGTTCAGCCAGGGCCTTTCTGTGTGGAATTTGGATGTTCTCCCTGTGCATGCATGACTTCTCTACAAGCACTTCCTTCCACAAACCAAACATACTCATTTGTTAGTTGGTCAGTTAGTTAGTAAGTTATTTAATTAGTTTATTGGTTTATTTGTCCCCATAGAGAAATTGGTGACTCTAAATAACTTTTGGGTGTAAGTGGGGATGCTTGTTTGTCTATGCAATCGACTGGCAACTGGTTCAGAGTGTACCCCACCTCTCGCCCAATGACACCTGGGACAGACTTTAGCCCCTACAAGCCCAGAAGGGATAAGCATTAGAGATGATGGATGGATATAATGTCTCATGGTATGTTTATGACATTTGGTTAGGACCTCATAACAGTTTATCCCTGAGTCATACCGCACATTTGTGGAAAAAAAGTGTTTTGAGCTTTTCAATGCTTAAGCAAAAGATGTTCATGAGTTTGAATTAACTTAGAGCAAGACCTCCAACTTTGATACAGTTAACCCTGAAGTCAGAGTAGACAAAAGCTTTGATAGAAGTTTGTCACCTATTTTTGAGATTTGCATGTAAAAGCAAGGGGGTGCTCATTAGGTCAAATGAATCTTGACATATCTCCTTCAAAGTGTGTAATTCACCTTTGTCGATGCTCTGATTCCTTGATGTTTGACCTATGATCTTCAAAAATAAATATGTTTATTCATAAGTCTGAGTTTACAAAGTAAAAGGTTCATTCTGCCCTTGAACAATAAAATAGCTGAGAAACGCAAAATTTCAGGATAATTGTTTGCATTTGATTTTTGAGTCCAACTTATTGATTACTTAAATGGAGACATAATGACATAAAGACATAAATACAGTGTTGTGATCCTAGGTATCATGGCCACAAGCAAAAGATAAACATGGTGCTCAAAGACTTTGATTTTCATCCAAGGCCTTTCAAAATCGGATCAGTTGATCCTTTGGTCAGTTGAGTGAACATTTGTCTTCCTTTTTTAATTAAGTGTTCTTGAGATATAGTATCTTATTCACAAGAACCAAATAGATGAATAAAGGGGTAGAGTGGATGGATGGATGGATGGATGGGAATACATCATGAAAACAAGCACTGAGTGTTGGGGGCATAAAACCACTGTACTGTTCATACTTTTAAAAGAAAACTCAAGACCTTAATCTGGCTTTTAGCTGATTGTATTTATTATTATTTTATGTTATATTTAACTTATTACCTCTGCCAAGAAGGTTATGTTTTCGGGAGAGTTTGTCTGTCTGTCTGTCTGTCTGTCCGTCTGTCTGTGAACAAAATAACTCAAAAAGTTATGGATGGATTTTGATGACATTTTCAGGAAATGTTCAGCATGGGAAAAGGAAGAACTGATTCAATTTTGGTGTTGATCCCGAGCAGCGTCTGGCCGCCATGGTGAAAAATGTGATTTCTGTGAATAACTACTGAACTAAAATAGATATCATTATGAATCCAATTGCTAATGGTATGTTTTCATGGTCAAGGAATCTAAATATTTCTATGAAATAAAGGTAGGAATAATATTTATGGTCAAAATCACAATATGGCTGAGGACTGTGGTGCTGGTGGAGGTCTGCGCTCTCTGAGTGCTTTTCCAGTTTTAACCCTTTTATTTTCTTTTGTTTCTACATTTCAGTTCAGATTTTTTAATTGGAATTTTATTCTTTGTGAAATGCTTTTCCTTGTATTATCCTATTTTAGCTGATTTTATTATGCACCTGATGTTACGCTTTCTCATTTTACCACATTATTTATCCAACTTTTATTTTATATTGTTACATTATATTAATTATGTATTTACACATTTATTTATCTTACCCTCTAGTATTTTTTAATATTTTTTAAAATTAATTATTATTTTAGTTTAAGTTCCTGTGTTTCCTCATTTTAATTCAAGATAACGTTTCCTCAGTCCTCTAATTCTGTTTTCTGTCAGAATTTCCTTTTTATGTATTTGTGTGTTTGAGTAAGTGAATGTGTATATTGAATGGGGTTTGGGGGAGGGGGGTTGCGGAGGTATTATGTTTTCATTTCATTCAAGTATGCAACTTTCTGCTTTTTATTCCACTTCTTGTTATTTCATTTTTTGTATTACAAAATCCTGTATGAAAAGTACTATACAAATGAAGTTTGATTGATTGATTGATAAACCATTGATCACCAAAAATGATTTTGTCAGCCTCAGTGATAGAATACTTTTTGATTGTAAAGCCTCAGAACAGTTCTTTGGGTGGAGCTTTATCTGTAATAATTTATTCTTTTTTCTCTTTTTGCACAGAGGGTCATCTTAAGCACTAAGAAGGGTCAGCGTCTTTACTGGAGGACACTACAATGGGATGGATATTGAATTATTCTAATCTCTCTCACTGTTAAGCTCTGCCTCGGGATCCAGATTCTGCACTGATTGGATGAACAGGGAAGCAGATACCTGGGTACTCCATTGCTGCGGGCGCACTACAAATCATCTATATCTTTTCCCTGATCTCGATCCAGTTTCAAGGCGCAGGGAGGAAGCACCTGCAGTGTAAGACATTAGTCACAGAGAAAAAGGGGGAGAAGTAAGTCACTCGGCACGCCTGCCTGTGCCCGTTCCTAACAGCTCTTGACAACATCAGAACAATCTGGTACAGATTAATGTGATTCTGAGAGGAAATCAAGCTTTGGAGTGTGTCTTGTTAGAATATCACTCATAATGGAGACACTGGTAGGAGTGAATTCAGATTTCCTTGCTTGCAAATCACAAGCTGACCAATAACCACATCCACAAAATCATGACATGAATCTGAGTCACTGTCTTCTTGCTGCACACCAGTTTTCTCCCAGATTTCATGGGGCAGTGCCTTAAAAGTTGCCCTTTGCACTCATGGTTTAGCCAAAGTTCGTGAAGAACTTTGGCTAAACCAGAGAGGGGGGCTATAATCTAAGGGGTGAACATAATTTCATTTGTCCGATCATTCACTCAACTCTTAAAAGTATGTGCATTTCTGTTTGTGGAGTCAAACTCTGGAACAGACTGGATGTCACTTTAAAAATGTGCAGTAACATGCAAATATTTAAATTACACTATAGAAAAGTACTAAACTCATACAGGTAATTTAGTTATAACGTGGCCTTGGACCAAAAAACTGATTGCTATTAACATACTGTATGTAAGTAATTATAGTAAGTAACTTAAAATGTAGTTTAGAAAAGATATACTATGGGGAATTTTATAGTGTTATGAGATGGATGTTTATGAATACTGTTGGCATTAAAAATGGTTTGATTACATAAACACTGTATAAACAATACGTGGATATGTATTATATGGACATATAATGTATATCATGAGTTCTCTGAAGTGCTTACTTCATGTTTGAGGATGTTTGCTTGTTGTCATGGTGATTAATATGAAAAAGGGGGTTACTATTACCCATGAATTTACATTGTTTCCATGAATAATGACAGCGGGTTTAGAGATATAATTTAGTATTGTATCTGATTTTAAGGAAGGGGCAGGACTAGATAAGCTTTTTTGCTTCTTTCTGTTCCTTCTCAAACTGTTTGCTGTCCATGTGTTTGCACTCACATGCTTCATTTGTTAATGTGCTGGAACAGTACAGTTGGTTTACATATTACTTGTTAGATTGGTTGATGTTGTTTGTTATTTCTTTATTTCCTTTTGTTTTCTTTTTTTAAGTTTGAGATAAATAAATAAATAAAAAATAAAAATAATAATAAGAAAATTACTTGTTGTTCATTTGGAGAGCCATTAGGAGAAGTTGCTGTATTTACCCATGTTACCAAGACAGTAAAAGTCAGAGGAGATTCCCCATATGGCAGATGATTTCAGAGAAGACAAGATGAGTTGGAGTATAATTCACCTGTAAGGAAAGACAGATGAAGAAATAAGAGTTGTATATTATAATCCATCTGTAATCTGCTATTTGTACCACTTATCCCTTTCAGGGTTGTGGGGGGCTGTTTTTTTCATACAAAGTAGGCATATTTTAATGTTTTATAGTTCTCAAAAGACAAAAACTTGTATTTCTTAAGGATCTTGTAACAGTAATATGAGAAACTTTTTCTGTCAAAGTCTTTAACTGCCTTTATGTATCATCATTTGGCTTAAGTGCAGTTGTTCCAGTGAGCAACCAGTTGGCAAAACAATAATCAACATGAGTCAAGACAACAGCATACAAAAACAGTTTGGCCAGTATCTGTGAGTGATGGACTGATTTGTTTAAAATTGAGCTGGTTTGAGTTTTTTTAATATGTTTTTTAAGGCAAGGGAGGAATCCAGATTAACACCAAGGTACTTAACTTCTTTCACCAATTCCAGCTCTTCTTGTTAAGAAAGATATCTGACTGTGTGATCTTTGCAGGCTAACCACATCTGTATTCATCTTCTGATCGTTATATCTGAAGTGGCTATACAAAGCTCAGATTTTCTTGTACTGGTTTCTTGAACGTGACAGTGAGTTTACTGTACTGCAGTAGTCCTGAGATATCAATCCAATAGAGCACCTCTGTGCTCTAAGGAATGTGTCGAATGGTAGATTTGCATCATGGCTGAGCCGCTGATGATCATGTCAATATGGATGAAAATCTCTTGAGACCTGTTTCCTTGTTGGAAAAGTAAGGCAATTCTGAAAGGAAAGGGGGTCCAAGAAGGCATTAGCAAGGTGTGATTACAAATGATATTTGATGAGCACCAGTATCCTGTAAGTACCCTGTCCCCTTTGCCATCTGGGATAGACTTGTGACATCAGACGCAAAAGGAAATGCCTTTGTAAACAGGACACACAACATGCTGTAAGTGCTCTTGAATGAAAACACCTCTGATATGACGCCTTCAGTCTCTGCATGTTTTATGCAGATTTCTCCTTTTATATCTAACAGATTCTGTCAATGAATATTAGATTCTGATTGGTCAGTCATCAGGCAACCTCAAGAAATGCAGACAGGATGAGGTCAGTGTTCATTTTGACAGAACTTTTGATTGAGTTTTAGTCTTTTGCCAAAAATATCTAGTTTTAGTCATAATTTACTCCTCTTAATTTAGTGGAGTAAATTACTCAAATTTATTTTTAGTCTAGTTTTAGTCAATGAAATTTCACAACATTTAAAGGTGTAGTCAGCGATGTGGGAGAAAACGAGTGGAGAGGTTGTTTAAACAAATTTAGACCCGCCTCTCCCTTCATACCTCACCCCTGGCTCCACGTGCATCGTCATGGAAACGGACGTAGAAACTGCGTAGCTGACCAGTGTAGCTAAAGTAACCCTGACTCATCAGACAACTCGACTGACAATATTGATAACATCACAACAACACTACATTTTGGCAGATTAGACAATAAGATGAATGCCTGACGGCTGTTACTGTTATGTGAAGCACCACAAAGCTAATGTTGCTTATCTATTCAGCACACAGACAGCGAAATCCACGTCCGTTTTTAGGTCTTTAAATTCATGGAGTTCCCTCCACCGTCGGAAAGCAACACCAATGTTGACCTGGGTCCTCGCTCTTTCATGGTCATAGTCCTTCTTTTTCACTTTTCACTCCTCTGACCTTTTTCTTTTGGGCTGTTTTTCAGCCATTGCTACTGCACCTATTGTATCTCTCTCTTATGCTAACTGCACGCACTACGCAACCTACTACTCCCCCTCCTCCCTCTGTATGATCTGCGCATGAGTATGATCTCCCATGTTATATTTTGTTGGATTTCTGAAGGCATGTTGTACACACTTCAGTGGTGACATCTTGTGGATGGAGAGGAGAAATATGGTGAATTTGACAAATAGTGCATTAGATTAGAAGATTAGAAGATCGCTGACTACATCTTTAAATTTACTGTAAATATAGTCAACTAAAATATAAATTGTCAAGTTTACGGCATTTTGTTATTTCCTTGGATTTCTGAAGGCATGTTGTACACTTTGGTCCACCATGAAGCTAAGGAAGTTGTGATTGGATGTCACTCTTAACTCCCAACCTTTCCGCATGACCAAAGTAAATGGTAAATGGACTTGGGCTCACATAGCACTTTTCTAGTTTTTGACTACTCAAAGCTGCTTTCCACCGCAGGTCACTCCTACCCATTAACACCCATTTGCTCGCACTTCACTGATGGTTCTGAGTTTCTATGTTAGTAAGAACATCAGTATCTGTAAAACATGCCCTCCCTTTTATACGCCACAGACGCAGCAGTGGAGCAACTTGGAGTAAAGTGTCTTGCTCGAGGACACATCACCATGTGTTTCCCAGAACTGCAACCTCTTGATCACCAACCAAGCACACTATAACACTGCGCCGCCGACACCTGTGATTGGATATGTTTCTAACTTTTCTCTACTGTCCACATGACAAAATTAGGTCTGATTGGATGAAGTCAGTCAAACATTTTTGTTTAGTTTATATTTGTTGACAAAAATGTCAGTTAATTTAGTTGATTTTTTTTTAATGTATTTTTTGTTTTAGTTATAGTGTAGTTTTCATCAGGGGAGAAAGGTTGAAGATAAAAACTATGATCAAGATATTTAGTCAACAAAATTAACTCTGGATGAGGTCAGAAATTAAGAACAAAAAGAAGAGAAGAAGAAAGTCTGTATCTAACACAAAAAGCCCCCCCTTAGTCTCTTGGTTTCAAATCAATGATGAGTTTTCTCTCTGTAGTTGATTCAGCTTGGTATTAAGGGGCTGGAAGTTTTCCCCAATGCAAACAGTGCACATCCATAAGGTCTATAAGGCACTCGGACTTGACCCCCAGCAGCCAGGACTGCAAACACTTGGTGAGATCAAAGCAGAGGAAGCAGCCCGGGGCATCACCTGACCTGAATTCAATTAAAGCTTTACAGGCAGATCAGAGGGGAGGCTAAGAGAGGGAGAAGGAAGAAAAAAGGCTGTTTAAGATACAGAACAATGTCTAGGACAAAAACTGAGACCAAAAGAAAAGAGATGCAACATATCACACTTTGCTGTCTGACACACAAGCTCAATGTGTCCCCCTCCAGTGCACACACACCAGACCCATAGGTCTTGTTCGTTTACTCAGCCTGTGGGCAAATGTGACTTTAATGAGCCGGTGCTGAATGGACATTAGGCAGAGATTCTCACGCTGGCTTGGGTAAAAAAAAAAAAAATCACCCCCCAATCTCTTTCTCTCTGCTCTGCCGTGCGCTGGCATTTTTTTGGCAGCCACTTCACAGCACGGTGTCGAGTTTAGTCGTTAACCACATGTTTCGAGGAGCTGAATGAAGACATTTGCCTCGCCAATTCTCAAGTGCATCCGCTGAGCAAATAAACAACGCGGTGACTTTCTGAGGCAGTAATACAATTCATAAGCAAAGAAAAATGGCTAAATAAGAAGGCTGTGTGGTGGTTGCTTTGACTTTCAAACAGCCAGACTGAAGGATGCACACTGAGCTGCTCATGCAGGGAATGAGGGAGAAGGATCCATGACGTCAGAGCTATACTGAAGGTGTCAAATCCTGGGTGCCCTCAGGGACATTTTATATGCTACTGCTTCCAAACTTGGTGGCTTTTTAAAGGACTTTTACGTGCATTTGGTAGATAAATGATCTTTGAATTGGACTTGAAGAAGATGCTTTAGAGCTTATATCAAGATGCTCAGGATGCAAACCCCATTTCTAGGAGGCAGCAAGGGTACACATATGCATAGAAAACTGTGCTACCCAAGCCTCACACCCTCCGGTCTCACCTCTTTAAAGAGCCCATATTTTGCCTTTACTTGGGTTCATATAATCAATCGAAATGTCCACAATCAATAGCGTTAATATAGTCTCCTAGTTTTCATTTACTAAGTACCCCTGATCCAGCTCTGTCTATGATACTCTGTTGGAGATCCTGTCGCTCAAATGCTTCATTTCCACCAAGCAGTCCAGCTCAGTTCGGCACACAATTACAGGTTGTCTCATGTCAAATAAGGAGAAAGGGTACCTAAATAACTGACCCATGCTTTCCCATTTTTCAGCACCCTTCTGAAGGGGTGCGGGACATACTGAACCAGACCTAATAGATGGAGCTAGAAGTCCTGCAGTCTGTTGAGTGGTCAAAAAAGCATTATTTACCACGAAACAGCAGCTAAAAATGAAACATGTACTTCGCCATGTTCGAAAAAGCTGTGGATTTAGAGCAATTTGTCCACTGCTGTTGCTGTAAAGAAAGTCTTCATGAAACAATACTTTGTGTTTGAGAGACCTGGAAGTCCTTAACTGCTGTTTTTTGTTTACAACCACGCTCTAGAATTGTGTCGTGCAGATGATTGTTCTGTCAGTTAGAGATTTCACTTGGTGTTCATTGTGTTGTGCTGCTGTGACGTTGTGAATTTACATAGCTGGCATGACCCTCATCTTTGGCTCACATTCCTGCCCTCAAAGGGAGGTACGTCTGGCAGTGGAAAAACAAACAAGATCAGGGTTAACAACTCCAAACCATACTGAATCAAACCAAACCACTTAGGGAAAACAATGCTAAGACCCTTCATTTTAGTGGGAGGTCAACAGTGGTTGATTTATTCTAGGGGAATTCAAGTGGAACACCAGGCTCCACCTCTTCGTCAGTTTTTGGAATGACTCAAAGTTAGCTTGAGGCCCCCATTCACACTGCAGTTTCAAGCTGTAATATTTACACCTCTGGGATATTTCACCTCCACTGTGAAGATCACAAAGGCCAAATGGGGGAGAAGTTGCACATGGAAATGTCTGAAAGTGTAAGGCTGCGTTTACATGGACACTCCTGACTTAAAGACGCAAAGATTTGTCTTTTGCGTTTTAGAATTCTTCTGCGTTCAGACGACGAGTGAATGCACTGTAGTATGCATGCCGGTTCAGTAGATGGCAGTGTAGGTCTGCAGAGAGGCAGCGCTGCTACAACACACGAACAAAGAAGAAAAACTTTTCATAAACAACAATAGATGCACAGAGATGTAGGAGTTTCTTTTCTGGACAACAAATCAGTTCGGACAACAAATCTGTCTCGATAGTTTTGTCTGGATAACGAACCGAGTACGCTAAGTGGCACACACGGTACTCGGCAGATGGCCGAAGCTGTTGTTGTTCCTGGTGTGCGCTCAGCCTTCATGTGAATACTGCGCATGCAGTGACGTCGGCGTTTAATCCTGAAACCCTCTGATACGGGTTTACATGGAGCTGCATGGGGTATTCAAAGCTTTCCACTCTGGAGCCTGTTTTCAAAAGTTTCCGTTTTCGGACGAAAGGCAACGAAAACTTATAGGATTTTACGCTGTGTAAACGCAGCCTAAGATGAAGGTGCTTTGTTTTGGCAACCTGACACACCAGATGTGCCACTCAATATATATCACTACTTCATCTGGAAAAGAGCCAGTAGAAGGTGTTTGGTAATGGGCCGAATCTTTTAAAAGAATTTTAGGTAGGTGATTAGATGACTGTTCTGTCAATCACATTCAGTCAGGTAATGTATTGGGTGGGCACAACTGTGAAAAGATCAAAATATATGCCTTCTATTGAGAAGTGTTTTCAGTGTTGTTCATTTGTTATCATTATGGTATTTCTGCTTGAATGCACTGTAAAAAGAAGGCATAGCTAGAAATCACCTGTTTTTAATTGCTCCCCTGATTATTAGAAATGTCAGATTATTGCCTAATCTTTACCTCGCATTCCCCTCTGACTTTTCTTTCTGTATTAAGTTGTTAAGCACATCAATAAGAGTGGATAAAGTTTTAGTGTTACTAGATTGTTTTCATATGCTGTAACTGCCATAATGGACAGAGATGTCCTTCGATAAGGATTTTGGGGATACTAAAAGTTCCAAAATATTTGATGTGATGGAAGTTATTCACTAAAACAAAATATATAGTTTCAAAATGATATGATTATATATTCAAAGTAAGAAATGCTTCATTATTGTTTATGCTGAAGAATAAAAAGTGCCCCAGGCTTACAAGTCACGTTTGCACTAATTCATTAGCCTAAGGGTTTTTTATCTGACAAATAATTAGATAAGCACAAAGCCAAAGCAGAAACATATGGCCCTATAATCGAATACACCACTTTCTCCAGCATGCTGCCTAGTCCTTTCACTCCGCCCCCTTCAGACTAGAAGGGAGAATCCAGACTGTGCCGTTACCTTTGCTTCTACATTTTTTCCCTGCTGTCTGATGCGCTTTTATCAGGGGTTGTGATATTTCCGATATTACCTGAAGGCAGCAACAGCATGCAACTCCACCTGAGCCGTTATGTAGGGAGAGGAGCGAGGCAAAACGCACAAACCTACAGCTCCTCCACTGTCTGAAGGCACAAAGTAGGATGACTGAGAGCGCAGCGGAACAGACGGCTTTGAGCTCCGAGAAGGACTGAAAAAAACACTGAAGGAATCTTACAAACAGAAGCCTCTCTCATCTGAGAGATGCTATCTGAAAATATTTACCAAAAACCCCGAGGATTTATGTGAAGTTCAGGAGAGGCAGCCGGCGATCATCCAGCTGGTCTGGTGAGTAGATCTGAGTCAAATTTGAACACATGGAGCTCATGATTTTGCTTCAGATAGAGGTTAAAAATGTCTCTGAAAACTTTGTGCTTAACTCAGAGGATCTCTTGGAAGGCGTCAGAGAATATAAGAATACGAGTTCGACTTGTGCCAGACACCCAGGCGCACAATTACGCACGCTTTACGCACACGCACGCAGTACAAGTTGACAAGTTGTGAAGCAGCATGCAGCTCGAGCTTTCTGCGGGCGCACCAGCTGAATCGCTGCAGCCCGGGAAAGAGCAGTGAGACAGCGCCATCAATCGCATAGCAGCCACACTCCTGTAGCTCCAACAGAAGGAGCCTGGCGCAGCTTTGAGACTGCATGTCTGTGCGAGAAGGGAGGAGGGAGAGGTGGGGGCTGATGGGATCTCCACCATCATTCAGTCACCCTGCTCTAATGCCAAAACACAAGCCCCGGGACGCTCTGCTGCCCGGCGCTATCTTTCCAGCCCCTAAACCATGCAGGATTTTAGAAAACAATACCATTAGTGAGAGTAATGAGAGGAGGATAATCTCCAGAATTGATGCGAAAACTCATGAAATGCAACAGCACGCGCGAGGAACTGTGCATTTGCAAGCATTATAAGCCTATTTATCATCATCAGAGATGGCCCGAACTGAAGGTATTTGGGGAAAATAGTTTATTCTCCTCTTTATGCTGACAACGAAATTATGGTGTGAAACCAAGGGTGATTTTTCAACAAAGAGAGAAAACA
The DNA here is from genome assembly GCA_036419115.1 of Scarus forsteni. Classification (NCBI taxonomy): domain Eukaryota; kingdom Metazoa; phylum Chordata; class Actinopteri; order Labriformes; family Labridae; genus Scarus; species Scarus forsteni. The sequence goes on along the minus strand of JAZDUH010000098.1, from coordinate 12,124,591 downwards.
TTTTTGTCTCTTTTCAATTTTCTCGACAGTTTTCTTGTCCTCGTCTTTATCCCGAGGTCACTCTAAACTCACAATTGTAAGATTTTTCTCACAAAAGATTTGATGATGGCATTTTAATACCGTCCTACTTGAAGAACTAAAATCTAAAAGGAACTTGGTTCAAATCAAGCTTTGCAGTATGACAACAGAATGTGAAATTGAGAAAGAAATAATCAACGGGTGATATTATTTACAGTTATGGATGCCTGGTTAGGTTTTTATCCAATGATTTAAATGGCTCAGATCATTTTAGGAGTCAAATAATGGTTCTGCTACGACTTTATAATAACAACTAAGCGAGACCATGGAAGCACATGCATATTTATATTTTACTACATTTTCCCCGAATATACAAACACATTTTTTTCCTAGTGAGATTAATGATCATTTGTGTCATTATCCTAGGATAACAATACCCATGGTGTTCATGTGAAAAGATACTGATTGCACCTGTTCTTTTGAGCTCACAATAACACAATAATGTTGAAACACAGCATTATTCTTGAATTACAATGATATAAACAGGCTAAGTCAGTTGGAATGTGCAATATTATCAGCACTGTATTGGCTACTGAAAATGTTGATATTCATACGGTCAGGTAAGTTATAAGAAAAAAAATCCATAGCCATTGTCCATATCATTTGTCAAGTCATGATCATGAAAAATACCCTGAAATTTGTTTCTATGGGAAATTTGATAACATTTGGCAAACAGGGTACGATATGTAGTGACCCATATATAGGGGATGTTGCCTGAAGTGGGCCACTCAGGTTTAATTCCTGTCTGTGGATACATTCCCAAATTTTGTTCCACAACATAGATTGAAAAAAATGATAACAATTATACTTATGATCCTCAATAAAACCAAAATGAATGAGATTTAAAAAAAAAACAACAACCCCTATAGGGTTAACCACAAACCATTAACTATTTGATGAAAAAAATTGCTTTGAAACCATCTTAAACATGTTTATTTTTGCTTTTAAAAACAACCTTTTAGCATAGGGGGTGTATGTGACTTCTTGTGTTTTGGCAGTGTTCCTCAAGTGGACACTCGAGGAATTGCAATGTTTTTGCACTGGCTTAGATTTTCAATACCAAGGGTTGCATCTTTGTCATCTCCCACTCCCTCTACTGTTTCTTAAAGCCTCTGGGAACATTTTTATTTAACTTTAATAGTAGAATCTAAGATTTTTTATGTGAAATTAACCATCCTTTTAATTAAAAGAGAAAATGAATCTCTAAGTATCAGCAAATCTTGTTCTAAAACAGCTTATTTTAAAGATGATTTCTCATGAGGCGTGGGTGCTATTGCTTTGATGTGTAGAGGCAGATTGGTGAGTAAAGCAATTTTGATGCCATTGATTGGATGGAATTTAATGTTAATTTTTTGTTTTTAATGGCTGAGTTATTTTTTATGATTGTCTTAAGCTCACCTGCTTAACATAAAGTTACTGAGCATCCTCAAAAACTGAACTGCTGATATTTTAAAAACCGTCCAAAGAAAAGTCCTATGATTTAAAGTTGGTTGATGATACGTTTTATTGATTTGTGTTCCCAAGGACTTTAACCCTATTCATGCATGCAGTTAAAAATATTGTTTTTTTTCCCAATAGACCTTACGCTGAAATTGTTCTGTAAAATAAAAGGTTCTTGCTCTATTTACTGTTCAGTCAGTGAAGTCATGGGAGCCCAAGAACACACATTAAATCAAACAATAAACTAACAAAAAAACATTATAAAGCACTGGCAAACGTCCACTTCAGGCTTCTTCATGAACTCAACCCTCTAAGTGAGTACAATGTAAAGTAAAGTTTGGTTTCCATATGACTCATGAAGCAACCCCAAAGACCGTCCAAGGCTTGGCTAAATTAGCATTTCTGAAATCACAGAAAATACAAATTCTCGGGGAAATCAACGCTAAATGGACAGTGTAGCCACAGCAAAATGGCACCAGGTTACCACTTGGGTACTGGGTTCACGTCGGAGTGGTTTTCTCCTGCTGCCAGCCTGGAAGTAGATCCGGACGTGCGCAGCGCGGAGAGATACGAGTAGCTCTAGTGAGAGAAAGGAAAGCAGTGAGGAGAGAGAGAGAGAGAGAGAGAGAGAGAGAGTGGGGGAGAGAGAGAGGCAGCCTGAGTGCCTGCCTACTGCTCCTGCTGCTGGTAGTGGTGGTAAATGGAGTAACGGAGGGGAGTCGAGTCCACGTATGACCATGCCGAGATTTGGACTACTCAAACTACATGCAAAACCTCCAAAAATGCGAGACTAGTAAAAGCACAGGTATGTGAGCCGTCGTTTGTGGACATGTTGGATATTTTCAGCCTTTAGCGGGAAAGCTTCGGCATCTTTGTCACGCGCAGAAAAGTTGGGAAAGGCTGCTCTCGCTTTTGTGAGCGGCGAGAGAAACCAGGCGCCGCTGCTCTCTGTGCCTCCTGAGGGGAAGTTTAGCTCATGAAAAAGTATCTCCGAGCTTCACGTTACACGCGACAAGGATTTATGTCGAGTAAAGTTCATTTGGGCGTAAGTTTTTGAGCTGTTTTGCTGCTTCTGTGTGATATCTGAAGTGCTTCTTCAAGCATATCTCTGCTCAGCGCGAGCCTGCCAACGGCTGCCGGAGTGAACGGTTCGAGTTGGGGGATGGGGTTAGAAATGTAACAGTCTGGAGGCTGAAAACTTACTTTCTGAAACACTTTTATTCCACCCTGTTGAGAAAAATGCGTAGGAAGTCGTAGATAAGCCTACACCGTGAGTGATACATGTTATTGTGTTGTTACAGTGAAAGAAAGGTCGACGAAGTTGTGATTTTCTCCGGAATTTTTCTACAATGGTCGCGCACAAGCAGATGGCTCTTTTGTACCTGCGGGCTGGAGTGGGATACTTTTAGATTTAAGGTGGCTTAAGCTGCTCTTACTTATTAACCCAACACAAAGCTGTAATAACTAAACCAATGTTAGGGTCATTTTGCCACCACGCCGAAAGTAAACAGTGCAGGTTTTATGTGCAGCAGTCCAGCGCAGACAAATCAACGTCTTGGGTTTTTTATTTGTCTTTGTACGGACTCCCACGCAGCTCCACGGGTTGTAAAAGGGTAGTAAACGAATGAATGTGCAATTTTAAAGCAGTTGCTTTGTAATCTCCTCCTGCAACTGCCGTCATTACACTGACTGTTATTCAGATTTGAGGAAACATTAAAGACTGCCTTGCAGATTTCACTGTTGCTCGTCCAGTTGTTGGTCCACATACAGAGCTGTAACAGGTTGGGTGAATTAGATTTTGAAATAAGTGCATGGCTAAGACTTGTTGTACATTTGTACACAGGAAGACTAGAAGGTGTAGTTGCATGATATTAATAACCAAGTTGCAGGCAGGTGATAGCAAAAATAAGATGATTAATAGGGCTGTACAATATTGGATTTTTGCAGATATCTGATATGCTGATATAAATGGTACTGGATTTTGTAATGTGCCTATGCAGTGATGAAAAGATGCAGCATTAAAGTACAATTGCACAATACTATCAGAGCGATAAAAGTATCTGCAGATACGTAGCTCCCTAAAACAGTGATTGTCGGGATCACCAAGATAGGACAGTTTGGCCATACATATCCCAAATATTGGCTGTGATATTAGCAGAATAATCAAAAGCATCATAGTATTTAACCAAATCACCACTTCATATTCACATGTAGAAATAAACAGTACCATTTGTGTGATATAAAATGTTATTAATCTAACTGAACTAAGCTAAGGGTGTGTATCAGTAATAATTGGTTACAATATATATAATATCTGCAAAAGTGAAATATGGTGCATCCATTCCTTGTTTATTCCACTGATATTACAGCAGATATTTGTGGCACGTATGGACAAATATCTGAAAACACATGAACAGTGGTCGATACAGATATTAAACTTTTTCGGCCAATTTCTGCTGATACCGATATAATGGTAGTTTCATGCATCCCTAATAATTAATATAGTCATTTCTGCCTGTCGTTTCTATTCACATGTTGTCACCATGTGAGATGAAACATAGTTTGTATTGTTTTAACAAACCGATAAAGATATACTGTAGCAACTACAATTTGTCAACTTGGGAAGAATGTACAGAAATATGTAAAATATTTAGTTTAGCAGAGGTTTTGATATGACCTTTTGTGGGGTAAGATCCTCACAATGCCAATATTTTTGACGAGGACTTGTAACTGAGACGTGGCTCCAGTCAAGACTCTAGTTTGGCGTGCTTATATCCTCACTGGCCACAAAGTCTGGAAATATCAGCACGGCAGATATCAGGAAACATCCAGTGCAGTGCATCCCTAAGAGGGAGCACTGTTGAATCTGCCATCTAAGTCCCATACAATTAAATCATCAAGCCAACTTAACTGTTTGCATTTGTTCCTGCCACTTCTTTGACACAGCCAGTTAAGCTTTTGTTCAGATGAGGCTCCTCTGTAATAAGTCTCACACAGCTGCCGTTTGGTATTGTGCAGACAGGGACGCTGAAAGCACAGCCTCAGATCTCCTCACCTGACTGGCTGCTCTGCTTTATCTTATTTCCACATGGAGCCTATTTGGCCATTTGTCAGCAGGGCCGTCACTTGTCATGACGTAGAGAAGAGTCTGGGAAAGTGCTCTGTGAAGAGAAGCATACGGTTATGGCATTAGAGATATTTTTCCATCGGGGCAGATCGTGGAAAACTCGGGTTTCATGTGGATATTTGCTTTCTTTTGATTTCAGTTAGACTTTTGTGTGCAGTTGGAGTTATGAAATTGTTTTGTAACTGGATATTCTCATTAAGAGACCAAAAACTACTGGGAATTTTGGCTGTGATACTTGCACAAGTTCTTTAGCAGTGTATCCTGAGAAAACACAGGCCTTTAATTCTTACCAATTAACACTTTGTTGATCACTTTTTTAACACTCTAATGTAAGCTCAGACATGAACAATAATGGAAAAAAATAAGATCTTTGACTAAGGAAGAGCAAGTTTGATCAATTTTTTTACACTTTGTTCAAAAAATAAAAAGTTGATGAACATGTTTGATGGAGACAAATCCAATCAGACCTGAATTGGTCATGTATAAAGTATGGACAAGTTAGGAATATTTCCAATCACAGCTACTTTCTTTGTGTGAATAAGTTGGCTGAGTTATGAGGGACATCTAGTCACAACTGCCTTAGCTTCCAGGGCTCCAGACTAACCTTTGGAATTGGTTGCAACGGTGCACCGGCACAAAAATTAGGTGCACCCAAATTTTTTATAGAGTCACCTTTCACGCCATGAGGTCACCATTTTTTCACTCTCCATAACTTTTATATAATATAATGTTAAAACAAGAATAAGATGTAAAGATGTAAAGGAAGCAAAATTATGTATTAAAAGAAAAACAGAGCGTTTAAAGTGCTTCACTGAATGAAATGTACAAATTAAAAGTAAAACATTAAGCAAAACAAAACATGTCCAATTAAAAGTGATTGTGTTTAATTAACGGAAATTCAACATTTCAAACTCATATCTCAGGTTAAATAATATATTTTAAAATAAAGCAGGTGCTGTGTCTTGTCCATTTTCAAAACTCCAACTGCACACAAAAGTCCACTTCTGTAGTTACTGTTGTAAACTTAAATTTGTAAGAGTGCACCTAACACTTTCTCTTGGTGCACCAGTTCACCCAAGAAAAAATGTTTGGTGTACCCTCACAAATTTTGGGTGCATGTGTGCCCAAAACGGTTGCACTCTGGAGCCCTGGCTTCATGATGGCGAGATAAGTTGGGGAGCGATCCAATCAGAGCTACTCTAATTGATATATTCATGTAGAGCAGGTTCACTGTTTGTTGTCAATTCCGGTGTTGTGACTAGGGCTGGGTGATATTTGCCAATATCAACAGCACCATTGATTGAAGCTCTTACCACGCTTATGATTAATGAACGAAAAGAACAAATTAGTGGTGATACTGATGGTCGTTGACGCGGTATTCCAGCATTATTTACACTTAACTTCTTTCTGCTCAATGTCTTCTGCAAAGAATCAAAAATGTGCTCAAACAATGGAGACTGCATTTTTTCTTGGCTACAAGGTTATCTGATAGATTAGCGCCTGTCTCTTCCATGTTGGTAGTGTGTCCTTCGCTCTTGGTGGAAGTGAACGCAGACTGTATGGAGGGTATGGTCACGTGAGATACACAGGGGAAATAATCAAAATAATTGACATGAGAAAAATTACTTCGATTAGAGGGTCTAAATGTTGATTTCGATTACTTTTCAATTAATTGCCCAGCCCTACTTGTGACTGAGATGCTCTGCCAGGTCAACAAAGGCGACTGCAGTTCACACAGAAGTTAAATTTCTTTGTTAATTTCTAATTTTTACCAGCATACGATAAAGGGTTATTCGATGTTTCATTTTATCCAAATGAAAAACATAATTTCAGAAATCTAAGGAAACATTAAAACATGGCTTACACTTTACACTTCATGATTTAGTTGACTACATTTACAGGAGATTTTGTTGAATTAAATGTTCAACAACTGAAATTAGACTAAAATTAAATAATTTAGATGACAAAATTATGACTAAACCAAAAAGTATTATAGGCAAAAGACTATAACTAAAAGAAAATTATATAGTGCCGTAAATTTACATGGCAAGAGACCAAAGGTTACAGCCACTAACAGATTTCTAAGGCTGTGTAGGTCATACATAACAAGACAATCCACTCTGCATGACCTTTTAAAGATATTAAGATTTTTCTCTTGATTTGTGATCCTTTCACTTGTTTTTTTTTCAGTTTTTGATTCTCACAAACCTTTTTTTGTGTGTTTCTAGGTGGTTCTGTGAAGATCACGGTACGATAATGGGGAAGCACTTGGTTTCTCTGCTTGTGCTGCTCCTGCAGCTCCTCAGTGGCTGCGCAGGGAACCAAAGGACGGTGGGGGCAGCCTCCATGCAGTTCACCCACTCTGTTTACAATGCCACCATATACGAGAACTCTGCTGCTAAGACTTACTTAGAGAGCCACACCAAGATGGGGATCTACATCACAGACCCATCGTGGGAGATACGGTACAAAATCATCTCCGGAGACAATGAGAACTTATTCAAAGCAGAGGACTACCTGCTGGGTGATTTTAGTTTTCTGCGGATAAGGACCAAAGGAGGCAGCACTGCTATTCTGAACCGGGAGGTTAAAGACCACTACATGCTGACTGTTAAGGCGTCTGAAAGGAGCACTAACTTTGAGTGTCGCACTAGAGTAAAGGTGCGGGTACTTGACACGAATGATTTAAGGCCCCTCTTCTCGCCAACGTCTTACAGCATCTCTCTGCCTGAGAACACGGCCATACGCTCTAGTGTGGCCAAGGTCACAGCCACAGATGCAGATATCGGTACAAACGGAGAGTACTATTACAGTTTCAGGGAGTGGACGGATATGTTTGCTGTTCACCCGACAAGCGGGGTGGTGACGCTGACCGGAAAGCTCGACTACACTGAGACAAAGTTATATGAGCTGGAAATCCTGGCAGTGGACAGAGGGATGAAGCTGTACGGCAGCAGTGGATTCAGCAGCATGGCCAAACTCACAGTGAGGGTGGAGCAGGCCAACGAGCATGCACCTGTTATCACTGCTGTAACTCTAGCACCCTCGGACGCAGATCATGACCCCACCTATGCTATTGTAACAGTAGAGGATAGCGACCTGGGACCAAATGGAGAGATAGCATCGCTGAGTATTGTAGCAGGTGACCCCCTTCAGCAGTTCAAACCAGTGCGGAGCAGCCCCGGGAGCAAAGAGTATAAAATCAAAGCTGTCAAAGAGGTAGACTGGGACAGCCAGCCTTTTGGATACAACCTCACTCTTCAGGCGAAGGACAAAGGCAACCCCCCTCAATTCTCATCTGCAAAATTGGTACATGTCACTTCTGCACAGTTCAAAGTGGGCCCTCCTGTATTTGAAAAGGCCATTTACAGAGTCAATCTGAGTGAATTTGCCCCACTTAACACGCCTGTAACTATGGTAACAGCCGTGCCAAAGTACCCGCAACTAAAATATGCTTTCAGACACAAATCTGACAAGAACAGATTTACTATCAATCCAGACACTGGCTTAATCAGCACCGCAGGACCAATCAATGCTGACGTCGCCCCCAGATTTGAGCTGGATGTGATTACCAGTGACAGGAAGGCAGCGGCAAAAGTAATCGTTGAAGTGATTGATGTAAATAACAATGGACCGGAGTTTGAGCAGACATCTTACAAGGCCAGTGTTGATGAGAATGTTCCCATTGGGACCAGTGTGGTCACAGTAAAAGCCACTGATTTAGACAAAGGAGAGAACGGCTATGTGACCTACAGCATTACAAACCTGAGCCCTCAGCCGTTCGTCATCGATTACTTCTCTGGCGTCATCAGCACTTCAGAGGTCATGGATTATGAGCTCATGCCAAGGATTTACAACCTCAAAGTGAGGGCTTCAGATTGGGGATCCCCTTTCCGGAGAGAGGTGGAGGCATCAGTCATTATAACATTGAGTAACCTGAACGACAACAGGCCTCTGTTTGAGAACGTGGACTGTGAGGTGACTGTGCCGAGAGATCACGGCGTCGGCGAGCAGATAACAACAGTATCAGCTATCGATGCTGATGAACTGCAGCTGGTGCGGTACTATATTAAAGCTGGGAACGACCTCGATCTGTTTGAGCTGAACCCAAACTCAGGCATGCTCTCCCTGAAGCACCCGCTCACCGAGGGAGAGGCAGCTAAAGTGTCCCACCATAGTTTACAGATCATCGCCACGGATGGCGAACACGAGACTCACCCTATGATCATGAACATAACTGTCATCACGGCACGCAAGCCCGTTCAGCTGAAATGTGTTGAGACCGGTGTCGCTACCATGTTGGCAGAAAAGCTACTCCAGGGCAGCAGAATCCACACACAGACTGAGCCGGATGACAACTTAATGGACATTCACTCAGTCAACCGGTACGCTCCTCAGTTCGCCGAGTCTTTCCCCAGTGTGATTGAAGTTAAAGAGGACCTCCTTGTTGGGGCGCGGATCGTTCATTTGAGCGCCACAGACTCAGACAGTGGCTTCAATGGGAAACTGGTGTATGTAATCTCAGGGGGGGACACAGAAAGCCGATTCATTGTGGATATGGAAACAGGTTGGCTTTTGGTGTACTCTCCTCTCGACAGGGAAACAACAGACTACTACACCCTCAACATAACCGTGTACGATCTTGGCATCCCTCAGAAATCCTCATCACGTCTTCTCGGGGTGAAAATCTTGGATGCGAACGACAACAGCCCTCAGTTCTTGCAAGATTCATACTCCGTTGAAATTAGCGAGAGCACACCGGTTGGTACGGAGATTATCCAAGTTGATGCCACAGACAAGGATCAAGGACATAATGGAGTGGTGAGGTATTCGATTTTAGGCGGGACCAATCATTTCACAATCAACGAGGAGAGCGGTGTTGTGACCGTGACTAAGCCGCTGGATCGCGAGCTTCATCCTGTTTACATCCTTAAGGTAGCAGCTCGTGATCAGGCTGTGAATGAGCCCCAGCTTGTGTCCACGGTGCCGCTTAAAATCACCCTGGAAGACGTGAACGATAACCCACCCAAGTTTGTACCTCCTAATTATCGCGTTAAGGTACGTGAAGACCTTCCAGCCGGTACTGTGATCATGTGGCTGGAAGCACATGACCCTGACCTTGGACCCTCCAGCCAGGTACGCTACAGCCTCATTGATAATGGCGATGGGAATTTCGAGGTGGACAAACTCAGTGGAGCTCTACGGATTGTGCAAACTTTAGATTACGAGACCAAGCAGGTGTACAATCTAACAGCTAAAGCTAAGGACAAAGGGAAGCCCATGTCTCTGTCGTCGACCTGCTTCATTGAGGTGGACGTTGTGGATGTTAATGAGAATCTTTACAGGCCTATGTTCCGATCGTTCGTGGAAAAGGGATTTATAAAGGAAGATGCAGTCATTGGCACTTCTGTGATGAATGTGACAGCAGAGGATGAAGATGTGGGGCGAGATGGAGAGATTCGATACTCCATACGGGATGGATCTGGCCTGGGGATATTCACCATTGATGAGGAAACAGGTGAGTCTCATTTCTTTCCACTGTCACTGTCTGTGAAGCCTGTGATAAATCCTGAAAAAAGGCAGCTTGAATTGATTTGCATAGGGAAAGTTTCATGCAGTTGGAGTTTACTCAGCCATGCTGCTGCGGAACAATGAGCCAAAAAGAGCTTCCTGCAGGCAGTTATGGTTCCTGATTCCAGTCATTTTTCTTCTTCGGGAGGATTGACGGCATGAACAGATGGACCAGCTGTCTCTCAGACCTGCGTGGACATTCCTGTGTAGTTGCTGTGGTGTTAGAAAGATCCCTTGTGATTTCAGCTCCTTTTCTCTCACACTTAAAGCACCTTTTAAAATAGCCCTACTTGTAAATTGGTAGTATCTGCTGGCCCCTAAGGTTAGAATATTCTAATAGCCTTCTAATGCCAGCATATTTCCAATGCTGAAGGCAGGATTTGCTTGTGGGTTTGTCGTTATTTCACAGAAAAAAATGTTAATACCCACCCAGGTGCCCAGAATGATTTTAACAGCTGACTCAAATTACCTCAAAATAAGCAGTCTGGAATTCCATGAGTGCCTGCCCAAAAAGCCAGCAATCACCTGATTTGGATGTGCTGGCAAGCTGCCCTCCTTTTTGAACATGCAGCCACAATCCAGGGCAGCTTAATGCGACTTTCCCCCCACTTGAAACAAAATTTCTCCCAGAATTATGCATATTTAATGTCTAAATGAGGCGGCGAAACTCAATGCATAATACATTAATTTCTCCTGGCACGTGTAACCTCAAAGGTTCAAATCTGCATAAGAAAGCTGGAAATGAAATGTTTTACTCCGCTGCCGACTTTCATAGCGAAAAAAAGTGTCTCATATTCCACTTTATTACAAATCAGGTGTATGTGAATTATTCAGGAAGTTGATAGGAACCGGCCTCGGTGACTCTGTTGGGAAATACTTTCAGAGATGAGACTGTATGAAGGATTCGTCCTCCAGGGCTTGGTGTCAGCTGTGGTGTGTTTGTGATTGTTTTTGTGGCCGTGGTTGGTTGTCTGATTTGTAATAAGATCTTGTTTTATGAACACAGATGCAGAGTTATTTAAAGGTTGACTGCTTCTGCTTTTATGCAAGTATTACAAGTGTTTCTCTGGAGTAGGGCTGAGATACAAAGACTGAAAATCATATAAATCCTCTTCAGCTGCAGGAAGCATATTAGAATGTGCTTTTTCATGCACACATAAGTTGTTTGTTATAATACCCGAATAGTGAATGTTTTTAAAATTTGGTTATAAGTGATAAAATACTGATAAATCACCAATGACAACAGAAGTTTTAGACATCACATATTGGGTTTTTCTGTCATGTAAGAAATTGCATACCTTTTGCATGAAATAGATGCCTTAATGTAAAAACTGTCTACTTTGCATAAAGTAGTTTTGGCTAGAGCAGAAGGTCTGAAGAATTTAGTGAAAAATTATAAACTGTAGGGATGCACAGTATTATTGGTACAATATTTAGGGCCCTATAACACCCAGCCATTGTTTTACTGAATTCCACTTTACATCTTCCCATGTTCTGTTTTTTCCATTTTAGTTTTTGAGAATTCGCTTTTTAGTGTTTTGCGCAAATTAACCACAAGACACAGTATAAATTATTGAACTATAATCAGTCACTCGCCAGGTGGTCTTCACATGTGTCTTTATGGGTCCAGTCAACAGTATGTTGACAAATCTGCAGAACATTTGATTGCCTGACACATGATAATCATTGGGAAACTGCTTTGCCCTGTACTTTAGAGTTAGACAGGAGTTTCATAGCTTCTTCGCCAACTAAGCCAGTATCTAAGATGGCCGCTTCGAAATGTTTGCACTGTTAATGAGGAGAGGAGGGGGATGTGAAGCGTTCATTGTCCCCAGCCTTACCCCCTTGGATTATTTTCCAGAGAGATAGGGTAATTTTTATTATGAGAAAACCTTTTCTGCAAAATGTTTTCTGGCCATTTCTGTGATATTTTGTGTTTATATCTAATTCCACTTTTAAGGGCTAATTTCCTGATCCAGCCTGTGATTTGATGATCGATTTTATAGGGCCCTAAGCATTGGTATCAGCTGATTTCGAAATTTATGCCAATATTTGGCACCAATAGATATTCCACACATGCAGTATCAGCCATAAATTAGCTGTAATCATCTGTCTGTCATAATCTTTACCTTATTGTCACTGCATGGGTACATTTAAAAACTAGAAAAGAGCTTGTAAAGGGCAGACCTCCGCCAGCACCACAGGCTTCACCAGTATTGTGATTTTCACCACGAACATTAGTTCTACCTTTATTTCATCTAAATATTTAGATTCCTTGACCATGAAAACTTACCATCAGCAATTGGATTCATAATGATGTCTATTTCAGTTCAGGAGTTATTCATGAAAATCACATTTTTCCTCATGGCGGTTTTATGCTGATCCAGATTACTCCCAAAATCGAATCATTTGTTCCTTGTCCCAATCCAGACATTTCCTAACAAATTTCATTGAAATCCATGTGGAACTTTTTCAGTTATGTTGCTAACAGAGAAACAATCAGACGCCTGCAATATCATAACCTCAAGACTTTTCTGTTCCTTACACAAAAAATTTGACATCCATAGCAACAAGTGTTTTTTTTTTAATTTGTAAAGTTCAGGACCTATGCTCTTGATGAAAAATATCAGCAGTGGCAATAATGCATTCGAAAATTCTGACAAAAATCCAAATTTGTGCATCCCTAGTATTAACTATAAACAATTTTTCTATGGCAGATCAGACCTGATGTTTTTCAATAGAGCACAAACTGAATCAAAAAAATCTATTATTTTACCCGACATCTGCATTAAACTAAATGGACTAACCCTGCAAACTTGATATTTCCAGCTTTATTCTTCAGATAGAAAATTGACTGTTGCAGAGGTTGGATATCGCAGTGATTTATATAAACAAAAGTTGAACTGCGTGACTCAAGTTGTAGTTTTTGAGGGCGCCATGCAGACCATCAGCCAGTCCATACTTAATTCCACATCCTGAGTCTGCCACAGATTTATGGAGCCAGGTCTAATCTCCCACTTAATCCCTTAGGGCCCATATTAAAGTGATAGTCAGAAGGTGCAGTGACGGTATCGTCCAGGGTGGGGTCCCTGTTATTATGGATTACAGCTGAGGTCAGTAGACAACTAAATACAGCCAAGGTGGCAGTGCCCCTCCTATGATTTAATTAGAAGTTGCGGGGTGCGGTTCTTAAGGCTGCCATATGCGTTTAGAATATTTGCTGCTTAGAGGAAAATATAAGCACGAGGCTCCACCAACTATATACTCACTGTTGCAGCTGCATGTTGTGAATCCAAACCAGATTGTTTTTAAAGGTTTAAAATTAGAAAACAAATGATAAAGTGGTGAGAACAAACATGCCCGGAACCCAAACACCTTCACTTATGGATGAAGTTTTTAGAAGTGGGAATGAGTCAGGAAAGACTGTAAAGGATATTCCGCTGTTATAACTGTTGCTTGTAATTTAAAGCTATGCAACAGGGTTAAAACATAAACAGTGCATTGTATGTGCAATCTCTGCAATTTAAATTACTACTTCTTCAGCTCTGTCCCATTTATTAGCGCTCCAAGCAACAATCAACAACAACAACACTATTTAGTGGGTAACTAAGTGTTGGTGCGTGAGGCGTTGCACTGTGTGGTGGTTGATGCGAGAAGACAGCGAGTGATTCCCACAGAGTAGGTGTCAAACATCTCCAAACAAAGGTTGTATTTTAAAACATGCAGCGCTTGCTACCCACTTGACTGACGATCCCAAACCACAGAAGCAACAATGACCCTATTTGTTGTGATGAAGGGAGATTGAATTTAAATGCTGTAAGTGTGGTTGCGGTTTGTTTAATGCCATCCAGTTCTCATTTACATCATTTTTGAGTGGAGGTCTGTTTAATGCAAGCTGCGTCTCCTTCTCTGGGTATCGTTTCTTTTTCTGTCAAGCTGCTCCGGGAGTCCATTGCAACTGTTTGCCCACATTCTCAGTGATATTAAAAGCTGCGTGGTCACTGGCTTGGTGCCATCTTAATTTGAACACGCTCTACTTGAGTCTTTTCTAAGTCCCCTCCTCCCTCCTGCATGATGAAGACTAAATTTACTATTACTTGTGTTTGTTAAGGAAATGTTGATAACAGTCAAGAAATGAGAATGTAAGGAGCATTTTTAAAACAAATGAAAGCTCTACTTAGCAATGATACAAAAACAATTTTCGAGAAGTTGTAGTTGGGGGGTTGGTTAACCCATATCCATCTTCTGTTGGCCTAGGTTCAATCCAGCCTGTGGCCAGCCCATAGAGTTCCCCCCCAACTTTCTTGCCCCCCTACACAAGCTGATCCACTGTCTCTCTCTTCCATCAATAAGGCACTAAATTCCCCAGATGTAATCTAAAAAAAGAAAAGAAGTTATAGCTAGAGTGATACTCAGCTGAATGATTCAGCAATGACTACATTTGCCACAGTATTAGAACTCTAACCTTAAATATACTGTTAGGTAGGGATGCACAGATGTATTGTTTTAACATCGATATTGAAACATTAGTGAATTAATGTAGCATGAGCAGATACCATTTTTAGCTTCTTTTTGTTGTGCCATATAGGGATGGGGTGATGGGGTCAAAGAAATAATCCTGGTTTATGTTTTATCTTGATTATTTAAAACTATTTTTGCAAGGCCTGCTGTAAGTTTGAGTGCCTTTCTTTGTCTTGTTTTTGAAATTATGTTAATGTTAATTTTTACAATAAAAAGGAGAATACAATTTCCCCCCTGTATCTGTCAGTAACAAGGTTCCAATCTTTTTTTTTTTCAGTGTGAGAAAAAGTGTTGGGGAGGCTTAGGGATTACTTAGCTGTGAATTTTTAAACCGGGGTAAACCATGACACTGTATGATTGTCATATCTCTAGTACCATAACAAATTAGTCCCAGCATCAAGCACAGTTTACAGCAGAGTCATTCATTGTCAATCATAAGAGAAGATACAGATTATGTGGGAAAAATACCAGGGCTCCAGACTAACTTTTTACATTGGTTGCAACGGTGCATAGTGTCACCTTTAACGCCATAAGTCACCATCTTATCACTCCATAACTTATATACATAATGTAAATACGTAAAGAAATACTTGCCTTTATTTACTTTGTTGTACTTGATTTTGTTGGTGTTTTTTATCTGACAGTCACTAAGGCGAATTTGGCAGGGCTTCACTGCTTCTTTAGAGTTACCATTCCATGCTGAAACCTGACACCGCAGTCAGGCTCCATCTGGGTTCATTTGCATACTAACAGCTGATTGGATTATTACTGAGGGCTGTGCGTATGTGTGCATGTGTTTGGGTGGGTCTACAGCCTGCAGCCTGTGAAGAGACCCATTTTTGGTGGGTTTTTCCGTAGCAGTTACTTTTGTCAACTCAAATTTTTAAGATTGCGCCTAACACTTTTTCTTGGTGCACTTGTGTGCCCAAGAAAAAATGTTAGGTGCACTCTCACAAATTTTGGGTGCATGTGCGCCCACAATGGATGCACTCTAGAGCCCTGTATACAATAATAGGTTACTGGAACGATTACCAGTGCCTTTAGTACCTTAAATACATTTATACAAACAAATATGATGCTGCATTAATAAAAAAAATGCTTGATTAAGTCTATACTCAACAGAGAAAAATGTTATTTAAGTCCCTTTGTCTTTGTCTGAATGGATCCGTCTCTGAATGTTTTTATGTGTATATATACATATACATTTATTTGTATTTGTTCAAATGCATAAATGTATATCTTTAAAAGAAGAGCATGGCTTCAGAATGCTGTATTGCAAAGTGCCTTGAGATAATGTTATTAACAATGCAAATAAAGATTAATGATATAGATCCATTGATATCGGCTATATTGTAATTTTAAGTAGGGGTAGTAGCCTGTGTCCTGATTTAAACAGTCAATGCATCACTAGTGTTAGGCCAGATCAAACTGTTACAACAAAAGAAGTTACTTATTTTAAATTTTATTAATGACAAAACTGAAGCTGCATTTATTAAACCACTCCATGGTTAAGAAGATGGTTGTGCAAAGTGTTTCGAGCACAGCTGGATCTCAATCTTCAGAGCAGATAAATGTCCACACGATTTAGTTAAACATGGCATTAACTGAGTGGCGATATATGCATTTAAGCTGACACAGGCAACATACACCTCTGTCTCCCTTTTCTCGAATCGTGATGGTTATTCAGCAGATCTGAAGCACAAAGTTGACGAGAGATTTTTAGTCCTTCCTAAGTCACGAGCAGACTTTTATTCCTCCCCTGCTTTGGCCTTGTGAAAATTCACACACTTCTCTTTGGTGGGCTTGTATGGCTTAAGTGACTGGCTCGACTTTACATGTTCCTGCCCTTGAGGTCAACCAATATGGGTTTTCAAGGGCTCATGCCAATTTTAAAAAGCCAAGTGTGGAAAATTGCCGACGTGATGATTTTTTTTTTTTTTACCCATTTCCCATTAAGAAAAGACTCTGCAGCTGCTGCTCTAAAAACCATGAAAAGCAATTTTTAAAGATGTTAGCACTCCCTGGCCAGACTCACACCCTCAGCTGATAGAGCGGCTGAAGAACTGCTCCCTGTACAGTCATGTGGGTCAGTAGTTGAGATAGTTGTGAGGATTATAACTCTTTGTGTATGACCTGCATGTTAGAAATACCCAAGAAGTATGTGGGCCTGTAATGAGTTTAGCTAACATTTCAGAGAATTAACAAGAAAAACTGAGCTGTTTGGGTGAAGTAAGTGTATGAACTCATTAAGGTCAATGTTCACCACTCACCGAAACAGATGAGCTATAAAACAAAGCTTATCATCATAAACCTCAAGCAAGTCTCAACTCCATAAAACTCACCTGACTCACACTCAGGCTGACACACCTTAAACCGGGCAAGCTCAAGCGATAAAAGAGGTGAGGGCTTTATTTTTATTACCAATGTGTAATCAGGTTCTCATTTCCTGCCGTCTGGGGTGACTAAAGAAGAAGGTGAGGCCTCATCGATCAAAGTTAAGGTAGACAGTGCCAGAAAAATGGAAATGTCAGACGGGAAATAAGGCTTCATCAGCATGTATTTACATTTACCATCGTTTGGCGACATCTTAGGCTGAGTTTAGATTCGGTTATCATGTCGTAATAGTCTGAATTTATAACCTGGAGGCGGTGATTTCAGCAGTCGAACAGTTGGAGAAAATCACATGTCTAGTCGTGCACTAGAAAAGATTTTAAAGCAAGGGATGGAGAGTTAACAAACCACTCAACTCATGGTACAGTACTTATCACAGTAATGAGTAGGGGTGGAAATTGATGCCAAATCCTTTATTGATTCGGCTTATCAGTCCAGTTCTTTAACAACTGCCTAATCAATTCCAGATTTTTAGTCTCAATGTCAAGCACATTTCACAATAATTAACTAAGTTCATGCTTTAAAGATAAATGTTTTGTAATTAATAATTAATTTGGCCGCACCTTTGACCATCTCGGCTCTCAGTCTGATAATGATACAGTATTTTGACCTTCTTTGTTAACATTTGTGTTGACTGCCCCTGGTAAGAGCATGATGTCCTTAACTTAAAGACAAGCAGAAAAAATGGGAGTTAAGCCAAAAAAAAAAAAAAGATCATATGATTACTATGTGGTATTGGTTTTTGATTCTCATCCTTTATAATGGACCTAAAATAGAGTTTATAACCATCAAATTTGACCTAATTTAAGACTTACATAAGATCATTCAATGTAGAGTTTTGTTTGTTATAGTTTTGCTTTCTTGATTATAATTAAAATGCAGAGAATTGACTTCCCCGATTTTTGTCAGTGTCACACATTTTTAATCAATTTCAGAGCTCTTAGTCGTATTTTTGATGTACACATCCCCTGATTGGAAATTTTTGACATTGGCCTGCTAGACTTGAGAGAAAAATGACATGTACAACAGTGACAGATAAATATCCAATAACAACATAAACAGAAAAAATCTGCAGTGTCTCAACACCTTAATATCCATAATTGCTTTTTGCAACATGGCTCTCCTTACCCAAAATTATCTTAAAGTGCCCCTTTTTCAGCTACATTGTCAAAATGTGTTGGTTAAACTTAATCAACTAGATTGAAATAATGTGAAAGCATGACCTAAATATTCAGTAAGTAACCATTCTGAAGCTCTTTTATTTGAAATAAGGTTAACACACCACAGTTCACAACTCTGACACAAAAAAATCTAATCAAATGTTTAAAACATTATTCTGTACCATAAGCTGTGATTAGCCCGTGTGAATGGTAGTGGTTAGAATATGATGTGTTCAAGAAAGTTCGGGAAAATGAGAATTAGATGAATCAAACAGTGTCTTTTTGATGTTTTAATTGTTTTTTTAAGAGACATAATTTTTATGTCCAGCTAAAAGTTTGAACAACGAGTTTTTGGGTTAGTTAATCTGTGTGTTTTATAGCACAATAAAATGGATATTAATGATCACAGCCAAGGAATAATGCTAGAAATTAAGTTTTTTTTACACATCTTTTCTTTATTACCTCTACCAGGAGGTTATGTCATTGCAAGTTTTTTTTTTTTCTTTGTTCGTTTCTCTGTTAGCAGATCTCAATGAATAGTCTTTTCTCCTCACAGACCCCTAGCTGTTCTTCTAAAATAACTCTTAAATACATCAGATGCATTTAAGGGACATTAAAGAGCACTAAACCTTACAGAGCATCAAACAACATCCAATCCTTGAGTAATCGTCAGCTCATGTTGTTCAGATATCTACCAGTGAGCGCATCCTGCTGTTGCATTAAAACCAGGAGAGATCCAGCACTGACATGTCAAGTCTTTTCAGAGAAGGTTACGTTACAGCCACAGAGTGAATATTTCCAGTGAGGAAGGTGAAGCGCCTGGAGTGCATGTTCAGTGGAGATTGGACACAGATGCTGATTGTATAATGTATGCAATGCCCTTTCTTCTTGGATAATATATGCATTGCCCTTTCACTTGAAGCCGTTCGCAGCCTGTGCTGTAAATGCTTCCTTTGTGAATCGCAAATGAAATAGTTTGATGCGTGATGACAAAGTCCTTTTAGTGTTCTCCATATCCGTCTGAAAAATTCACCCATCTCTTAACTTCTTTTTCCAGCGCTGGCTTGTTAAAAACCAACACAGTCTGGACAATAATGAGAGGATGAATGCTCCTTTTTTCGCTGTCTGTCTCTTGGTATCAAGTAGAGTTTGCTAAAAGTTGCTGCTGTCGCTCTCTCTCCCTAATTTTCCGCTCAGGGCCTATATGTTTGAGATAAAAGTGGGACTGCTAAGTGGCACATGATTCCAAATAGTCTTTGCTTGAGCGCTGTTACTGTGGAGACGGGACCAGGAATGTGCAGCGGGACAAAGTTGATTGTAGGTTGCTAAATGAAAAACACACTTCCCCTAGTTAAAAGTATGTTGTTCTCTCAGTCCATTAAATATTTTTAAAGGAACTGTAGAGGCTGACTTGTGCAAAGGATGGGCCTTATTGTGTCTTAATTGTTCTCATGCTAACACTCCCATAAATTAGATCTGTACTTGGTTTTCCTGTGGGTGAACTGCAAAGAGAGTTGCTAATTGAACATTCATCAGCTTATTTAACTACAATGCCTTCTCAAAAGCACGTTTCATTATGTTATTTATAACTATACCCTACTTATGCCCAACAGAAGAGTGGTGTGTTATTTGTGAGGACTGCAGTAAAGCTATGGCATTTCCTCTGCACAAAAAAATCCTATCATCTACCAAGGGCTCTCTGGCTTGCTTAGCTCAATTATGTCAGAAATATAAGAAAAGCTGACAGGCTTTTATCCCTTTATTCAAATTTTTGTAACCATTCAGGCATTCAGAGCCAATATTATGCCGTCTGAAACTTGACAAAGTGACAGCCCCGACCATAAATACACTCAGGTAAGGGGAAGTGGGTGTACTTAAATACATTAGCTGTCTGTCAAACACATTGTCCTGTGCAGCTGTTGGTTGATATCAGTTCTTTTGTTCTTTTTATTGAATGTATCATACACATTATACTGAATATGCTATCAAACTGTGTTGAAAGGTTTTTATGCTCTTTTGGAGTTTTGCTCTGTATGGAGACGGTGGGAAGAATAACAGTATTTTTTGTGGCCAAGCTATTTAACATTAAGGAGTCTAGGTGAGCAATACAAAAGCTAAGACTTCCACATGATTTCCTCTGTTGTGAAATAAGATCTTTAATTATTTTGAACAGCTTAGATAAGAAACTAAGGATATACAGTTTTAGTTGATAATGCTATTGGATTCCAACTGAGGGTTCTTCTTGCACACTTCAAAATTTCAGGTTTCTCTATAAGCCATGCTAATAATTTGGGCTGGGTATTTCCAGCAACCACACGATACGATTCGAATCCCGATACTGAGGCCACATACGATATGTATCCCAATACACGTAAATTGAGAACACTGACTGCTTTTTAAAACGGAATTCCCAACAAATTGTGATTATTACAAGAAAAAAAAGAACAAGGATGAGTTTAAAATGATTCTACAACTTAAGGGACGGAAATTCAGAGATGGTAGACCTAAGTTTAAATTTGGAACATGTGTTTCATCATGTATCTTGGCTTCTATTTTGACCTGCACCATTGTTAATAAGTACTCAAAGTGTATTGACAACACATGTCAAACCATTGAGGCCGTATCGATTCTGTAGAATCTGTATCGATACACCTATCCCAAAGGAGTGCATGACGGTATTTTGTATTTTCGTATCGATAGTTTGAGCACAGGCCTATAATTCAGGGAATGATAAAATCTGTTTAAAGTTTTGTCAAATTTTGACATTGCAGCACTTTTTTGATTGACTTTAGGCAAAAGTTGGCCCACATAGCTTTACAATGGCAACAATGTCAAACACATGGCACTTCAGTCAGTCTCATGATGCATGGATAGATGCATCTGCAAGTTTCTGGTGTTTCCAGCGACCAGATCTTGTCTAGTAGGCATCTTTTCTGTGGAAAATACATTTATTAAAAAAAAACAGCAGATGGGAGTATGTGGAAATTATTTGATGAACATAAATTAGGGGTGGGCGATATGGCAAAAATATCATGTCACAATTTTTTAAAAATAAAATCACGATCACGATTTTATCACAATTTTACGTTTCTAATTTCTATAATCTGAGTGAATGATGCAGCTGCTTAAGAACAGATTTTTGTTCAGACATCTTCAAGGTTTTATCTCCTTTTCTCTTTCTGCTATGGCTTCACGCTACATAACCAAACAGGAGATACTACCATGCACTGCGCGTAATGTGCTACGATTGGCTACTCAGGTGCGCGTTTAAGTCTCTGCGCCCACACAGACGATCTGACGATCTTTCTGCTTTATGAGATCATCCCCACATTAAAATCCTTAACGATTTAATATCGTCATATCGCACACCCCTAACATAAATTAAGCTAACATTTAGCAATTTTAGCACATGGTAGCAGCTGCTGGAGTTACTCGGGTTAAGACATGACTGATATTTTTTATTAGCCTTCTATGTCTGTCAGATATTGTGTCCATCCATATTTGGGCTGTGGCTCTAGAACGGTTGAAGTTTTGGCCGATAGGATTGCTCTTCCTGCTCTGTTACCTTGATGTAAACAAGACAAATGATCAAATTAGCACAGTGAGAGAGAGGTGCCTGGTAGTGTTTTGGTTCGAAAAATGGATACAGCTAGAAGTGGTCAGAGAGCACAAGCTACCACCGTGACTTTTCTGACATTGTTAACTGAGTTACAGAAAAGGTGAAAACTACCCAAGTGCACTGTGAATTTATGAAATACATTCCTGGACCTGCATTTATATTCACATCACAAACAAAATCTGATCTCCCCATCCTTGTACCATGACCAACATTCCCTGAAAATGTAATGAAAATCAGTTGAGAAATTTCTGAGTTCTCCCGCTCAATGACAGGCAATATGAGGACAAATGTATTTAGCCTCTAGATCAAAGAGGGCCATTGATCAGGACAACGTGTTGCTATTATTTGCACTATAATGTGGATGTTAATCATTGATCTGAAGGCTGGTTGTAATGTCAGCCACATTTGCAAACCTGTACATCTAATTATATAGTACTTTATTTTTCCCTCTTACGTTGTTTCTACGCCTTAAAATTAGCTGATTAGTTTGACTTGATGCATGCCCATGAGCATCTCAAGTAAAAAAGAAAATTTGATCACATTAAGCTATGGCCAGAAGCGACCAGTGCCAACAAAAGGAAGGAAGATTTTTTATTAAAAGCTGTAAGACATTCATCCCTATCCTTAAGATCCTTTTCAGGTCCAATCACATTGCATCATGGCTTGGGCTGTGCACTAACAAGAATCAGAGGATATGATATGTAATGCAATGCAGGTATGTTGGTATAACATCTCCCTGGGCATCCATGCGTTTAACACTCGTTGGTATTAATAAATGATCTATTAGAAATACATTAATAATGAGCTACAAAGTCTTAATACAGTATTACATCATGATTTACCATAATGTGTCATATTTCCCCATGCCCTTATCATGGCTCTGTGGTCGTGGAGCTTGTCACAGTGGAGACTCTCTCTGTCATGCTCAGTGCTGTTCTTCCCTGCTTGCTCTGCAGATCCTGTTCTTGACTCTGCAATGTCTCTGTTTCCATCATAACACCTACATACACGAATGGCAAAGAAGGGGGATCATTTTGTCCCATCTGCTTGGCATTCCTCGTGAAGGGAAGATATGCAGATATGCCATTCTCTCTTTATTCTGCTCTACACAGTTGATCTTGGAGTCCTGCTGTTACAGTAAGGGAACCTGGTTTCAACACAGAGATGTAAATTTGTTAGTGTTAGTGTTCTATGTTTTCTTAGTCTTAAATCAGGCCAGATCTTTGTTTTTCTGTTCCAAGCTGACCTACCTTGTGTAGTAAGATCAACCAAAGTACATCATTTTAAACTGTTAAGAGGTTTCATTGTATAATACCATGATAGCTTTGGCCTTTCTCATGAGTTGTACCCTTGGAGAATCTCTACTCTCTTGGGAAGCTGTGTGCTGTCAGCTGAAAAACTGCATCCTCTTGAGGGCAGCTCGGGTTCAAGTGCACAAAGGGAATATACACAGAGCAGCAATGAAGGAAGTTAGATAAATATTAAGGGAGGGGCGGGGCAGAAAAAATGAGTGAAGATGAACCCCCATGTTCCCCTTTATTGTTACGACAAGCACATGCAGAGAGCTCTTCAGGGCAAAAAGGTGGAGTACCGTCTCCTAAATAATACTGCGTTATTGAATCAAGGAGTATTGCTCAGAGGTCTTTTGAAAGGCCTTTGAAATGACGCTGTCCCCTGCAACAATGGAAGCTTTGTAAGTCCCAAAAGCTATCTCAACTGGAATTAATGGGCAATTTTCTTCAAAAGAAAATGAGGAATGAAAACCCCATTAAGCCATACATCACAGAGACGTAACATCTGTATCTCATCTCAACGCTCTTTCAGTCAGTATACAAATAAATATTTTTGCTGTTTTCTTAGGACATACGTTTTACCTCTGCTGAAGGAACTCTGAGTTTATTTTCTCTGCTGACTGTGAAACAGTTTTAGGCCTCACAAAGAAACAAACAAACCAGAGATGATAGGATGACTTAGCTGTACAGAGTATCACTGTTCTCCTCAGAAAGAATGGAGCTTGTTTTAAGTACCTCTCCCCCTTGAGCCAGCTGTTGACAGCCGTTTTTCTGTCAGTGCTGGATGCATACAGTGCACACTGATGCATGACGCTGAAATGGCCCCCTGGCTCAATCTGCCGGGTTATAGAAAAGAGATAAAGACATGGTTTTTGTGTGATACTGGATCATCATCAAGATAATCTCTGAACCATGTCCTGATGTACTATGACCCCCGTGTGTCCTTCAAACCAAACAGAGGAATTAATGTGAGTCTGAGAGCTGGGGCATTTACTATAACCCAGTTCCAAGCCATGTAGAGCATAGTTATTTTAAGAAATAACCAACTGAACAGTGACCTTTTGATTGTAGCTGCGGTGAATAATGTAAAATTTGGTTTAATGTAAGCTGCAATGGAAAGAATGTATGACGTAAAATAATCAGCTTGTTAAAAAATTGTGACCTAGCCTCTTTACAGCATATTTACAAAGTGGAGATTTAAACAAATCTCAACGAAATTAGGTCACACTTTTCGAAGTAGGTCAAATTCATTGCTTGATTTTTTTAATGAAAAAAAAATGGACCAGAGAGCACGTCGACAAACATGTTAATTTTAGCTTGCTTAAACATGTCTCTTCAACTTTTAATCCAAATTCAGAAAATACAGAGTAAAATGCAAGAATTCAAACCATTATAAACCTTTTTTTTTAAAATTCTGAATAAATAATGAATTAACTTAGATGCACAAACATATTTTTCTTCAACAGTGTAAAGATGGAGGTCAGCATAATCAAAAC
Organism: Scarus forsteni; assembly: GCA_036419115.1. NCBI lineage: Eukaryota > Metazoa > Chordata > Actinopteri > Labriformes > Labridae > Scarus > Scarus forsteni. The sequence goes on along the minus strand of JAZDUH010000098.1, from coordinate 12,099,896 downwards.
GAGTGTTTCAAGGTGACTGATGCTGATAATTCAAATACAAAGTAGTTGGTTGCTTCATTCACACCGAATGTGACTTGTCGATTGAGATTACGTTGCTCGACCAAGTTGCGTTGCATGTCCATAAAATAGCTCATTTTGTCACCATCGTGATGCTAAGTGACAACACCACTGCTCAAGTTTCGCCCCGATTATATATTTATATATAAATCATGCATTTGTATAGAGGAACTGCCACTTCTGTTGAATCAGGCTGAACTGACGTACTCTCTAATGTTTCCACACAGACAAGAATTGTCACTCTAATGGGAGCTGGAAGAAAAACAGTTATTGTTAACTGTCATGGATGTCGTCTGAGTCTCAAGCATGTTAAACAAAATTTTTCAACTTTGGTGACCAAGTGACCTGGTGGCGACCTGGTTGTGAATCCACAGCGACCCATGGCTGTGGGGAAAACGGCACTTTCAACCTCAAAACATTATTCAAGTGTCCTTCAAAACATTAAATCGAACTTTAGTTCAGTCAGTATTCATTTCTGTGTGAACCTGAAAACATCATACCATGTGTCTGCTTGTGAAGTGAGCTAATCACTGGACTGATATCTGAAATAAGGGGTATGCTATTAATTTAGCAATCACATTTCAGACAGATTTGTCGGTTTTAAAGGATAACTGTCCTGTAGCGAGGTTAAATGGTCTTTTTTGACTCTTTTTTCCCCAAGTTAACTGTAAAAAGGTGTTGCATTTTGCAGCCTAGGACAAGTTTGTAGAAGCTGTGGGCAAACAATGTCAAGTTTATACATTGTTTTAGTGTGTGCATATAATTCAAAACAGCCTTATACACGTTTTTCAGCTGGAGTTACTATCTATCTTTGGGAAAGAGACACTTCTGATCCACTGAGGTTGTTTACATCCTGGTAGTAGAGCATCATGGCTGAATGGACCACAGCTGCAGCCTTTGAAAGTGACTGGCTGCATTGTTAAAGATAAGATTGAACTTTTGTGCAACTGGGCCGGCCTGTCTTGATAAGTAGTTAAGTCAATTATTAATTCTGATGTCGAATATCAAGGATACACTGTTTTACTGTTTTCATTGGATTAAAGTGCATTTGCTCAATTAACATAATTACCACTATTCTGTCAGTAAATAAGAAAACTTTTCCAAAAAAAGGAAGTTTGTTGAGAGGGATATTAACAAGTACTACAGCTTTGTGTGATTGCCTTAGAAAGTAGGGAAAAGCACATTAAAACTTCAAATGGACTCAAATCTTCAAAAGATAACTTTAGGTTAAAACTGATTTTGCATCCAGTGGACAAAGGTTTACCAAGGTTTAGATGGCCACTGAGATCACACTCATACTAAACCTTTGGAGGATAAAATACAAAACAGTGTAGTTTTTAAAGCAGACTGCATCTTACAGCAATCTTACTACATCACAGCATCACTGAAATCTTCTTGTTCTTTGTCTTTTTTTTGCTGCTTTAGCTCAGAAAGAGACACCAGTTTTAGCTCTTATCTGTTCTGTTTTCAGATAAAATCTCCTCACAGTAGCTGTAACACACAAAGTTAGGAATAATAGACTTACATACAATCCTTATTCAATTATTAGGAATGGAAAAAATATCCTTAAACAATTGAATTCAATAATCCTGTTAGTAACCAAAGATCTTCATCATCTTAATGTAATAAAATGATTAAATCAGTGCTTCGGGGAAAGCTTTTGATTCACAACAACACATATCTCTGTCCTATACTTTGCTTTTTTAAACGTTTTTGGTCATCATTTCCTTTTTTTCATTGCCTTTTTAACTATGAAGCATGGAGCAGATGTCTGTGACCTTACTGTGATATTAAGTTGCTGGGGAACAGGAGATTGGCCGGTTCTGGACCCTTTCTAGCACATCAAGCCCAACAACGTGGAGGTGGAATTTGAAGCATTCTGCCAGTGCTGTGGACAGAGAGGGGGAAAAGCACTGAGAAAGTTTATGTAAGCATGTGAGCTAGAGGCCTGAGAAGGCTGAGGAATGTGGGGAGGGGGTGAGCAGTATTAACGGAGGTAGTTCAAAGCAAGCCCCAACTTTTTTTTTTTTTTTTTCACTGCAGAAAATGAACAAGGAAGTCTTGGTGCATGCTGAAACTGGCTGTTCATAATCACAGTGGCCTCATGCTCACAGAGTAATGAGCAGTGAGAAAATCAGCACAAGAGCTAACTTGGATATCAATCTCTTTGCCTTGTATTGATGAGACAGAACTGTCATCAGTGGTGTTGTGTTACTAACTGGACATGCAAAGCTGGTGGCAAACAGGTATCACTACCACAGGCTAACAGGGAGAGCAGGACATTTAAAACTTGTTGTTTAAGGAGTGGTATTATCAAAAATGGAATTTCATCCGTTCTAACTTTATGGATGAACTCACGTGTTCAAATGGACCATATAATCTTCTGTTACTGCCAAATCTCTATCCAGTTCCTGCTCATGTGTCTGAAGGATTATTTTACGGCTAGTGGAACCCTGCCCACCAAATATTATCATATTGTTTACAAAAACTATAGTATCATAAAAGGTAATACCTCAAGTCCAAAAGGTACACTAAAGCAAGGCTACTTTGTCCAAGTCTTTATTTTAGACTACAGTATCAGTTTTTTTTAATAATTAAAACAATTATAGGAAGATAGAAGAAGTACTATGAAATATATTTATTTGCTTTACAATGCAGGCTTCCCTGAAGTTGATCACAGCCATTTCTAACTAGTAAACAGCTTCATACATTTCTGAGTGCTCTTTTTAATCAGAAATGTAGGCTGGTGCAGTAATATGGCAAATCAAGGATACTTTTCACAGCATTGTAGTGATGTCAAAGAATTAAATCATTAGCCTAATCATAATTGAATTGAATAGTGAGACTAGTAAAGATGCACAGGTCTTTAATTTATTTGATAACATGGAAAGATTTTACGTTAAAAAAAAATCTGAATGAAAAGGAATGTATCTCAGGAAAATCCTCCGAGGGGGTCACTATGGCAGGGGACAACTGCACGCTTCAATTCCCCTTTCCCTCCTCTTCCCTTATTAACAAAACAAACATGTACAAGTGGCCACCTGAGACACCTGCTAAGTTGGCAAAGAAGCTATGAAACTCCCAGCTAACCCCAAAACCGAGGCAGAGCAATTTCCCAATGAATATCACATGTCAGGCGATCAGCTATTCTGCACATGTTGCCGATATACTCTTGACTGGACCCGTAAAGATACATGTGAGGACCACCTGAAGAGTGAATGTCTATATTTTATTACTCTATTTGGTGTCTTGGGGTTCAATTTGCGCGAAATAATAAAAAGCTGAATCCCCAAAAACATATAAAAACAGATTTTGGGGGAAATGGAATTTGAGAAAGAACAATACAGATTTTATGGGGCCCTAATTTTGTATTGTCATTTAGCTAACAAAGTTTAAAACTAGATTTTTTACTCCATCCCTCTTTCCCAGCCTTTTCCCACTTCCATGCTCTCTGTCACGAGAAGTGAGGAAATCAGCATGGGAGACAACCTGGATTTTGCTCTTCACCTTGTATTGATAGCACACTATATTTAGCCCTCTGGGTTGTTTCACCAGACAACTTGTGACCTGTGGTGCACACTCCAGTGCAGCTTCTCCACAGTAGATTTCACCCTCTTCACTGTGGCGGACTGCACCTCCACTGTATGTCACAGAAGAATAAAGTCATTGTGAACCTGCACAGGATGTAGCTTTAAGTACACTGATTCGTCAAATACCTGCTGGCCTTGATAATTTCGTAATCCTCTGGCTGTCTGAAGACTCCAGCACTCTGCCACTGTGCTCAAGTAACTTTGAAGAACAAAGCCAGAGGGAAGAGAAAAGGAGCAAGAAGGGGGAGGAAAAGAGGGAAAAAGCGGAAAGCAAATCTGGCAGAGGCTCCTGCTCGGTCTGTTTTTCTTTCTCTTGCGGCCTTAGGGCAGCTTTTTTTTTGCTCCTGTCTTAGTGGGAAGGCTTGGTATATGGGATGGGTGTGGCTACAAAATTCTTCAGATTCACCTTTCATGTGCTTTGTTTGTAACTTTACAGCCACGGGGCCATCGCAGATAGCATTTCATATTTGTTCTGTGTTGCAAATATAGGGTAAAGGTTGCCCGGTTGAAGCGCATTCAAATATGTATGAAGAGCTTTAAATCTGTGACATTGATTTTTAGCCCTAAAAAGTCATACAGCACCATTCCTCGCTCAGCTGCAGTGGTGTTCATGTCGTTTTATGAAGTTGTCTCCCGCATACTGAAAGATAAAAGGTTAGGAACTGTGAGCAGAAAGCATGACCTCGCTGAAAGTGGAATTGTTCTGCTACACTGGTGTCAGTCAGTCAAACAGATGAGCACTCGAGCATTGACATCTCCCTCGCACGGGCAGAATGAATGTCTCACACTTTGGTGTTTTACTTTTTGTACTTTGTCTTCTAAGCTCACGTGCATGTTCGTACACAACCCGCTTGGTGCAGACCCCCTCAAACCATTCCCACCTCCCCGTTCAGGCTGTCTTTATTTAATGTCCTCTTTTCCTGCTAATTCCCTCTCTGCAGGGGGGCTGAAATATTTATCCTCCTAACCCTTTGTGTCTCCGCTTTGGATTGCTCACATAAGCTTTGCATTTTTAATTTATATCCAGCATTTGAAGTTCCCAGCGTATCTTTTTTTCCAGCAGGGATCTTCCCTATTTATTGCAGGAGGGTTGTCATGATACCAGGATTTTAAGCTGTCTAAAACTTTGCACTGCTCTGGACTAGAAGACTCAGTCTGTAATTCTTCTCAAACTTCCAAGTTCTTTTAATTTAAAATAATGACTGAACAAGCAGCAGGAAGTATTTAATGTTTTTTTACGACTCATATTGGCTTGTGATAATTGCCCATGTTTTCCCAATTACTGATTTCATGACCAACAAACTTGTTTATTGGTAAATTGATGTCCTGCTCACCACGGTCCACCATGTGCAGTATCAAAGCAGATGAGTCGTTCTTTCAGCATTGTCCCTTTTTTCCTGCAGAGTTATAATTTCTTTTAGTGCTTAGAATTTAACCTGATACACCAAATGGACCATTCACAGGGTCCTATAAAATCAGAGATCAAGGAATTGTGGTTAGAATAATGGAATTGGATGTTAAAAGCAGAGTTAAATAAAAACACAGAAAATCACAGGAATGGCCAACATTTGATGCAATTTGTTATTATTTTTTAAACTTTTTTTAACCTTTGAACATATCACTTGAGAAAATGCTCCGACGGGGTCACTAAGGCTGGGGACAGTTGCACGCTTTACTCACCATCCCCCTCCTCCTCCCCTCATTAACAGACATGTTTAAGCAGCTGCCTGAGACCGTAGCTTCTTTCGTAGCAAAGAAGCTACGGCTAACTCCAAGTACATGGCAGAGCAGTTTCCCAATGATAATTATGTGATAATTGTGTGGAAAAAGAAACATGGATTTGTTACGGCCCTACATTTAGAGCAAACTATTCAGCACTAGTCTATCTAGACAGTCATTTCATCAATCAGTTTTATTATGAGCCAATGAGATAATGTGGTTGGTTGGTGCTACTGCTGCGGTGTAAAGAGCAAAACATGGCCCACTTCATAGAACAAACTCTAACGGAAATATGTGGAAACGTTGTTTCTATTTAGAAACAATTTCAGTGTTATTTTTTATTTAATAAAACAATGTGGTCTAGATGTGACAAAACTGCTGCTGAAACTGTTAGCATCTATGCTAATCTCTGTAGCAGTCAATTTGCTTTCATCATGCTTGTAGCTCCCACCTCTTCATGCTCTAAAGGAAGCTGATTGGGGCATGCCGCTTTAGGCCGGGCACAGTCATTGTTGATTGAAGCTTGGCAAATTGGATCTGCTTGATTACAGACATTAAACCAGGTGGATCCAGCTGCTGCACATTAACAACTTACTAACAATGGAAGATGTGAATTAGACACCTCTGCCAACATCTGCTGGCGACGTTTATGTTTTGACTTCATAGTTTCTGAGTATTGATCAAGCTAGATGTTCACAATTTTTATTTACTTCAAAGTAATTCATTTAGTTTTCCTAATTCACATGTCATTAAAAAAGTATTACAGTCAGTATTACCACAATTTTAGTTCTTCCAAAAGTTTTTAAACATCTGTGCATGCTCTATGTCTTTCCAACTTCGAGTCATTACATTGATTAGACCAAATCACCTCATTTATGTATACCTGCCAGTGTTGTCTTCTTTGTGGGACTTCTGGCTTTTTAGGAAACATTAGGGAGCTAACTATTTCCCCTGCCTGACTACCCCTCTTATTACATGCCTCAAGCTAAGAAGATGGAGCTATAATGATGACTAATGACAAGAGAGGATCCCACGCCAGAAAAACTGAAGGGACGTTAAAGCAGAGAGGCGGGGCTGGAGAATAAATGAGCTGCGCTGCCCCAAATTCCCCTCCTGTGTTCGATTCGAGCATTCGGTTGCAAGTCATGAAGAGTGTCAGATCTGTCATTGCCTAAAGCAAGCTGTTTGAGCGGTCTCAGTTACTCTCTTTTATATACGTTCATCGAGTTACAAAGAGGCAGGAAAGACAGCCTTGCACAGATAGTCTATGTAAACTATTTGAGCCTTTGAAATCTCCTCTTATTTAAATGGTTTTGTGCAGGCTCTTCTGTCTTATCTGGGGCAGCAGTGACTGGAAGAGTGTAATAGCATCACAGCCATTATTGAGAATAGGAGACTTACCAGGCTGTGATAAGGGTGTGTCTATACCATGAGTCACCTTTATTATTTTCAGATAATAAAAGCAAATACAGCCATAAATCTTCATTGAACTTATCAAGGTTATACAGCAATAGCAAATAACAGCGGCACAAAAAATGGTTGTGATTATAAAGGTTGCTTTGGTTTGCTTTGTCTGAAAGATGTGTGTGTGTGTGTGTGTGTGTGTGTGTGTGTTTATCAGGCTGCTCACTGCCTTAAAGCCTCCTGCTCAAATAATGGGAGCTCAAATTTGCAAGCTGGAAGCCACATAATGCTGTTTTATGTTATGATCAGCAGCTCTGACTATTTTTGTATCCTTAGGGGGCTTTTTTATGCCCATTTTCTATCCACCTTAAAAAAGTACTATAAAAACTGGAATATGAATCGCACATACTGTAAAATCTGGACATACAGGTCTACCAACAAAATGATACCAATGCTTGTTTTAGGACTTTTTTCAGAAAAAATGTCACTAATTATTGTAATCTTTACCAAAGAGGTCTGCATTTTAGTTTGTTTGTTTGTTTTTTGGTTTGTGAGCATGATAACTCAAAAGTAATGTATGGATTTTTGATGAAGTTTTCATAAAATGTTGGTCACGCGTCAGAAGTGATTTGATTTTGATGATCCAGGAATGTCTTGAGGGATTTTGTTAAATTATGAGAAAGGCCAGTATCCCGCATTTGTGCCAGTATATTATAGTCTCAGTGGATTTTGATGAGTTTTTAAGGGATCTTGGTTATGGAAAAAAGACAACTGATAACACTATGTTGGTTTCTGAATGTTGATCCAGCAATTTGAGAACAATTTGTTCACATTAGGAAGGGGCAGTTCCTCAGTCTTGCTAATGTCTTAATAATGCTACAGATTTGATGACATTTTTAGAGAATGCTGGTTATAGCACAAGTAGGGATGGAAATTTAAAATCAATTCCAGTTGATTATTCTTTTGGCTTACCAATTCCCTCATCAGTTTTTTCCACTAACAGGGGTCAGAAATGGTCAAAATTGTGGCACAATTTTTGACTAAAAGGAGCTTACTGCAAACTCTCAGTATAAACACACTCAACTTGCAGAAGCATGTGTCTATGCAGCACAGTATTGATTCAGAATTGTCATGTGTTTGACATTGTTGCCACTAAAAACCTTCAGGCTAGTTTTTGCCTGTACAGAAGTCAACTGGAATTGATCAGGAAATTGTAAAGGATGGCATTGGTATTGATAAAACCTTATCCATTCCCATCCTTAAGCAAAAGGGGCACTTGATTAGATTTTGGCGGTGGTGTAAATCTGGCTGTGGTGTAGGAATTTCCCCAAGGAGTTGTTTACGGTGCAGGGTAGGGCAATTTAGCTTTGAATTTTCTGTAGTAACTCAGTAACTCCTCTGAGGATGTTTATGACATCGCCAGGAAATGTTGGCACAAGGAAGAAGTGAATAAATTTCCCGATGGAGATACAGGAGTGTTTTCATCCAGAAGGTGAATGAGTTAAGACTGTCAGTAGACAGGCAGACCACAGCTTCTGCTGCCACAGAGCCATCAGCCATATGGATTACAATACTGCTCCACGTTGTACCACTTTACTGCTCTGTAGTATGTGCCAAGAGCCACAGAACTTTTCTTTTCTCTCCTAAGTCATTAGTTAAAAAACATGCTCTGTACTTATTTTCTTAAGATAGCTTGAAGCACAAAAACGACACACGTTGTGTTTATTCATGTTTCTACCAGTATTTCTGAATCAGACGCCACTGTCGGGGCTTGTCTTCACCAAAATGGGGGTGTGGTCTCTGGTGAGTGGGAAGTGATGCTCTTCCAAACTTAGAAAAAAAAAATCAAAATCATCTGTTTTTGATGTAAAAAATGTAAGATGTTATTTTCACGTGATTGTTCTCAGCCCTATTTTCAAATTACACATACAAAAGACATTTGAATGTGTTATGACTGTCCTGTCTTTGGTGTCTGACATTTAACCGTGTCACTGCAGGATTGTTTACTTTGAGCCTGGCTGCCATAACTGTTAATGTGGTTGTTGTACTGAGCACAGTTATGTTGAGAGCTGTGAGAGTTTGTGGCAGCTCTGGTGATTATGGTGGCACGTGTCTAAGTGGAAACGTTTGTTAAAGTAAATCACCATCCTCTGAATCATGACACTGAATACATATCTTTGCATTTTAAATTGATATATTAGTCACTATAATTTAAAGGGTACATGTCTTAATTTGTGAAAAAATAATGATAATGTTGATATTGATCAAACGTGTCTTATCCACAGAGCTCTGTGTTATTGATAATAAAGGCGTCAGCTCTGTAAGTGTAATCATCTGCCTGACAGCTGATTGTTTCTTGTTTCTGTTTTTCATTGCCATTCAAAGGAAGTCGTTGCTTTAAAATATGTAACAACAAAAGATGAGAAAAATAAAGGAACTTTATTTTTTGCTGATGAGAATCCATTAGAGTTGATGCGCGTGTTCTCATTTGTTAGAGGTAGCAGGGGAGCTTTTGTCTTGTCACTTCAGGAACAAAAGCAAAGCAGCTTGGTGTTTATACGAGAATCAGTTTTCATCCTGTCATATTTTGGCAGTTTATTGCTCCTGTAGACGAAAAAGCAGACAGAAACCTATCAGACTAAGCTCACTGTTGTGAAGTATGATTCAGCAAAGTTGCATTTTGTGGCAGTTCAGTAATCATTTTAGACAGGGCATTATCAAATCATGAGTTTCCTAGTACACACCTTACCTTAAGAAACTCGGTTTACAAGCAAGTCAAAACAAAGGCGTGTCCGCACAGCTTCTGACACACCTTCACCTCTTCAAACACGCGCAGGTTAATCCACACGCCAACACACTCATCCCAGCTGGGCACCTGGTGACAGCCTGTGAGTGGGCCGAAGTTAGGATGAAGAGCATTAAGGCTGATTCTGTCCTGAGAAATTCTTTGCTGGTTTTTCTTTAGGGGGCATCAGAAATGAGTATTTTTATGCAAAAACAAAAGTTTATGTCCTTGTCTACAACAAGGATGTACTTGTAAGTTAGTGCAGGGTTTTTTGTGTTAGTCCATTAATCAGTTTTTCTCATTCACATTACTTTAGTGACTACCCAAGTTTATTTACAGCTATGGTCCAAAACTAACTATTAAAAAATCTTATTTCAGTGCATGTAATCATTTTTTTTAGGTTATTACGCTGAAGAATGGGAATTGATAGATTTAATCGATACCAGTGCTATTAATGATCCGGCTGATCGATCCAATTCTTTAACGATTCCCTTATTGATTCCAGCAGATTTTCCATGTGGGCACATGTTGGCCTGTAGAAACACATGCCACAGCTTAGATAACTGTTTCTGCAAGCTGCTGGTGTTTCCACTCACTTAAGGTTGTGCAGTAGGTGCTCTTTGTTAAAAATAAACCCACAATTCTAGGAACTGATAAGGGAATTGAATAACAAAAAGGCTCATTATATTGATTTTTTGATGGAGTTGTTAACCAATCTCCACTGGAATTGATTTTTGATTCCCATCCCTAATTACACTTCACAATTTTTATCATATCAGGAAATGAGGAGGTGGTAGAAGGAATGTGTTTGCTCTGCAAAAATTCATTCATGACTGTTAAAGTACAAATATTTACCTGCAATGTGATGCATAACTCTCTGACATTTACCCACTAAACCTGAAATTAACTCACATTTGATGCTTGGTGCCTTAACCCACATAAATATTTTTCAGCAATAAGTTCAGTTATAAATGCAGCATAACTTGATGTCAAACATACTTATTATTATTCACAGAATTTCAGTGAGGGCTGTCCATAAGGGCTGACTGCCAGCCAAATCACATTGAGCAACTTTCCTATAGTTCCCTTAAACGACTTAATGTGCAAATATTTTAGGGAATTAGTTCTTTGTCATTATCAAATACATATAGGTAAAGAAAAAAATATCCTTACTTTTTCAAAGCATTTTGAGTATAATTTCACAGCATTTAATTTATCTTTTACCAATTTTAGGCTAACTTTAAAACCATTTAATGAACAATTTGTTAAGTGTATCTCATTCGTACATTACTTACTATTTTATAAAAGTGAGATAACTTCGACCTAGTTTTTCAACAATGCTTCAAATTCAATAAAAAAGGCAAAATTGGACTGATAAACAACTTGTGAACCAAGTAAAAAAAACGATTAAAAGTCCTATTTTTGATTATTGTTCATCCCTTATTCTTGCTTCTGTACAGATGATGGTGCTGTTAATATCAAACATGTTGTCTACAATGATGATGTTAAACTTAAGTGGCCGGCTACTTTCCTAAAACCTCCGTGCTCTATATATCTGTTAAAAGTCATAGTCAGTGATTTAATCCTAAAAGTTAAAACAAAACAAGTGTGTTTATAATGTTAGCTGGACACAATTATGCATCTCGTATGTGTGCCTCTTGTCATTGTTTACACAAAGCATCCCTCTGCAGTTTAAGCTTGTTGCATATGGCCTGAATGACTTTTATACTTTTAGTTACTTGCATATTTTTTTAAATCACTTGTGGTTGCTTCAGATTTGCCAGGCTTACCCATCCTCCGCTCCTCCATTTAATCATCACACAACTCCCCGGCCTCTGAAAGCTCTTTTGTTTGCTCAGCTGAAGGCTACAGCCCCCACATGGCAGTAAAAGAGAGGAAAAAAACTTCCCTGCCAGTGAATGTAAACAGGAGAGCACTAGCTGGTTGTTGTTAATCTATCACCTTGACATGTTTCAGTCAACGCGGCCTCAAACCAACCCCTCCATCTGCCGACTCAGGGTTCCAGCTTCTGTTCTCTTGTTTGCCAGAGATTAATTCTTTTTCAGAGATCACTGGCAGTACAGGAAGCAATATAAGACTCAGGGCACGTGTTGCACATGAGAAGAAATGTCCCAGCACGATGAAGACTAAACGTTGTGTTTGTGTCTCTTTTAGGCGTCATCAAAACACAAGAACTCCTGGACCATGAGACCACCCCTCACTACTGGCTCACTGTATATGCCATGGACCGAGGCGTGGTGCCTCTTTCTGCCTTCGTTGAAGTCTACATTGAAGTACAGGATGTCAACGACAATGCGCCACAAACCTCGGAGCCCGTCTACTACCCCTCTGTGATGGAGAACTCCCCGAAAGATGTCTCCATTATCCAGATCAATGCAGTGGATCCAGATGCCAAAGCCAGCGACAAACTCACCTACAGAATCACCAGTGGCAATCCCCAGGGTTTCTTCACCATCAACCCCAAGACAGGTAAGACTGCTGTTACTGTGATTGCAGTAGATGTGTTTATTTTCATGTGGGAAGTTCCTTTACTGAGTCAAGAGCTTTTATTGTACATCAGAATAAAGAGGAACCTTGGATATGTCAGTAAGCCTCGGAAAGCAAGATTTAACCACTTAAAAGAAATCAGCTCAGAGAATAAAGCTTGAAAGGTAATATAAAGTGTATCCAGGCGTCAGTGTCTGGAAGATTAAATATTAAAAACCAAAGCTTCCTGGCAGTCTTGCATAGCAAAGGTCAACATATTTTCTTTTCTCTAAAGCGAAGATCAATTGGGTTGCACTGGCACATGATAAACAGAAATTTTGCACAAACAAAAACATGTTTTTCCAATCTTAGATATGAGCTGTTTATAAGGTCACTGGCATAAAACATATATAAGGGAATGCACTACATATTAAATTATCCTTTGGGACCTGGGGCCAGATTTTTCAGATGTACTATTGCCCCTGTGAGTTTCCTGTTCCTGTTCCTGCAAAAAGGAAGAGCGGTGTGAACACTATTTTTTAACCCATGGACAGGAGTGGGTTGAGCCTACAGGGGGTTTTTCCACTCTAACACTCTAAAGTGTGTTCTCATACGGTGCTCTGGAAATGGTGTGATGATTAATATTTCATTGGACTCTTTTAAAAGTTGCAGGAGCAGGCTATGTTTAGTTGAATAGCAGAGAAAATACTTATAATCGGTGCAAAGTGAAACTGCATGTACACGCGGAAGCTGGCTGTGAAAGGTCCAGATTTGGTCTTGTTCTGCTGGACTCAGAAAAAGGATTTACCTGGAAATATTGTTCCATATGAAGGTGCCATATGAAAATAGTCAAGAACATTATTTGGCCTAAAGTACAAAGCAGACTGAACAGATTACAGCCATCAAAATAGCAGGGTTTTTTTCATATGGCTTAGCCACACAAGCAGGTGAACCAACAGACACAAAATCAAAATGCAACAAAATTGTTTAAAGTTCGCTTTTTAAAGCCATTTTCACTTAAATTAATTTGCACTCAAAAAACATGTAGACCTTTTTATAACCTATGACAATATGCATTTATTCAGGCACTCACACAAACAGTGATGTGCTCCCCCGCTGGCTCTGTGTGCTCTTCTGTCACCTCTCATCATAAATTAGTAAATCAATTAAACTTTATTCGTATAGCACTTTTCATACAGAATCTTGTAGCACAAAGTGCTTCACATATAAATGAAGAAACAAAATAAATCAAAATAAAATGTAGAAAATTAAATACAGTGAAAGATTTTTCATGTATTAACATCTGTCTCTGCAAAAAAAACCAAAAAAAACCCACCTATGATAAATCCATGTATCTTGGTGGGTGGGTGGGAGGCATGATGCACGTCTTTGAGTTTTTTTTTATTCATTCTAAGCTGTGAAAACTTTGTTAAATAAAGTTTGAATGACAAAAAAGTGCCTAAAATTGAAATGTTAGGTTACACATTAGCCCGATTCACACTGCTGTTTCAAGCTGTGATATATACACCCCTCTGTATGCATTGAAGTCACACAGAGGTGGAATTGTTCCCCTGATCACTGATAACTCTCACATAGCATAGCACTGAAGAGGGATCACTGTTAATCCAAATAAAATATAACAGTATGTTTAAAATCGTCCAAACAGAACCAGAGCACAGACCTACTCAGCAATGACTGATATGCACAGGTTTAACCGTAGAAAAAGCAGCACGGTTCCTTCTTGTGAATCAGGCCCTCAGACTGTTGTCCTCCCTTACCTAGCAGACAAACATTTTTTCTCCGCGTGTAAGTGCTCATTAGAGTGAAAAGAGGAATGTTTAGTGAAGCAGTTGCTCCAGCTCGTCCTCGCTCACGTGTGTGGTCCTGCTTCCCAAGGTTGTCCCATCAACATTCTGCAGTTATTTTGGTTGGAAGTAGCAATGTGAATTTTCTGACCAAATAAGGATCCATCACACAGCATGTCTGCCCAAACAAGCCTCAGAGTAACACAAGGCACTCCCCTGTGGACAGGAAAAGAGGAGAGGAAAAATAAACGATAGAGAAAAGGGGATAAAACCTGAGGCATGTGGACACGTAAGGTTGGTGTTTTGTCTGCATGCATGACAAGATCAGCTTTCGTATGCTGATAAGAAGTCTGGGAGACTGGAAAAGGAAAGGAGTGAGAAATTGAAAATTTATCTCCCAACAAAGCAGTCATACATAACCTGTTTTAAGACTAAACCTCGAGCCGTGGAGGGAATATCTTTGCAATCATTTTTGTCCTTAAGATATTCTCTGAGTTTTCTGCCCTTTTATGGATGCCTTAAGTGTGGTAATATTTGTACCATAGCTGGAAAGACATGTTTACACTGCAGAAGGTGATGTTTCACTGCTTCATTGTTGGTATTTTATCTTTTTACCCTCTGGGTTATGGTACTGGGAATTAAACTTCATTATGAAACAAGCCAAGAACGTCTAATGGCACAGATACTTTTTTTGTGGCAATGGCAACAGCAAAGTGTGTGTACATGACTTCTTGTCTTTAATGATTAAAAATTGAAAGTTAATTAGATTTTAATCAGAAATGCTTTTCTGAAATTCTCTTGTTACAGTTGCTCCTATACACGTTATAGCAAAAGGGATTTCAGAGTCATAAAATAAGGTAATAGTTTAATAGAAATTAAATATGAATCGATTACATCATCAGGACCTTAAAGACATAACACAATGAAGAAAAAAGTAAAGGTGAACAAAGAACGCAAGCCAAAGAATTTACGCTAATAACATTGAAAATATATGCAATATCAATCAATCAAAATTTATTTATATAGCACTTTTCATACAAAAAAAAAATGTAGCACAAAGTGCTTTACAAACTGACAAATAGGATTTATAACCCAAACCCACTCCACCCAGCCCCTGAACCCACCCACTGTGCACCATTTGATAATAAGGCACAGGTTGGCTGTTAAGATATTGCTGTTGTTAAAGGAGAAATATAAGAAGCATAAGCCAGAATATTTGGAAGTGCTTTAGTATATTTTTTAAGAGCATGGATGCAACCCATCCTGCCATATCAGCACCCCAAAGGGAATCCTTCATTTCTTTTACGAGAGTTAACCATGTAAATATACCAAAAATGTAACTACTGCTCCACTATTATTGCTTTTGAAGTTATAAAGAGGAGCTGTTAAGTCGGCAGCAGATTCACATTTCCCAAGATTGCAAGGATGACTACTTTATTTATTCTCTCCAAAATCATATGTCTTTCACAAAATTGCCTTTGACATTTCATCATAATTTTTCGTTTACTTTCACAAGATAGTTATTTTACTGACCTGCCCCTAAAGACATTACCATTATTTTTTTGCTGCCTTGTAAAATCAGGTAAATAAACTTCATTTGGTTCACAACATTGAAGTATTATTTTTACTAACCAGACCCCCAAGGTTTGAAGTTTTGACTTGTTGCTTTAGCAGAGGAACAGTGTGTTTGTTTTTCTACCCAAGCAGACATTTCTTCACAAAGCCAACGTGCTGAATATGTGTTGACTGGCTATTTAAAAATATTGAAACCTGTACTAAAAGAACTTGAAACTGTTTCTGAGACAGTAGTAAAACGCAAGGTTTGGGGGAGTATGTTCAGGGTTTTCTGTCTCTATGTCAGCCTTGTAGTTGGCTGTCAATAGGGGATGGGTTTTCTTAGCCTGGGGATTGGTTCCAACTCTCCCTGATCCATAAAAGAATAAGCAACACAGAAAATAGACTGATGTGATGCATAGTTTGGTTTAAAAATGTGACTAGCCAAGGGACATAAGGGCATGGTAGCAGCAGAAGTGCTACTTTCAAATGTAGTTAAAGTGCAAAAGATGGGCCTCGTGGAACTCTGGGTAAATAAGCCTTAAAGTGGCAGGAGCTTCATCAGAGCGTGTCAGATGGGATGAGAATGAAGGTGGATCAGGGGCACTAATATGGAGAAACTAGCTGATTTTATTTACACAAGAGATCCATAAGAGAACGTTTTGTAGGAGTCAACCAGAATCAGACTTATTAACCCATTTTTTGGAAATATGACCACTTAATAAAAGATTTTGAAAAATATCAAACTTAAACACTTTCTCAAATCTTCTCGCGCACTGAAGCTTGTGTAATCTTCATCCGAGCATCTGCTTCCACCATCCTGGTTCGCTGGTTCTGGCCCCTGATAAAAGCTCACAGTAAAGCTTCTGTACACCACTTACTGAGCAGTTGAATAAAGTCTACTTAGCCCACATATCTGAAGTCATTATTTCCCACTCTTAGGATTACAGAGTTTTCATGAAGCTTGTTGCCAGGTCCACTGTGGGCAGAAACTCTTTACAGGCCCAATCTTTGTCGAGGTACTATTTTTTTTTTTTATACAAGCTTCAAAAGAGCTCCAAGGAAAGGGAAAACTGTTTATGAAGGACAGTGAAGCATAAGGATGCGACTCTTTCATGCATATCAAAGCATGTTAAAACTTTAATCAGTGGGACACCAGAGCATCAGGACTGCTTTAAACAAAGAAAACTTCATTAAATCTCTGTTCTTCTGTTTTGATTTCTCTTCCTGTGTTCTGAGGATTGTGGCAAAGGGCAGAGGTAGGCAAAAGGGCAAGCAGAGAAAACAGAGACTTCCAGAAGAAGCATGTTTGGTTTGAATGCCTTAAATGATTGTAAATAGGGTCCCATTTTCTATATTTGTGGTGATAAATGACTTCAAAATAGACCTGATATCTCTCCACATTATCAACCCAATGTGGAACTCTCACCGCATATTATAGGTTTCAAAATGTTTAAATTTACAGCATGCGAGCCTCTGTAATTATACCTTCTAAAATTGCATTGCAGGCATAGGCTCTGTCTTGGCATATCTAGTGTTCCAGGCTAACAAGCTAGCCTGCTATCATGGGCAACAGCCTTGAGCAGCTTTTTCCTGCACAGGCTGTCAAGCTTCAGAACACATACGAAGAAGGTTTCATTTTGACGCCTTGGGTGGCGTGGTATGCCCATTTTTTCCCTTAGCACAGACCCACGTTGGCTCTGTAAAGCCCAGGATGAAAGGCTTAGGCCTGCTTTATTTCTGCCAAGTAAACAAGTCCTGCTGTTTTGGCTGTTCTCTGACTTTAGTTTGTCATTAAAGTGCAAGGCCAGCTCCTCTCTCTTGCAGAGACTCTATTGCAATCCCACCGTCTGAGAGCTTAGAACTCGATGGATTTTGATACGGCTCCCTATTGAAGGGATTGGGATGGAGAGAGGGAAAGAGAGGAGGCAGAGCCGTGTGGGGCGCAAATTGTGCCAGTCAGCTGGATATGAATTATGTGTTCTCAATCAGTATGAGATCAGTGAATTTGAATAATGCTGTAGGGGTGTGAAACTCTCAAAGATGAAGCAGTGCTCAGATGTCTAGTGGCAGATCCTCCCACCTACAGACATGACCACGGCTGTTCAAGGATCTCTAAGCTCTGATTTGGCAGCTGAAGGGGATTGTATCTCCGAGATAAGCACTCACAGGTTTGGTTTTTGCAGGCTATAACAGAATCTGAGATGTGTAAGATAGACAGAAACATAATTGTTTGTGCTTCATACAAAATGTCACATAGTTGTACTTAGAGAAGGTAAAATGATTCAGCATTGTCACTCTTGATAATTGGCAGCAGACAGTTATATTTGCATTTTTTAATGGAAGAATTCAGTGCTTGTTCAAGTTTGTTGTTGTTTCCTATAGAGCATATGGTGTTTGAGGTACTTGGTTTGGGACTGGGGTGGTTGTCTAGTCCTGCTTCTTGTTTTTGAAGAGTTTGTTTGGTTGTGAACAGAATAACTCAAAAAGTTATGAATGGATTTGAAACAAAGGGAAGTGATTATTTTTACCTCCTATTGCCTATACCTCCTATCTCTTTTGTCTATTAGTCCTTTATATGCTATTTTGCAGTGATTATGTGTATCATCAAGTGAGAGCCTTTGCAAAAACTGTTGTGTGGGCAGCTTGCAGTTTGTGTAACAGCTACCCTGTGGCAGAATTTTACAGGTCTTGTTAGCTTTTGTAGGTAATTTAGAGGCTTTATCATCAGTTTTAGCCTGTTGCATAACCATCTAATAAGAGCTAACCGGAGCTTTAGGTATAATAGTGTATTGAAATCACTATCAGGAAAGACAAAATGTGAACACAACATCTGTAGTTGTGTTGCAGTATAAACAGGTGTTTCTTACCTGGGTGTAAGCTTGGATTACAAAATGTTCTGTCTGCACACAAACTGGAGACAAGCTGCCCACTAGCTGTCCACTTTTATTCCTCTCTATATAACAGAGTTGTCAGAGAGCTCTGAGCCAGTCCATCTGAGGCGTTTGACACAAGTTGCCCACCTTCTCTGCTGAAGTGAGAGCAATGTTCTCTACCTGGTGATTCACTGCCTCTTTCTCTTTTTTTCCCTCTGAAATGCTGCTGCTATGCCATGAAATTCTGGACTTTGAGCAGAGCTCTCACACCAGGACTTGTGTTAGAAAAGGGCAACCAAGCAGAACATGTAGCCCGTGCACAGTGACGCACTCAAACCACACACAGGAAGTTTTTCATGTCGAGGCAAAGGAGAGAGAGCTGGAGCAAAGATCACTGCGATTACTATCTTATCTTAAAATGCCCATTACTCTACTTCCTGCTGTACCCATTCCACCTCACTATGTGTGGCATTAGGACTTTATAACTGGCCCTCTGAGTTCCATTGACTTCTAGAGCCAGTCCCATCTGTCCATGGTGACCTGACCTAGGTCTGGACAATTTATCAAGTTTAAAGATTTGCTTTTAATTTCCATTTTAAAACAACATGTGGTCAAATACAACATCACTATTTATAATATGGCATGTTGCTGTTAAGTGTTTATAGTATTTGAAGTGTTAAATCTAGCCAAATAATTATTATTTAATTGTGCTTTACAACCTTGTATGAAAATTAAACTGTATTTATGCTTCTTAAAATTCACCATGACAAAAAAAATAGGTCCTTTGGGCATGGTATTTTTACTACTATTACTTGTTCGTCAGTTATCAAATTACACAGTTTGTTTAATAAGTTGATAGGAAACATTTGGAAAATCAGATGGAACCCAGTTAGAGGAACTAACTGGAACCAAGAGTTTCAAAGCACTTCTCTGAATGTAACTCACATACTTGTTAATTGTCACTGTAATGTCAGAGTTTACACAGATGATTTTTGGCTTTTGTCATCCAGAGCTAACCTGACGTTTGATATTGTGCCCACACACCAGCAGCATATTGAGAACTCCACCCCATAGCTGTGATGATGGCGCCATCCTGTACTTGTCTCCAGACAATAACGCTGTTGTGGTCGTCAGGAGCTTGCCCTTGCTCAGACACAGCTGTCTATACCTGACTGTGTTTGCCCTCTAATGGCAGCCTTCGCTCCTGTGGTTGAACCTTAAAATAATAAAAGATACACCCTTGTGAATTTTTATAATCTTACCCAACAGTCCTGCCCATCCTCTTTTCTCTCCCTGAAGCCGACAGCTCATTGTAATCCAGAAAATGCCGTGCGTGATGCCCTGGTAGGCTTGGATACCTCTCACAGGTTTTATGAGCATTTTCCATCCCTTGGGGGGGGGTTGAATCAAAAGGTAAAAGGAAAACAACCCACGAGGACTTGCAGCTGCGGATCCCCCGCTTTTCAGCATGCACACAGCAACTTTCAGTTTTGAAAGTAAAACCCACACACACACACACACAAACACTGCGCTGTTATCAGTGGTTTACCGAAGCCCACACCACTATCAGGGGAAGCGAGATGGGAAATGGATACTTCCAACAACTTCCTGATGTTTCCGGTGATTTGAGGAACCGAACAATTGTCACAGCTCTCAAAAGAGATTGGGAGAAGAAAAAGTGGAAATGAAAAATAGCTGATTTTTTCCCCTTCAAACTTCAAAGAGTGGTCATGGTCGTTTAGCTGGCAAAGAATCATTTTAACTGCACCATCTTTGCAGCAAATCCGACCTATGAACTCTGTGGCGCCGTATCTCTATGTGACATTTATGGTCTTTGAGTAAAGAGTCTCTAATCTTTGTAGTGAGCTGTTTTACTGCTACTATGACTGATTTCTAAGAACATGAAGTGAAAAAGATTCAATTAAACATTCAGTGTGATGCTTTTTCTCAGAAAGGAGGAATAATTTGACATTTATTTCCCTGTTGGTAACTTCAAATCATATTTGAAGTTAGTGCTGTTCCACTTCTTGCCATCCAAAAGAATAATACTGGTGTAATTTTCAAGTGGAATAAAAATGTCTTATAATCGGTGATCCAGTTTACCAAAAATAGACTTTTGAAGTGTTCTGTTGTTGAATGGACACATATTAAATATATAGTGAGGAGATGTGTTGTACCCATGTGAACCATGCTGTATTGTAGGGGTGTAAGAAAATATTGATTTTATGGCACACTACTATACTGATCTTTTATACTGCATTAAAAATACAGTAGTAAGTAATGATTTATAGAATTCTAGAACTTTTTTTTTTGTTTTTAACTGTCTGACTCTCCATTGCCTTTCTTGTTTTTATTTCTGTTCTTGTAACGGACTGGCAGCAGGGACCATGCTTTTTAACAATAACACTGATTAAAACAGTATCGTTTAAAGGTGTAGTCAGCGATCTTCTAATCTTCTAATCTAATGCACTATTTCTCAAAATCAACGCATTTCTTCTTTCCATCCACAAGATGTCACCACTGACAACATGTTAAAAAAAAATTCTGGTTTCAATACACAGCCTTGGCTCTGAATTTCAGCAGGTAAATACTCTGGCTCGGGCCGAGTCACCAAAACAGGGTACACCCCCCCACATCCAGGGGGCGATCATACTCATGCACAGATCAGACAGAGGGGGCAGGTGGAGTAGTAGGTTGCTTAGCGTGCGCAGTTAGCGTAACTCTACAGCCACACCGGACGCGAATTGGCGAATTTAAACGCGCGTAAAGCCTGTGGGGCGAATTTGCGTCAAGACGCGTGTTTGCATTGACTTTGTATGTAATCTCGACGCGCGTCCAGTGTGGCCGTACCATAAGAGAGAGATACAATATGTGCAGTAGCAATGGCTAAAAAACAGCCCAAAAGAAAAAGGTCAGAGGAGCAGAAAGTGAAAAAGAAGGGCTATGACCATGAAAGAGCGAAGACCCGGGTCAACATTGGTGTTGCTTTCCGACGGTGGAGGGAACTCCGCGAACTGAAAGACTTGAAAACGGGCGCAGATGTCGCCGTCTTTCTGCTGGATAGGTAAGCAACATTAGCTTTGTGGTGCTTCACATAACAGTAACAGCCGTTGGGCATTCATCTTATTGTCTAATCTGCCAGAATGTGCTGTTGTTGTGATGTTATCAATAATGGCAGTCGAGTTGTCTGACGAGTCGGTGTTACCTTGGCTACATTGGTCAGCTATGCAGTTTCTACGGCTGTTTCCATCAGCTTTTGGGGGTGGAGCCAGGGGTGAGGTATGAAGAGAGAGGCGGGTCTAAATTCGTTAATCAACAACCTCTCCACTGGTTTTCTTCCACATCGCTGACTACACTTTTAAGGGTATAGATACTATTTCAGGTTCTTAATGCTTAAAAGAATCTTTCAAGAAAACTACAAGTTGCTCCTGCTGCATAGTGACATGAGAGTGAATTGGTGCAGCTGGGTAAATGTGAGCTGTGGTGTTAAAGTGATTTGAGTAATCAGAAAGACTAGAGAAGGACTGAATAAACTCAAGTCCACTGACCATCTACAGTATGATGGTACATAATATATTACATCATAACCCCTGTATTCAGATACTGTTTTGTAAGGTTTTTGCAAATCCACACTCCTACTGAGCTGTGCCGATACAGTGCTTATTAAAAGAGAAAAACCTTAAATTTGTCTTTTTTTGTCTTCAATCATTCGAAAGTTGGACACTTAACTAACTTAACAACCCTCATGATTTTTGCACTTTTATATTATTAGAACCGATCGTGTGACATGATTTCACACTCCATGCAGCCACAGCGATGAATGTTGAGAGCAGTACAGAGAGAAATAGCAGGAGTCGTTGAGGACAGTGGATAATACACCAGTAGTATTCCAGTAATGAATATTTTTGGTTCTTTCTGGAAGTCTTGACATTCACTTCTGATTTTCCCATAATAAAAAGATTAAGTTAGCTGTTTTCTGGAGATTCTGGGAAATGTATCTCCTATTATGAGAAATCTAGTGTTGTACAGGGATAACAAAATAAGTGAATTAAATTGCTTAGTTGATAAAGCTACCAAAATGTACTCATTATCAGGGCAAAATTGGGTTAAGGTGTCATGGATGCATGCCTCAGGCTTTTGTATCAAACATTAAAGGGGATCTGATATTGATTCAGAGCAAGTTGTAGCCAAAAATGTTCAAATCCCACACAGAACTTGAAGGGCAGAAAAACCTCGTGACCGTGAAGCTAAAAACCATTTAAACCATCAAGTCGAATCAAAGGACGCCTTGAACTTTAACTGTGCTCGGTGGATTTTCTGGTGTTTGAAAGGCTGTGTTTTTCCTTCACAAAGACTAACCCAAGCAGGTATGGAGAGGCTGAGGTCAAAACAGTGTATTGACAAATCTGTCACAACAGGGAAGCATCTCTGTCACTGTGACAAGTACAGTGGGGAAGTAAGCCGATGCTCAGAGAGCTGAGGAGATGAGACACTGTTGCTGACACAGTGATATCACTGCAGACTCAAATGACAATGTGCTGTGTTTTAGTTCAAGTGTTTGGACACTTTAAATGTCCCTGCTCAATGTTTAAAGTCAGAGAGCTCAGGCATCTCTGTTACATGTGCTGTGTTTGTCTTGTTAGTGCAGATCATAATGCTTGGATTACGGAAGTGAACCAAATTAAATGTTAAAGGTGACAGGGTATCTCTTGTGAATTGGTGGGTAAGACATTTAATTCATTCTTAGCAGTGTGAGATCCTATGTGTGAACCTTTTAAGACACAGTAAAAGCAAAGACTTTGAGGGTTATGGAAGAACATTTTATTTTCATGCCTTCCAGAAATAGTACTCAGAAATGTAGGAATTACCAGCAAGACTAGTGGGTAGGAGGGGTATGTGTGACCAGTACAATAGTTAAAATGAGATTTTTTTTTTACCTGCTGACCCATACTGTAGTTTGAATTTCTTTAAACCAACATTAAAACAGCCACTTACCTGAAGATGGAGTTTATCCCATAGACTGGCTCCAGCTGAAGGTGATAGACTCTCTCTTTTTGCTCTACTACCTAGGTGTAAATAGGCACAATAATAATGTAGCATTTTCTTTTATGATGCATTTGATGGTATTTCGTCCCAAAAGTTGAAAAAATGTGCGTAAATATGTAAGGTTTTACTGACATTTAGCTAGCCTATCCTTGAATCTGTTCCTCCTCAAGAACAAAGCTGATAATGCAATCCAGCGACAAAAATATAGGGATGGGAATTGACAAGATTTTATCAATACCAATGCTGTTAACGATCCTGCTAATTCTAATTCTTCAGCGATTCCCTTATCAATTCCAGCAGATTTTGCGTGTGGGCAAACGGTCTGATTTTCAGTGGCAACAATGCCAAACGTACATCACAGTATAGATAACTGCTTCTGCAAGTTGCTGGTGTGTGTAATTAAAATAAAGCCACAATTCTGATGCTTCTGAACCCTGTCAGTGGATGGAATTGATAAGGGAATTGATTAGCAAAAAGGTTAATGATATCGATTCTTTGATGGCGCTGTTAACGATTCTCAGCTGGAATTGGTTTTCGATTCCCATCCCTAGGCAAATATGAGTAAATGTCTACGAAAAGACGCTTGTAAATGTAAAAAACATGACAAACATAACCATAGTTTAACCACATTACATGACAAGGGAAATAAATGCTTTTATAGCACCAAACTGTGAAGTAGTTTAGAATGTGCATGGTGGTTTTTCATTGATGTTAACACTGATATTGTGAATATGTTAAGATGTTTACGATGAACACCGGTAGCATCCTTCCATCGCTGTTGAGCCAAAACAACTTGTCATAGTTTTTATGATATTCATTTCTTATTTGGTACAAAGTGCTATTGGTTCACCTCCTTGTTGCTGAGTGAGTTGTATAAATTTTCTAAGCACTACTTTTTTGTACTGAACTAATTGTTCGCCAATGTCTATACTGCTCATATTATCATGTATGGTTTTTATGTTTTTATGTCTGAATGTGAGTCTGCTGCAAACCAAATCGCCCTCAAGGGACAAATTAATAATATGAACTATGACCCAAGTCATTAAAAGTACAGAGAAGACCTTATCAGGACCATACAATAGTAATTCATTCAGCAGTAAAGTTTTAGATTCTTTATACAGCTTGAAAAGTAGCAATTTTGAAAAAAAGAGCTTTGTGCGTGGCAGTGTTGGAATGCATTTATTAGTTGTATCCTGTTTTTATTGATGTATAATCATCCACACCTGCTCCGTGATTCATGATGACAGGATTATTTCTGATTTCAACATTTTTTTAACCTGAAATAGCCACAAAAAGACAGTTATACATCAATACCACATGTAATACGACAATTACAGTCTTTGTCAAACTTACGGTCTAGTATTACTTACTCAGAATCTGAATTGAATTGAATTTATTTTTATTTTCGAACATGTATGCAAAGTTTGATCACATTCTCTGATTTTCTACAAAAATATCTGAGGCCAAACGTAACATATTTATGCCCAATAGCCATCACTAGATCAACAGACGCCTAGCAGTCTAACTGGCCTTGATTCACTCATGTTGTGCCAACACCAACACTTTGTAGTTTGTTTTTACATGTAAGTCTGACAGCTGTGTAAGGCCAATGTGTGATCAAGGTCTTTGAGTAAGAGAGGGGAATATGTTTAAACAGGAATGCCTTTTAGTAGCACAATAAGCAACAGACATCAAGACAAGCAGTCTGTTTGACACCCAACATGAATGTATCACATTTACAAGGTTTGTGCACACACAATCTCTCACCGAAAAGCTGAGTCTTAAATACCTACTTATCAAGATTGACATAGCTTAATATTACAAGAGAGCACTCTGGTTCTTCAGCTGCTCCTCTGCTCCCAACCATCCTATCCATCCGCACAATCTTATATGACGTTCACTTTCACAAGCCCTCTGGAACCTGAATCCCCTGCCTGTAGCCCCGACTCTTCCATGAGGTGGTTGTCTTTCAGATTACACATAAGCCTCGCAGCTGTGAGGTGCTGAGTTACCCCCATCCTAATGTAAACGCTATTCCCCCACTAAATGCCTTTTTACTACTCCAAAGACCCCAATGTGTTTATGAATGTGTTGCCTGCTCTCCCCTTTGTTGCAATTGTCATATTATGAGTTTCTGGACAACACAGCAGGGCTTAATTTGGGCCACACAGCCTTTTAAATGGCATGCCAAGCATTGCTTCCCCTCCAAATAAAAGTCACTTGCAAAGCTCTGAGAGAATTGGTTATAAAGCGAGTGACAAACAGCTCCCACTTTGATGTAGCGTCCCTTCTTAAACTCCCACAGTGCTTTGGATTTTCATGTCCCACGGTTTTCATTTTAAGCGCCGAGATGGCACGGGGAAGCTGTGAAAGCAGATTCTTTTCATAGTGTTGTTTTAGGCTCGAGTGGCAGACACTTAACTCGTAATGAAGCCCCGAATATTGATATAGTTGTCTGGAGTCTAACATTGGGTTTCAGCATAAGTAATTCTTACGCCCTGTTCATTACTTTGCTCGCACAGGAGAGGGAGAGCGAGGTGGGGGCTTAAATAATGAGTTTTCATAGCCTGGTGTCAGCTCATCAACAACAATGCTTAGTGTCTCAAGGACTTAAAAATTGCACAACACGCTGTAGACACACATCACATTCCCGATGGTCTGGAGTTACAGCTAAATGTGTGTCACTCCCTAGACTGCTAATCACAGCGGTGATGCCCGAGTATGAGGCGGCCTCAACGACGTCCTGGACTCCTTAACTTCCCTCGGGGGCATCCATTTTGGAGCAGTGGTTGTAGAGCTCAAGGACATGGTTGAGAGTGCCACCGCTGCCTTGCTGTTGTTTTTCTCCCCCTCTCAAAACAGCATGGCTATAATTACTGTCGGCCCAGCACGGCCCACGCCTCGGGATGGATTTTTGTGTGTGTGTGAGTGTGTGTGTGTTTTGTCAAAGACTGCGGCTTGGAAATGCAGACTTCATTGGTGAGCTCTGGCCTGCCAACCGCTTATTTCACAGCTCTTTAACTTTAAGGTAGAGTTTGAGCGGTATGTACCTTTATCGGCTGGAATGCCTGTGCAGACAAAGTGCTACATATAAGCAGCGTTTCCTGCAGGACTTTATTGGCAAGGTGGCTACCTTATCAAAAAGCAACCAGTGCCTTGACTTAAGCTTCCTTCTCAGGGTTGGTCAGTGGATATGAATATAGTTTGCTGGCAAGAATGGCATATAACTCCAGCTCTTGTTTGATTTTGAAGCTAACTTAATATTTTTTATTTAATTATTTGATCTTGTATTTTTAGGATAATTTTCTTTTATCGAAAGACACAAGGTTCAGTAGTAGAAAAATTAGTTCTGATTTTTTGATGGGGATGCAAATTGTCAAGAATTTAGTGACACCAATGCCATAATTTATTTTGCTTACCTGTCCAGTTCTTATTTCAATCTCTTTTTGATTCCTTGGAATTAAAAAAAAAAGTCAGCCTACACAGATTTCCTGTGTCAAAAACTTTATATGCCGGGGTGCTGGTTTGGCGTAGTGGTTAGCACCCCATATGCATGCTTCTGCCGGTCCAGGTTCGAATCCCGCCTGTGACCAGTTTGCAGAGTGTCTTCCCCTGCTCTCTCTCCCCCTTTCACAAGCCTATCCACTGTCTCTCTCCTATCAATCAAGGCACAAAATGCCCCAATAAAAAATAAATAAATAAAAAAAAAACCTTTATATGCCACTCCTGATATTTAAAAGATTGTTTGTTAGGGAATTGCCATGGGCTTTCAGCATGAAGGGGAGTAAAGATATGGTTGTATTAGTTGGCATCAAATTTGAGGCCAACTATATAATAGAAGAATAGAATAGAACAGAATAAACCTTTATCCGTCCCACGCAGGGAAATTTACCGTGTTAGCAGCAAAGTGGACAGCATTAATAGAATAAAAAATAGACTTCAGTGTAAAAAAGAGCAGCATGTAAATTACTCTACCTATATAAGACATAAAATATAAATATATACAAAGGGCTTGGAAACAAAACTAGAAGCAAATCCTATAATGATTATATAAACATTTACTTAGTGGGATAAGTGATTGTACATGGGTGTACTTCCACACTGTAATTGCACATTGCACACGTTAGAGGCTTGAGGATTGCACATTAATTGCACATGGTAATTGTACATTGTAGATAACTGCACAGTGATTGCACAGTCTTGCAGTTGCTCCCTGGGCCATAGTTTGGACACACCTGGTTAATATAATGGCTTGCATTTTTTGGCAATGAAAGGATAATTTCTTCAGGACTTTGCATGTATGTATGGAGATAAAGAATGTGCATGGGTTGCAATAAAGAATGCACATCCTTATGGGTGTAATTGGCAAGCAGTTAACTGTTAAAATTACTAAGGGTCAAGCAACTCTCCTGAATCTACTTAAATTACACAAACAAGTTGTCGGTGCTTGGAAAAGTGGGCCCATGCCAGTTTCACCTGCTTTTCCAAACATTGCTTGTTTATGCCATTAAACAGTGCTGAATTCTGACTGATAACCAAGTCTCTGCTTTTTTAGAAACTCTTCAAAGAGCTTAAAATATTTTGTCCTCATGCTGTGCTTGCCTTTACTGAAAAGAGAAGGGCCTGATGTTTGTTATGTCCTTGAGCCTCCAACTTTTGTACACTTTTTTACAAGAGACACTTCTGGTGAGTATGTAGCCTTTCCTAAATATAAAGCAAGTTTAAACAGACATGGATTTTCGGAAAGTTCTTGTAAGGAAGAAGTTGTTGTGACTTGTGTTCTGATGGTGATATCAGTGCTGAGATATTAGTGTGGGTGGTGAGTCTTGTGGTCAGAGATCTGGCAGCAAACTGGCAGTTTGTCAGGGAAAAAAATGGATCAGGAACAACCAAAAGTAGTTCCAGCTACAAGTGCACTTTCATTAAAATAGCTCAAACCGTCCACGGAGGGAGCAGCACACTTTTTTGCTCGTAGGGTTTTCAGATTCCCTTCCCAGACATCTCTGCATCTTTGAGTGGATGTGGGTTTTGTGCTTCATCAAAATTCTCAAATACTTCAACCTTTAAAACATAGAACAGTCACATGTTTGGGCTTGTGCCTCAGACCATTTAAGGAAACATTCATGCCCTCAAATTGCATAGCTGACTATCAAAGGGCAGAAATAGTTAATGCATTATTCCTAAGCTCTTTAAATCTTTATTTTTGGCATTTTCATGCACCAATTAAAAGAACAGCGAATAGAGCAGGAAACAGAAGCCCCTATCCGCAGCAGTGCCATATTAAACTTGGCATTACTCCTCTGTGCATTGACATGTATTCTGAAATAGAAATTCTTGCAAAAAGAAAAATAACGCACTGGTGTTAGTTCACTGCATACACACAGACATGTTTTGTTCACGCTGTGGCTTCAAGCAGTTATATTGACACTCCTGTGGTGTTTCAGTGTAACTCTGGCTGTCACTGAGGCATAATGGAAGAACTACTCCCCCCCCCCCCCCATTTGTTTCTTGTTCAGCAGTATAAAAAGAGGTCTAATATTGGCAAGAGGGGAGCACCTGGACCCAGCAGGGGAGCACAGCAATGTGAATATCCGTGTCTGCCTATGCGTGTATGTGAAACTTATCCCACTGTAATTTGATGAATATCTCATCTTTGTGGATTTCAGCTGACCCTGACCTGCCCCTGTAACATCTGTTTTACAAACAATTAGGCAAGCACAGAGGGGGGATCATTTGCTCTACATTTCACTTCAGAGATATTCTGTAAAGGCCAAATGTCTGATATAAATTTTGCTCTGTGGATAGGCCGTCATAAGCATAGGCAATCATCAAAAAAAAAAAGGAATACAGAGATATAAAGTCTCTTTCATTCAGTGTGTGTTGATGTGGTGGAAGTCTTAAGCATTTGGGCATCTACTTTTGTCATTGTAACCATTGAGTTTCGGGAAAAATATGGACTTTATTAAGTAATTAACCAGTGATGGTAGTTGGCCAATGAAGATAAAGACTTAACACTGAAGCTGCTGTTGGAGGCTAGGATCTTATCGTAATTTAGTGAATTTTAGGTCAAATCAAACATAATAATTGCTAATCAGAACTGCTGTCGCGTATGTATTTACTTTGGACATGGGTCTGATACAACCACACTTCAGAAATACAGCAGTCCTTCAAGCCTTGTGTTTATTAGCTACAATGTTTTTGGCCCCTAATCTTGCAAACATTTGCATAATTTAAAGAACTGACACCCTCTCTTCTGTTTTGTTATGTACTGCGGACTCTCTGATTTTCAACAGTGGAGATTCCTCTAGCTTAGTTGTTGCTTTTCCTTGACAATGAAAAAAACACATCATTTAACAGACCCCCCCATAAGAGAAGGATGTTCACTTTATGATGGGGTTAAACGTTGCATCTGAGACACTTATTAAGAGTATCCAGTTAGGCAGGAAACATTGCCGCCCTGCTGCGAGGTCAGCACCCTGCTGTTGCCTGAAGCTCAGCTGTCAGGAGGGAGTCCCATATTTATCAAACAGCCTTGAAATTTATGACACCTCGCCTAATGCATAGCAGCTCTTTCTGGTGATACTTTATCTATACAGGATGTGAAATCTGAACGTGCTTACCAACCGAGGCTCGCTGTCACTATTTCTGCCTTAGCAACAACAATGGAATGGAGCCCAAAATACTTTGCACTTCCTGTTGAGCTCTGCTGTCTTGTAAGGTTGTCATTATGTTTTTGCCTGGTTTAATTATGCTAGGCCTTTATGGTAGAGACAGGACAGAGGATAAAGTTGGAACCTGAAGAGAGAGTAGGGGAATGCTGTGGAAACTTGGCCAGAAACAGGATTTGAACCCAGGGAACAAACTCTGAAAACAACAGCCTTGGCACATGGACTGCAGACAAGGCTGCCCACTGAAGTAGTTTGAACCCTGAAACGGCAATTGGGCTCTCCCCAGATGAACCCGTGTATGTTGGACCAGAAGTGTTTGAACTAGCCCTGTGGCTAACACTCGCTTCCTGCTGCTGTCTGAACATTTGAGTTTATCGGGTCATCAAAGGCCAGGATTACAAAACTAAGGGCCCTTGTTGCTTTTAAAGATGGGATTTATATTTGATAGAATATAATTAAATAAGAATATAAAAAAGTAATATATGTATTTAGCTTAGATAATAGATAATCATTGCTTAGATGTAGGATGGATTGTGTTTTTGCTGTCCATGGACCCTTTGGAGCCAAGGAAACTGTCCCCTTTCTCTTCCCTTGGGTGCAGACACAACCACTAGGCTGCCAGTGCCCTACTTTAATACTAAAAAGCCATACTTCTGGATTGGTGAGTCACCCCGAAGAAGGTTGCAGAGCCTTTTTTAGTGGGCCACATAAGTGTCCCTGGAATAAGGGACAAAGTTGAAGGGCAAAAAGTCTCCTGCACAGGATTTCTAGGTTTAGTAGAAGTGACACAAAACACATAAATATCGGGTTTTCTTTGTCTTGAGTGAGATGTGAAGCCGCCACTGCATTTTAATTTTTGTTTTTTCCAGGTCAGGGGTTGGAATTGATAAGATTTTATTCATTCCAATGCTAATATCAATCCTTGCTTCAGCATGTTGCTGGTATTTTCACCCTTGCATGAATTCACACAGTCGCACACGTTCAGCATCAGGCTGTTGGCGTTAGTCTCTATAACTAAGCCTTATATGGACCACGTCTGTCCTCTGTATGTAACTGCTTAATCATTGTTCTGCAAGCAAGGATATGAATGAAAAACTGACCACAGTTGAAGATTTGTGACAGTCATCTCAAGGACTCAAATCTTATGTCTTAATGCTTAACGATTCCCTTATCAGTTTCCTCCAATTTGTTCTGCAAGCCTTTCAAATCAAGGACGTCACACTCTCATAAGAAGCAGTCAACAGAAATTAGAGCAAAGAAGTCAAAGATGATCATGGTGGTATGCTGGGAATTTAAAGGATTTCTTATTGTCAAAAATGTGACCATGTTTTGACCACCTCTGCCTGCTGTCTGCCAGGGATTTTGGATACATTTTATATTTTCCACATTGAAAATTCACAGGAGTTGATAAGGGAATCAGTTAAAAATTGAATCAATAAGCAGAACAACATATGTAGGGGTGGGAGAAAAAATCGATTCACGTAAGTATCAAGATATTTTTTGGAGGATTTCTAAATTGATTTTATTTGTTCAAAAATCATTTTTTCCAAATTTAAATGCTTGATTTTAGTCAAAATTGCCTTTACAAAAATTTTAGTAAAGGCAATCCAGGCTTTTAAAGAGAGAGTATAAACAGCTGGTTAAAATATATTAATTCCCATAAACATGTGATGCGTATTTTTCCTGATATAGTCTGTAGGCATCATCATTGTTCATCTTTTTCGCTGGCGTTAAAAAAGCTATCTTAAGATTGCAAAAATTGGCAATATCGTAGAATCTCAATACAAATCAAAGCGGCACCTAAAAAATTGTAAAAAAAAAAAAAAAAAAAAAACGAAATTGGGAGAAAAGCTAATCGTCCCAGCCCTACAAATACGGCATATAAGTTCCCACTCCTGTTTGCAGGCATGTGGATCTAAGTGAAGGAGTTGAAAAGAAAAAAATTGAAGCTAAATTATAATGATCCTTCAAACTAGTTGGAACTGGGTCTTGGTTTTCATCCTTACCGCATGAATCTTTGCTGCATGAATATGATTAATTAAACTATTTGGTTGCAGTTTGTCATCATAAAATCTGCATTTAAGAGTGATTGTTCAACATGATTCATCTCTGTAACATCAGTGATTGGTACACTTAAAACGCACCAAAGTTGAGAAAACTCAACAGTTTCTTTTTTAAACATTTTAAGCCAACAACTTCCCCAGAAAATATCTGTACAACTTTTGTCTCTTTACTGGAGTAAGTAAGAAATTCCCTGTGATCAAATGATCAACTATCGGGGTTTTAGGACTTCAATATCTTGTCTTTGGATAGGGATCAGTGTCCTCCTTCCATCACAAGAACATTTAAAATTCTGGTATCTTCACAGTGCTTCTGCCACGTGTGCCTTTGCACTCCATTTAACTCAATTCAGAAACAAATGTCACAAACTTGTTCCCAGCTGGAGATAACAGGGCTACATCTGTGTCAGGAGGAGACTGAAAAGAAAGAAAATACTCCAGAACTCCAGACTACAAGACTTCAAAACAAGCTTAGGATGCATTGTGTTTTGCTCCACCTCGATTTATTAGCTCATCTTCCTGTGCACTCACCAAGATTGTAAAATTAGATTCTCCGCAATCTCTGCACAGCTAAACTCAAGACAAATAAGCTTTGGATTGAATCATTTCATAAGTTCTGCTATTATGTTTGTCTACACTTCTGTATTGTGAGTATTAAGTTTCCATTACGAGCCGTGTATCTGTTATGTTAGGCAGCCAGACTTTTTGATTAGGCTCCTGAATTTCAGAGGAATTATAAATCATGGTCCCAGACACGGTGTGGTTAATGTTGTCATCTGTATTCTGCTCAATAATACATGTACAGAGAGAGGAGTTACCTAACACAGCGCACAGGGGAGCGTAAAAACATTATCATCCATCAGCCCGTGCCTTGCTAAAGCACATGAATAATTAGTCAGCACAGTCTGTTTTGATGTGGCACAGCAGAGCTATTAGCTTTGATGCTAATAATCTACAGCTCGCTGGCTCATGAAGTAAATGCTGATCCTCCGCAAACTTTGCTGTAGACATCATGCAACGCTGCAGAGAGCAAATCCTGCAAGACGGATGAATTTATTAAAGTTAATTTGTGACGTCAGCATTGATGCGGTGCTTTTAACTCAGTCAGGGAGGGTTAGGATTAATGCTGATGTATTTTTGTGTTTGTTCAGCTCTGTGTTTAGTATTTAAAAAAGTGCGTGTTAGTAATTTTAGAACTTTTGATGTACGTCTGCTCTTGACGTTGCTTCAATTAGTAAATGTAAATAAGGTCAAGGGTAAGTTTTCACCATATTGTAAGGTGAGGTTGTAAAGTACTTTGGCAGGACCGGCTGCTTGTGTGGTGTGGAATAGCTGTTCAGAAAAAGATGACAAAATATGAAAGATGTCATGTATAATGTACAATAAAACACTGCAGCTGATGAGCTATTTACCACAAGCTAAACCATTTAATGTTTTGTTTAAATGGGGAATTTTCATTTTATTTATTTCACTTTGATAATAAATGGATTAGACTGTGAGTAAGGCTGCACACTCATGACAACAATTACAGTTATGATTATTTGTATCATTTGCAAAACAAGCTAAATGGGCAAAAAGCATTAATATAAGAATAACAAACAACACAAGAAATCCATAACTAAAACATAAAAAATCCATCATACAGCACAGTTATCTAATCACAGTTGTCTGAAAACACTGCTGAAGTTCTTTGTTGTGATATTGTGAGAAGTAAAGAGGTTTCCCTGTTTTTGAATAGTGTTTTATGAGGTTCACTTCAATCATAAATAATAAGTGATTTGGTCGGCTTGGCCCTTGTGAAGAAGGAACTGCAATGTGTTGCTGCAGAAGGGGCCAAAAGCTCAAAACAATTTACTAAACTTAGGAGAGAGAAACTTTAATTATTTGGGGGATTTTTACCTCTGCCAAAGAGTTTTTTTGTCTGTTTGTTCTTCTTTTTTTCCAGGAATATTGTAAAAGATTCATTAACATGGTGGATGTGGCAGTTTTCAACTTTTTCCCTAATAACTCTGCTAATAGTATCGGTTAAGTTTAGAAAAAAATCCTGCAGCTCTACACCATATGACAAACAAAGACTATGTTAGCAAGTCCCTCTTTTTGGTTTTCCTTCACTCCATGTGAAGTACATGTGCTTAAATACAACAAAGAAGCAAAGTAGTTTTGATATGTATACTGTTTATGCATTTCCTTTAATGCAGACATTTCTACAGCTGCAAAGGTTTGAAAATTCTCTTTCAAAGTGCCTGAAATGACTCAAAATTGGCCTTGAAGCATCTCTATGAGCCCTGATGTATGCTGTTAGTGTAAAAGAGAAATTAGATTTTGTGTTGTAGGGCTAAGCAATATTGATTTACTGTAAGAAGTGCATGCACAATAGTCAGTTCAGTTACAGTCCCTTGACTCAAAGTAAGTTTTGTTGCCATTTTGGTTTTGTCTGATAGGAACCAAAACCAGCACTTAACCATCTTACAGAAAAAATCCACCAGATATGCCCATCAAGAAGCCTGCTGATGGGAATATTTAGAAACCATAGATACTTCAGTTAGTATGTTTATCGTTTGTTAAATGTCCCTGCTCCAGATGACACTCATCACAGATATAGCAGCATTAAAGTTTAAAGTTGTCATGTTGCTTTGTGACTTGGATGCCTTAGTGACTGTCTCTTTCTTTAGCCCTCCTTTAATCGTGTTTAGATTGTCGAGAATTGCATCAAAATCAGTGATTCTGACATATTCACAACCATTTGTAATTTTTCCCAGAAAAAACTCCAGATCTAAGTTGTGTCAAACCACCTAACTACAACAGTAGGGATTTGATTTTATGTCCATCTCACCCAGCCCCAGCAGCACCAAAACTGAGGAGCTCATCCTCATCCAGGTTTTTTTCCTTTTAGAATATTAGTATCCTCATATCTTTGCAGCTGACTGTGAAGATTAAATAAATCTTAAGCAGAGGAGGATGAAAAAAGTGTGGAGAGGAAAAGCTCCTCGCTCATATGCCTCAATTGCTGTGCTGAGGGAGGGTTATTTCAGGAGCCGTAAGTTGTGGCCTGCTATTCCCGTTCCAGGCATATGTGCCATTGATGGGTTTGGGTTTCGGAAATCCTTTACTTTATGCTAATCAGGCGCAGTGTGGCGAGCAGACGGCTCTGCTGCGGTTGAAGTTGGCATGTCTACTCTACACTCAGCGTCTCTGCTAAGTTGCAATTACACTGCTAGTGAGAACAGAGCGCTGTCTTTAACATGGCCATGTAGCAACATCCTCCCCCTCTCTTTCTTCTCTCTCTGCTGCTCTTGTTTGTGAGCTTATTTCAAAATTAGATTGCTCAGGAACTCAAGACTCAAGCTTGTTGTACTTTGCTCTTTTCGTAAAAACTTAGCTGAACAAAGTCTCCTTGGTGTGATTGATGTCATATGGTATCAATCCTCATACTTGAAGTTAACGATAAAGTTAAAAAAAAAAAAAAAATGAAACGCTTGAACCAAGATCCTCTCTGAAGTTTCTCTTTCTCCTTTTCAAAAAGTGCTTAAAACTCCAGGCACTGTCTGGCCGACTGTCTGTCTGTCTGTCTGTTTATTCAGCTTGTGGAAGAAGTAAAAGCCGGGTGTCAAGGCTGTGCTGCTGTTTGGGCTCTATTTGCAGACCTTTGTGATATTTCACATATGCAAGGCAGTGTGGTGGGCTGTCTGGCAACTGGTCTAACCAGAAACAGAGAAAAACTTCTGAAGGAGCTCTCCTCCAGATGCAGGCTCTTTACTCAGTGACTGACGAGATAAGCAAGAGGGGTCAAATCCCGGCACCTAACAGTTAGTGGGAGGATTGGTTAGAGTTTGGAGTTTGTTTAGCAAATACTGTTTTTCTTTTCTTAGCAGTGCCTCAGAACTTTTGTTAAGTTTCTATTTTGATTTCTGGTTTGAATTTTGAGACAACATGAGCTCCACATTTAGCCCTTTCCCAGTAAAACATACTAACATACGGATTATTGACACAAATATTTATGTTTAGGGGGTTCTTAAATCTTTGATTTAGGTACTTTCCCTGATGAAAAACACATTGTAGTGACAGGAATTTGAGAAACAGTGCAAGTAAATCATTCTGACCAGGTCTAAAGCTTTAGTAAGGAGTTTGAAGCCAGTGACTAAGTAGAATAAAATTAGTATTGATGTCTCAATTGGGCCTTAAAAGGACACCAGACCATCAGGAAAATGATGATAGGTGTGCAAAAAGTGTCACAGCATGAAATTTTCTTCTGCTTCAGCTACTGACATACCCTGATTTCTCAATTATGACATGCAGCCCATATTTTCACAATTAAAACACATCCAAGTTTTGCCCTAATCTGACACTGAAAAATGACCTTTTTTTTCAAAGTTTTAATCAGTGAAATGTCAGTATTGTCACAACAAATACACAATTTAAACAAGTGCAATCACCTTTACTTCATGCATGTAGTGTACCAACCAATTAGAGAGCAGCTATCAATATGCTCATGTCTGCAACCAATAGCAACGCAGCTATTTGTGTCCGCTTACGCACAAGATGGCAGCACCCTGTGTTTGCAGGGAGTGATAATATTTCGGCCTTGATGTGTTGCAATCATGATGTTGGCAAGACAAAATACTTTAGGTACTGTGCTTGTACTCATGTATAATATACTCCCAAATCTGAGCTTATTTAAAAGCAAAAAGTGTGCGTTATAATTGAGAAATTACAGTAAAACTAGAAGAAGCTTAGATAGCACCCCCTGCTGTAAGACAAGAGAACTACACTTAATTATTTGGTTTAAATGACTCATATTGAGCATGTTTTACAAGAATTTTTTACTGAATCCCCCATAGTCTGAGATGTCATTTGCCTGATGGGTGTCACAGTTAGCAGCAGGTAGTCTCTAACCTAAGCAAGAAGGTTGCTGGTTCGAACTTGTCACAGTCAGGGCCGTTTTGAGTGGATTCTTTTTTTGACTCTGACTTCTCCCACAGTTATAAGCGTGCATATTAGGTTAATTGGTGGCTCCAAATGGCCCTTAGGTATGAGTGTGCGACCACAAAAATAATGAGTGGTATAGATGATGGATGGATGGATTATTTATCTGCTAAGCTTTCATCCTGCTATCATTCTTAACGTTTTTTGTGCCTTTTTTCCATTTGTTATTTCATATATTTAATGTAATATACATTTTTGTTACAGGTTTGGTTACAACAACATCAAGAAAGCTGGACAGGGAGCAACAAGATGAGCACATCCTCGAGGTAAGACTTTTATGTTATAAAAGTCAAAAGCAGAGAAATGTGTGGAGATGGGTCGGCCTCAGTCTCTTGTGTTTACATTTAAAAATAGTTTCTGTAGCGTGATGATCAGGAACTCTGAAGGTCAACAGTTCCTCTCCAACATGAAGGAGAAGAAGAATTCATCTGTGGTCTTGGCAGGAGGAGCTAACCTCTGCTGAGCGGCACATGTTTCTAACAAAAACAAATATTCCTGTTTATGCATGAAGGGGTCGGTTAAGAATCATTCCTCCTTGTATGATTTCCGGATTGGGGGGCTGGGAGTTGGAGGTGTGTGTGGGAGATCCCGGTGACTGTTTCTTTGTTCTTTCCCACTGTTCCGTCTCGTGGAAGGAGCAAGCTGGGACAGGAAGCTGTTGTCAAACCAATGGGCCGATGTCTAAACTTGTGGCTTTTAATTGAGCGGGGCTCTGTTCTCCCTCCTGTTGCTTCCCTCCCTCCTCTCTGTCCCCTCCCGCTGCAGAGCTGGAGTTGATAATAGCTGTTTTAATTGTGTTTTCGGTGCTGACAGGGAGCAGATTGGACGCCTTTTAATTATTGTTAGAAGTTACACAACTCGGAGATCACTCTGGGACACTGTTGTATTTGATTTTCTTATTACTCATTGCCTTACACTAATTACATTACAGGACTGAGAGTAAATGATAGGGATGAAAGTAGGACATAAGGTAAAACTAAACCGCTTTGGGGGGAGTATTTAACCAATGAATGCAATCTAA
This sequence comes from Scarus forsteni, assembly GCA_036419115.1. Taxonomy (NCBI): domain Eukaryota; kingdom Metazoa; phylum Chordata; class Actinopteri; order Labriformes; family Labridae; genus Scarus; species Scarus forsteni. Next base: position 12,061,841 of record JAZDUH010000098.1, on the reverse strand, counting down.
TTACATGCTCTTAAGAAAAAAATGCTCAAATTAAGTCTTTCTGAGTGAGCTCTCCTGAAAATGTCTTCACATATTTGGATTCTCTGCCTTAGAATGCCTCTTAAAATACTTGTTTATACTTGTCCCTTAATTCAAAATGGCCAGCAGAGCAAGAGTGAACCCATGATAAAAATCTAACCGTTTATGTTCATACATGCAGCTCAACAAGACAATTTCTACTTTTTTCATATGTGTGTGATTGCTCTATTTAAACACATTATGGAGCATAATTTGATATAATGGTAAGAATAAAAGGCCTGGAACTCCTTTCACATGTCAAGAATGTAATGACTTTACCAGGTAGAGCTGCAGGTCTGTACAAAATGACCTGTTTTATTCAAGCCAGACTTAGTCCCAGATTTTTCTCCTCTCCCTCACTTCACTATAGACTGACATGAACACCAAAGGAACAATCAAATCATCAGAATACGGGGTATTTTCTGGGGAATTTAATGCTTGCATGTGTGAAAAGGGCTTTTAAAAACTAAAACATTCTTCATGTAACATGATTTATTAAAATATTTTTTCACATGTATACAGAAACATAAAAATTTTTCTTTAACATAATGTGTGGCAACCAGGCACTGTTCTCAGCCCAACCTTACCTTCAATGTTCCTGCTCGCTTTTTGCCAGAATGTTTGCTTTAAGTTGTCATAAGCTGACATGAAAATGGATCCGGATGCTTTCGTCATAGGCGACCAAGCGAGGGTGACAGTGTTGGAATTGCTGCTGTGATTATCCTGGACGTTGTGGAACTGCCGCCTGAAACTGTCATTTGCACACAGCAGCCTTTTTCCCTGTGACTTTCTGTTAGAGGGCTGTAACAAAGCAGGGCTGCCATTACGCCTCAAGACATTTATATTGACTCTGCAGTGGTTTTATATTGGTTTACCCGTCTGTTATACACATTGGATCAAGGTGCTGAGAGTCAGTGCAATACTTCAGAGACTCCACGAACAACGTCACTCCCACTATCACCCCTCAGGAGGCGTTCATATGGCCACTAAGTGTCAATATTGAAAATATCACACCTTGAAACAGCATTGTGAATAAGCCAGCTGTCACTAAGACTTCATTTTTGCCTTGTTTGCTTCCAGTTTACCCCTGGAGTGGTTTGTTTGCAGGGCACAATTGACCAGCAACCAACACAAACAGGGCGACAAGTTATTACACTGCTGTGGTAGTAGTATAAGAAGCAATAATAACTGCGTTAACCAGGCTGATATCCTTAATGATAGCATTTTAGATCTTACAGAATAGGGCTGCTCGATTATGGTAAACATCAGAATTGTAATCATTTTATACGATTTAAGATCATTTTTAGAAAACCTGATTACTCGTCAATTGTAAAACATGCCCCATGTACAGTGCATGCATTCCTAACTCTATCATTCAACAGACAACAAATGATATACATGGGAAAATACCAGTACAAATAATGATAGATGGAATAAACCTGAAACAAGTGAAGCATGTATGCGGACACAGCAATCTTTTAATCTTGATTATTATGTTTTCATAATTTTAAGAAGGATTCATTGTAATTGAGATTAAAACTGGATTAATTACAGTTACTCACTGTACGAAGCCGCAAAATAGTACCATAAATTAGCAACAGGTAAACATTGCTCACTGTCTCTATAGCTGAACATCACTGAACCAGACAACATGGACTAATGGAAAAACCTGTTGAATTTAGTTCAGCTCTTCCAAGCAGGAGAATTTATCATTTTTAAAGATGCTCTCTACTTTATTAATCACTGACAGTTTCTCTTACGTTGTAATAAGTGACCATGCCATCTAGTGTCCCCGATGGCCCACTGTAGACATCTGGGAGTGTTAAAAGTCCTTCTTCTTCTTAATCCACAGTTTGTTTACACTTACATCATAAGGCGTGTCTCACTTTGATAAATATGCTCATCTCTATAATCCTACACTGGATGATGTGAGGGCAGCTAAGGCCTCTTGTTTGACCACTTCCAAATGCTGCCATGTCAACATCAAGCCACCCAAAGGAAATGCAAATTTGGCAACATTTTTAAACTGAATCAGAGCAAAGCAACTGAGCTGTAGGTGGGAAAAACACCTTTGTCTCCCTTTAAATGCCGTTTTCTACTTCGTGGACATTCAACCTTCCTCTCGGTCAAACATGAAACAAACCCACCATGACCTTGCCAACCCCAGAACATCTCAGTATCAACATTTTTTCATGAAAAAAGACAGAAAATTTGGAAAAAAACCCTAAGATTTTCTATGCTCAACATGTGGTTTAAAGCTGAATTTCATTTTAAAAATGTCTTTGTATAAGTTGAAAACAAAGAGCAAACAAAGAAATCCCTTCTCTTGTGGATTGATGTGCCTTTTGTTTGCCAAAATGCCTCCACACATACTGAATTACCACATTAAAGTATACGTTTTAACTGTAGTACACTTTCATGTAATGCCAGATTCAGCATGCCTTTTCTTTTCATGCTGGCTCTCATTCTTATCCCTGTAATGTGTATGACTCCAGCTTACAGTGATAATACACACTGTAAAGAAAGGCACACAAAGAAACAAAGTTATTTACTGAACTGGAGCTAATTAAAAGTTTCTTCTGCACTTTTCTTTTTCATTTGACTCTGAGTTGGAGGGATAATTTAAAGGGAGGAAACTTTGCCCTAAATAGGTAGAAAGTGGCTGAGTGAACACAGCCCAGGGAGAGCTGTATAACCATGGTAACCTAAGACGTTTGTTGGTCACTGGTTATGGGCATCCAACAGGAAGCTCTTTATGGGGCTGGACTTTCATGAAGCAGCATAGACCACTTCACATCGCAAGCACACCTCAGTGTATCCAGCAAACAAAGGGTTAATTTGGACCGAGAAGAATACATGTGTGTGCATAGTGTGTGAAATAAGTTCCAGCGGGGCGAATCAAAGTGAACTCTCAGCTAGTGTCAAAGTTTTTGTGAAGGCTTGTTGTAGGAGAAGAAAACGAAACATGTGGGACCATGTGGAACATGTGGAGCAATTAGGGTGGGGGCTGTGTCAGCATTGTTTGCACCAAATGCCAAGAGGAGGTGGAGGGAGCACAGGAGGAGGGGAGGGGGGGGCTTTGGCTTTTATGATGAGATGGATGGGGGTTGGTAGAAGGTAGTTGCATGTCTGTGGGAGAAAGAGAGAGAGAAGGAGAGAGCTAAAAGGGGAATTTGAGAAAAGGCAAAGCAGCTCCTGGTGTCTGAGTGTAGGCTCTGTCGGCAGGATGAGAGGTCGCCGTCCCAGGAAGGAGGGGGGGTGGGTAAATAGCAAAGTGGGACATGCCAGGACATGCTTGAAATTCAGGCCCTGGGACCGCAGAGAGAGCTTTATAATGGAAAAACAGAGGTGAATGGGCTGTTCACATCTGTTTTCTGGAGCCAATCCCAGCATGCAGTTGGCACGATGCAGGGTACAACCTGGGCAGGGGTTGTTCTGGATAATTTAACTTTCTTGTTTAAATACTCTCTGTCTACTGGAGGTTTTATTTATTTATGTAAAGTACAGTGATCAAATGTGTTGTGTCAAACTTTTCAGTGGTGATAAAACTCAAATTTAATTGATACAAACCAATTAAAAGAGAAATTACAAGAAAGAGGTTCATTTGGATGGAAAGATCATTTTTAAAAAGTCACTTATCCCCTCAATAAAGATTATTTTCTTTGCTTATTAATTGACTAACACATTAGCATTCACAGTTTGAGCTGGCTTGGCTTTTAAGGTGGGACAACTACAAAACTGACATGATTTTTTACAAGTCATTGCAACAAATTTTCCAAGTTTTAATCCATGCAGCACTAAAGTTTCATTCAGCTGGTCAGTTTAAGCTGTAACTTAGCTGTTCGCCACTTTTAATCACTGAGACTCTGCTTAATGGCTGCTATCATGCTGCCCAAATGCCCTCAGGGCTGTGTCAGGCTCAACCCAAGCAGCAGGCCAGAAGGAAGATTAACCGAGAGGAGAACTAAAGGTTAGCATTGCTGGTACAGATTACATTAGCATTAGCTTCACTCTAATCTTAGAACTTAACTTACAGCACTTTATTAAACCTTTGACCACCAGTGTTCTTTTTAAATGCCACAAAAGCCTTATTTCCACCTAATGTTGTGGTTTATTTCAGTAAACTATGTTACAGTTTGGAGCGATAAACCCTGATCTTGTTTGCGTTCCACTGCCACCTGCACCTTCAGTTGAGGGCAAGGCTATTAGCCAGCAAGGGAGGATGTTGCCGACTTTGTAAATGCGTGCCGACATTATTCACAGCAAAAACAGAGATCAAATCACTCTCAATCCATGGCTCATTTGAACATGGTGAAGTATGTGTTTTCATTTTTGCTGCTGTTGTATGAAAATTGACCTTCGCCTTTCAGGGTCTGTTTGATGTGCTCTGCAACCCTTCAGAAGGATGCCAAAAAGTGGAACAGCAGGTGTCGTTCAGTTGTGTGTCTTATCTCTTTTTTCTGACAGTGGAAATGTGTTATTGGGGGCCACACCGAGCCGAACTGAACCAGACTGCTTGCTTGAAAAGCAGCTAAAGGTGTCATTATGAGGGGAAGTTGTTCCCACTCTGTGCCAGCTTTAGGTGTCCTAACAGAGACTAACCTAAGGTGTGAACAGCAGTGGCAGAGCCAGTAGGGGAGCACAGCACTACTTGTTGCGACAGCCCTGGTGTCATACTTTCTTGCTCTTCTGCAACTAAGCAACACACTTTAAACTACAAGACAGAGACTTCACGCCTTTGATTAGCCAGTGTGGATGTTTTTTGGCGTGATGACAGCAGGGCTCTGTCAACGTAGCTGCCTGAAAATGCAGAGATGAGGAAGTTTGGAAATAAACCACAAAGCAAGCTCCATATTAACAGTAATATTACCTGACATAATCTTTGAAATCTTAGCCACAGTCAAGTCTTTGTTATATGGAAGCAATTGGCAAAAAACCCTCTCGAACTTACTGTCTTCCAAAACCCTGCACTCTTTTCCAGGTCATTTTAATTAACATTCGGCTCACTGGAGCAACATTAGTTACATATGGTTGCTCTGAATATGCTTAAAGTTTAGCAACAGATAATCAGAACATAATGGATTGGCTCTGTTCCCTCCACTTCACAGCAGTTTTATTCTAATTCAGTGAGACGCACTCCCGATGGTTTTATATCCTCTGCCTTTTGTGTGCTTCTCCTAATTATCAAACAATGGCTTTTGATGGGAAAATTCAAAAGAGAGGCACGCAGTGATGAGCGGCTGTTCAGCTTTAGTGGGTCTGAACTGTTACATACCAAATAGTTTGTTTTTAATACTTTTAGGGGCATTTCAGGCTGCGTCGTTTGAGTAATCTGGCTAAATTAATATAAATATGAAACCACGGATCTCGCATCACAATGTATGCTTACAGAGAGCTTTGCCTATTTTCATCCCATTTAATGAATTCTTCTCATGTGAATAGCACACACAGCTGCAGACTCTGTGAGAAAAACAAAAACACATTACTTCAGTAATTGAAACTATGAAACCCAATGGCCTTGGACTCCAGACTGCTTTTTAGTGAAGCACTTAACAGATGGTTTTAAATGGCTATGACATTTGTTCTGCCCTTCCACGCTGTTTTGTTGCAGCTTGAAGCGAGAATTGCCCCCATCACAGAAGTTCAACTTTGGAGCACCGTTTTGGGGACTAGCTGAATGAGCAGTTTGGTCAGCCTGTACATTTGCCTCCTGATTAAATTCATAATCTGTGCACTTAAAGACACATCAGAGGCTAAACTAAGGCACAAACTGTTAACATGGTCAGCATCATGATGTTAAAAAAAAACTACATGATTCAGATGAATGATGCTTCAAAAGTCCCTCATAACAGACTAATGACAGGGTAATGGAAACTAAAAGTAAGACATCTCAATCAGCTGAAAATACTAGAATGTGAAAAGATACAACTGAAACTGCATTGTGTGCTTATAAAACTAAGACAAAATGAAAACTTTGACAACAGGTCTCTAGTTTTTCTTCTGTTACAGAATCATATGGCCCTTTTCCAGTAGCACGCCTTGGCTCTACTCTACTCGGTTCTACTCGATTTGCAGCATATTTCCACTAGCCTGGTACATCCCAAAAAAAGCTAGTTTTAGTACCTACTCCGCTCTGGTTCCAAACGAGCTGAGTCAATCCTAAAAGATGACATCACCGACTGCCGGCTACTGATTGGTCAGACAATGTTGTCATCGATGAGTCATGAGTGCGACGACCTAGCATGCTAGCGGTAGCTACTATTAGCTTACCCTCATACGTCATTTCTTTGCAGCTTGATTGCTCTCGCCCTCGGCTTCATTCTGTTGAATAGCTTCCAAAGCTCTCCTGTGCTTCTAAAGGGGTATTTCTTCTTGTCACCTGCAGCCTTCTTCTGCTTTCCTTTTTTACTCAGTTCGTGACAAAAGGCCACAGATTGTTGTGCCGCGCTCAAAATGATGTCACCGCAGTGCCGCTCAGCTGTTTACAGCGACACTGCTCCCCGTTGGGCAGGCGACTGGGGCTAATGGAAAAGCAGCACAAGGGGAGTAGAATAGAGCCGGGTAGAGTCGAGTAGAGTAGAGTAGGGCTAATGGAAAAGGGCCAATAGTTACACAAAAAGCCACGTTCACACTACAGATGTTTATGCTCAATTATGATATTTGGTTGAAGTATGACTTTTTGTTTGTGTGGTGGTTTACATTGTGATTTAAATGTGACTGCAATCAGACTTCAGTATGAACCGTCTACAGCCCTAAATTGTCCTGCATCCTCAAAGAAGACGGAGGAGGAAGTAGATATGGATGCTACACATGTCACCATGTGTATAAGTTTTAAAATTGATTGAGAAAAATAGAGAGCGCTCATTTTAACAATAGCCTTTTGTGGAGCAGTGGCTGCTACCTCGCTACAGATGTGTGTGTGGATGCAGGGTCTAAGCAGGAGTGGTTGGACACAGAGTTCATCATAATTGTTCTGTCCATCGTTTACATTGGATCTTGCTGTTCTGCCTCCTTGGACGCAAATTAGTGATGTCTGTCTTACTTCAACAAAATAAAATTCAGATAATATACGACATGGCTGGTTAAGCTAGGTCACTTTGAAAAGCATCAGATATATGTCTGGTTTACGATAAGAAAGTGGTTTGGGTCTGATTTGGAAAAAAAAAAGAGATTAGTGCCATTAAGGCCGTCATAAAGAGATCAGATATGGGTCACACATGGGCAAAAACGTCAGATTTGGATTTGAAGTGTGTTACTGAAGTCTTTGTTTATGATGGGAGATATTATCTTGTTAAAAAATAGGGAACATCTTGTCTTCCATAAGAAAATGCTCAACAGCTTGTTGGTTTTCTGTTTGTTTTCTTTCACTCAAGGTTTATGAGAAATAAACCCATGACTCTAACCCTCAAAGGGGAATTGGCATTATTTTTGGCTGAAGGATGACAAATGTTAAGGGAAAGACTGAGGCATGCTTTCCTTTTTTATCCTAGCTCTGTGTACTCCAGGATCAAGATTTTTTTTTACACAGCTCAACATCTGAACTAACTCAAGTACTATAGTTTATAAAGTTAAATAATATTACTAGAATAAATTGGCTTGAATAAATCATTTGCTTTGTCAAGCTTGGTGTTATAACTTTTGGATTGATTCTGTCTGTAAACATGTGAATTTTGTGTTGAATAGTTCATGATATAGCTAATCTTACTTGGAAAAATTATGAGTATTGAGGTTATATTTTGAAGTATCTGCTTGCTCATGTTCAGACTACAGCCTTCCAGGACTTTAATTTCATTGGCAAATTTCTTTTTCCTCCTCAGATTACAGTTTCAGACCATGGGGTTCCAGCCAAGTCCACCACCGTCCGCGTCATTGTCCGTGTCCTTGATGAGAATGACAACAGACCGCTGTTCCTCGAGAAGATCTACAAGATCAAACTGCCAGAGCGCGAGAGGCTGGAGAGGGAGAGAGCCACAAAGAGAGACCCGGTGTACCGCGTGATTGCTTCTGATCGAGACGAGGGACCAAATGCAGAGATCTCTTACAGCATCGAGGAGGGGGATGAAAACGGAAAGTTTTTCATTGAGCCAAAAACCGGCCTTGTGTCTTCTAAGAAGTTCTCCTCTGCCGGAGAATACGACATTCTAACAGTGAGTGAATAACCATGAGGCTTCATGCTGTTCTCAGCTGCACGTCTCTCTAGTGAGCAGTAAATTTCTTCAACAGATGCTTGTTTATTGTTTTACTGCTTTATTCTCCTCTTCCTCTCATGTTTCCTAGCCCCCTTGTGTTTCTCTGTCCTCCCTTTTTCACAGCAGAGGATACAAAAATTAATTGGTGCACACATCATGCTGCCTCACCAGTGTAGAATTATATTGGTCCCAAAAAGCAGTAACTCTAAACTACATTTTAGGGAGCAGTTTTCCAAACACAAGTTCACAATACTCAAACAAGAGCCAATTATAATGAGACTGTACTTTTTCGCAGGGTTTTCATGATACCAGAGCTGTAAACTTTGCTAGTGCTGCTAGGGGTGTCAGAGACTGAGGATTTATGTTGCAGAGCCTGGCTGGTTACGTTTTGTCAATTCTTCAGTGACTGTCAGCTGAAACTATTAACTGCTGGCAGATATAATGAGTTTAATAAGTATGATTTATCTCTAATGCTTCAAATGAGATGGGATAAAACTACTGCATTTGTATTTATTAACAAGGCAGTTATTGTATCCAGATAAGCTACATTTCATTATTTGAAAAAAAAAACTTTCAAATGAATGTTACTTTGGACTGTGTAGCTCTATGAAGCTTGGTTTTCTCAGAAACAGCTATTGAACTGTGAGATTGGAAATGACTCTTACACAAACATTAAATATTTGACCATTAGGAGTTCCTCTTAGATATTAATATAAATCTTGATTTTGTGACACTGTTTTGATATCATTGTAACAAAAATCATTATCCTCGGCAGAGAGTATTGGAAAAGCTTGTTATCACTGGCTGTTTTAGGTAACCTCTTCCACACGTTCTAAGCTGTGTTGGCATCATTGTTTTTTTGTGCACTTTAAAAAGTGCTAATGAGTTGGTCAGCAAATCTCAATGGTTTTATACCTTTTACTAAACTCTACAGTGAAGTAAAAAACATACATTTTGAAGGGTTAAGTATCTGACAGTAGCTTTTCTCTGTTGTAGAGAAAATATGACTAAAGATCGTTTTAGAATTAGGCTATGGATTTGCTACTGTTTTCAAATCACCAGTAACAAGCACGGGAAACAAAAATATCCCACCTCATCTCTCATTTGAAATTGTAGATACATTTAAAATATTCTGCCTCAACTCAGGTTCATCTATTTACTTTCAATGTTTGCAAGAGTATGTTCACAATCATTATTGTTCAAAAAACCTTCTAGCTGTCATATATCAAGTACCCCTGATCCACCTGTATGCTCAGTCTGTCTTGAACGCCTGTTAGACCACCTGCCACTTAAAGGCTCCCTCTCCATGTGGTATATTGTCAACAACTCTGCAATCATTCTGCCATCTCTGCTTTGCACTGGGCTTGTCACTCTGAGCCTGTGTGTTTAAACCACAGAGAAAACAACAGTGTGACATCACGCTGGTAAGTCTATTCAAAGGGGACTTGGGAATGAGCTGTTTAGGCAAGTGTAAAAAGGGGAAGAGGAAGAAGTCGTTATGCTGCGGGCCTTTTGTCTTGTGTATAGAAGTACTTTACAATGCAGAGAAGGCATGTAAAACACACTAAGGGGCATATACAGTCTATTTCTGAAAAGCAGAGGTATCAAAGGTATCAGCTTCCTGAAAACCATTTCTTCCCAGCTCTTTTCTCCTTCACACTGTGGTTCTATTTCTGTCAGCATCTAACACATTTGTCAATCACCAGTGTGCCAGCTTTGTTTTGCCTGTGAGCTCACTGTCAGAGTCATCATCTTCACAGAGGGTTTTGGTGATGACAGCTGTTTTCTGCAGAGTATTGTAAAATTACTTAGAAATCAGTGCAATTTGTGTAATGGATATCATTTGTTAATTTTCCACAAGATGATAAGAAGCAAGATTCCAATTATTGTTTAGTCATCGCCATCGGCAGCGAGGTCTGCTTAAATTATACCTTACAAGAACTTTTTTTCCCTCTTAAATAGATTTCTAATCAGTTTTGGTAGCCCCCACACAGTCATAGTCATGTTTTCTGCTGCGAGAAGACGCTGTTCCCTGCAGTTTACAGTAATTGAAGTCGACACAAAGGGCTGGATAACAAAGGATTACAGCACAAAAGGTGCTTTGTAATTCAGAATTAGCTTTATCTTGCTATGTGGACAGCTCAGGGGACTGTCGTGATTAAGATGTTACCTATTCTGGGGATTTTGTACCTTGACTTCACATGTGGTATTCATTCACTCTGCATTCTCCTTGTTATAAAATTCTTGTCATTTATTCATACCACCAGATTTCTCTGCATTTTTCCAAGTAAGGGTGTCAGGAACAGGGTCAGGGTAGAAGTGCAGAAACAAATTTGCAACAAATAGTTACGTAACACAGTCTAACACTCTTTTATTCTCTGTTCCTCTCTCAGATTAAAGCTGTCGACAATGGGCGTCCTCAGAAGTCCTCCACTTGTCGCCTCCATATTGAGTGGATTCCCAAACCGGAACTGCCAGCCGACGCAGCTCCTCTGCTTTTTGAGGAGTCCCCCTTCACCTTCTCTGTGATGGAAAGTGACCCTGTGGCACACATGGTGGGCGTAGTTGCCACTGAATCCTCTGATGTTCCCGTGTGGTTTGAAATCACAGGTACTTCTGTTCCCATTAACATCGGCTCTGTGTGCATGCTTTCTGTAGAAATACTCTTTGACATAGAAACTCTTGATATGTTGAACTACTTACACGTGATGACTAACAGAGTGTTTGTGTGTGATATGGCTGGGAAGCATGGAATAAATAAATAAATAAAACAGGGGCAACACTCAAGTGGATTGTGATGTTAAATGTGAGAAAGAATTGACTGCTAAAGAGACAGACTGAAGTTAAAACAGATATCTCTTAACGAGCTTCGAAACAGAGACCAGAGAAATCTAGTTTAATTATATCTCTGTAACCTGGATCGTTCATGGATGAGTCCAGATGGAGTTTAAAATGGAAAAGTTTTGCAGTTTCAAATCAAACTTTTACAAAATATTGAGTTTATTTTATGTAAAAAATCTAATTTCAGTTATGTTAGATACTAAAACTGACATTCTCCACATAAGCTGTTTTTATTTTGGCAGTACGCAAAACCGAACCAAACCCTTGAAATACAACCAGCTCGTTAATTTCAGTTTCTTCTGAGACTGGTGACACACTTGATTCAAACATTATTCCTGACTCTAGACTTGTTTCAGCCAATCATTCATTCAGATAAAGTACTGTCTATACCATAAAATGGCTCCAAAACGGGCCCTAGACCCCTCAACCTCAAATCCTTATATCAAATATGCTTTATTTTCACGACTAAAGGTTAAGTAGTCTAAAGTGCCATACCCACTCAAGCTGATGAGAGCAAGCAGAAGGGAAGAATAACCTAGCAGATGTTAACTTCTTTTACAACTTAACAACATAAAGGCAAACAAAAATGCTATTCTACCCCCTTTTCTACCATATTGTTGCTGCCGGGCATAAACCTCTTATCTCTTAAATTACTGCTTCTCAGGAAATGAGAGAAAACATTTATATGAATGAAACTATCTTGCTCTGATAACATTATTTGTTCTTTTGTACTACAGTAAATTGGTTTACAGGTTATAAAACCCATTCATGAAAGGTGACCAAAAGCACAGTTCAATAAAAACATGAGATAAAAGGTTTGAGCCTGACAGCAATGATATGCTTCTTCTTTTTGTTGCAAGCCAGAGAGCCAGGGTGCCACTATAAAATTTATTATTGGACCATAACGTTTGAAGGCAAAATGCAAGAACTGATTGTTTTTTTTTTATTTCAAAATAGAACTGAAGCAGTGAACAAAAGTAGAAAAGATTCCATCCATGTTTTTTCTGTGCTAAATTGTGTTCCAACAGTAATTATACTTTGGTCCCCTGACTGCTGATTCACCTTTTTGAGCGTAAGTTAAATCTTATTCCTGTCTTGAGGTGTCTGCTCTCACAGTCTGGTTGCGTTTAGAGGATTACAAGTTAAGGAATTATTTTAAGATGTCCTCCTGGTCTTTGGTCTTCCACATTTTTAGCCTTTGTTAAGGTTTGAAAATCATCGAGTGCGTTGCCAGTCACAACAAGCTGATAAAGACAGCAGCTTTGACCACAACAACAGCAAAGGTCAAGACAGAGTTATTATTGGTGCAAGGACATGATTCATTCACAGAAACTCTATGCCTGAGTGTCAAAACTAGCTTTTTTAAGCCTGCAAAGTTATTTTAGAGAGATTGAAGTGACACTTAAAAGGCAATAGTGGTCAACTTTTGTAATCTAGCAAGAATGATCATGGGTATTTATGGATACAGACTCCAAAATGCTGACTTACTCGAACACAACGGTCTACCAAATGATTTGCAAAAATGCCATAATACCGTTCAATCAGGAGAGATATGTGAAGTTGCAGAAATATTTCAGTTCTGACAAGCTCAACTTTTAGTTTAAAATTGGTATTCACTTTATTAAATTTAGCTCATTGGTTAAGTCATAATTAAGTTCTCAGTTACCAGCTAACTCGCTTTACAAGCTGATTAACTTAGCAGAATGAGGTTGCTGTGGACTTTGATGCAAATTATTTAAACAAAGCTACAATTAAATCTTATAAATAGAAAAGCACTCGGAGAGCGCAGACCTCCGCCGAGCAGCACAGTTCCCAGACGCTGATCCGGATCAACACCAAAATTGAATCACGTCTTCCTTTTCCCATGCTGAACATTTCCTGAAAATTTCATCAAAATCCATCCATAACTTTTTGAGTTATTTTGTTCACAGACACACAGACAGACAGACAGACAAACAAATTTATCCAGGTTGAATGACAATAATAGTTTACAGTCTTGATGAGTGATAATAAATTAAAGACATGGCAGTCTCAAATTGAAAACATTTTATTTCTTTATTTCTGTTTATTTACTGCCAATATCAAACACATTACAAAGGAGAATATTTCATGTATAATAAGTCCAAACTCCTAAAAACAATTCATTTATTGGTATTTTCCCAGAGTGAGCCAACTGTATATTTCTTGGGTAGTTAAATTGACAACTCTTTGTTGAAGTGCTAAAAGGAAATAGTCCTCTCTTGAATGATGATAGACACTGAATGCATGAGAAAGCTTTAATTGACTTCTTCTTGCCTCCTTTCCCTTCCTCCCAGCCTGTCCGCCCTCTAATCAATGCCTGACTGACACGTCTCTTCTCTTCTCTCTTTTCTCTCCTTCTGCTTCTGCTTCCTTCTTTTTCTCTGGAATGTTCTGTTTGGTTGGATTTTTTGCAAGACGGCATAGAGGATACTGAGGTGTTTTACATCCTTCAGATGGCTTGTGACCACAACTGTACAGCAGAAGGTAGCTGCTGGGATCTCCTAATAGGCTGTCCTGTATTAAGAGCTCATCTCTCACTGTGTGTTGGTGCTGCCTGTGGGCTGTGGTTCAGTTGTGTCGTGCCGCTGGTTTGATGTCCTGCCACATTTTTCCCTTAAAACCTGTGACCCGATTAAGGCCATCACAAAAAGACACAAAATCCTCCTCTCCATTTCATACCCATGTGGTTGGGTTTATGTGAAGAGAAAAGCATTGCTTAGTATTTAAAGGCATGTGTTGTGTTGTTACTGGGGCTGTCATTGTTGACGCATTAACCACAATTAGACTTCAGTCTCATGTTGACACATTATAGAAACACAAAGCAGTAATCCCTTGATACTTTGATTGATAGATTCAACATAATGAAGCTGCAGTTGTTGGGCAGTAGCTGGGTACTTCTTACAATAGCATCCTCTTGCCCTCACAGTGATGTGAATAAAGATGTTCTCCTCTGAGTGTCCTATTTCACAAAAAAACAAAACAAACACACAAAAACAGCTCTCCCAGGTAACTCAGGAGACATGTTAAAACAGGGATCTATCAGACTTAGAATGTGATAAATTTGATTTATGAAACTTAAGGTATTAAAAAGCTGTAAAAAATGACATGTTTCTTTGCAAGACATCTCCAGTTTGATACACACTTTGATGAAGACAATCTCTGTTTGAGCTGTTTTGGGCCATTTTAAGGGCTATTTCAGAAAACACATGGAAAACAGTCAGCAATGGGACATGACACACAGTTAGCATTAATGTGTTCTCTTCCCATACACAAGCAAACATAATGTCACGCCTTAGTCTCATTTTTGGGAGAATAAGACCCCTTAATATCCACCCATTAGATTTAAAATAAGCACCATTGTTTTTTATCAGTTAAAATAAAATAACTGCCTTAATTAAACCAACATGCGCAACATTTTTGAATATTTTTTCGAATTCCGGTTGAAAAATGCTTAGAAGTGTAACAGTACCAATTTAACAATCTCTTAGTTAGACATTAGATATAGTCATATACTTAGACACTAAACACACAACTTTTCCTATGGAAGCACAATGTTTGGATACCCAACATGCTGCTATTTCTAAACTCAGTGTGCTGATACTGGTACTTTCTATCAAAAGTGTGCAGTTTCCACTAAACTTAAACTGTCCTGGCTCTTATATTGTGACCGTGTGTTTAAGGAATGGGAACATCAAAATTTCATTCTGTGAAAATGATACTGTTGTGCAGACTTTCAGTGATAATAAGCTGAAGAATTACAATGCAACCGTACATTTTGCCAATATTAAAGTTGATATAGTGGATGTACCATATGGTCAATATATTGGTTGTAAATATCAGCAACAGAATGTCTTATCTGCACACACGGCCATTTTATTTTATGCTATTAGATACATATACAGATGATAACATGCAGTCCTATTTTTTCATATTATCTGTTGTGGTTTAGCTTACATCTCCACATACAAGTCTTTCCATATTTTGATCTTAGCTCAAGATGGCAAAGATTAATGGCTCAGAAAAGCAAAGACAAATTGCTGTGAAAATGTGTTCTTTTATTTATTAACCTAAATTTGGCTATGAGCACAGAGAAAGCAACCAAACTGAAACACTGCCGATGCTTTCACCTTAGCACTGTTTTGTAAATTTGGTTCTTAATCTTAATCATGCTTTATTGGTTTAAAAGTTTTAATATCGACACTGTTAGCATAAACCTTGTCTTTTTGATTACGTGTACTGTTGTTTTTACTCTTACTCCACATCTGTGAGTTTTATGATTTTAAGTCCAAACATCCAAACTAGCTCATGGATACTAGCTTATAATGTAAGTTGATTTAAAAATACACAGTCATATCCTGAAATATGATTATTTTTAAGATTAGAGGTTGGGACTGACAGCAGTCATAATGCATAATGTATAGTAGTGTTAGATATTATATTTCAAATAATGTGATGATTTGAGTTGCATGAAATGTTAACAGTAAAGCATACAGTTCTTTGTGTTAGCAGTTAAACATGTTCCAGTTATTTTTCTGACTCTTGAGTAATAAAATCCAACCAAGGGGGGCGATCCTAGTGTCGTATTTAATTTGCAGCTCAGACTGTCCGACTTCTGAGACCAAGTGAAACATAGCACAAAATAGTTTGTATTGCATCATATTGGGAATTTAAACATGTTGCTTAAACTATGATTTAGTACTTTACCATAAAGTCAACAGTCGAGGATTCATTTTTACTTAAAGTGTTAATTGTTTGACAGCCCCAGTTTTAATACATTACTTTTTATCCATTTTATCCATTATGTGCATGCCAGGGCTACATGCATGACAACACAATTACATTGATAACACAGTAAATCTGTGCATTAGTACATCTCTCTCTTATGATCTAGGACATCAGTTAGGCAGAACATTGATGTTTGTATGTCCATCCCAGCACCCCCACTAAATGTTTGTGTAACCTTGCTACATGCAAACAACCTTGCAATGATTCGTCACTAATCTTTTGTGCCCTTTTTTGTGTTTGTACACAAAAACGCTTCCACAGGTGGTAATTACGACAGCCGCTTTGACGTTGGCAAAGCCAGCGGAACCTTGATTGTTGCCCGGCCCCTGGACGCAGAGCAGAAATCGAATTACAACCTGACGGTGGAAGCCACAGATGGGACACGGACTGTCAGCACCCAGGTAATTGAAACGCTAATGAAATGGTTGGAAGCTGATGAGGCAGTTGTCATGGTCCTGTGTTTTTCTCATGCGAGTGAGTAGCCGAAGGGGAAGTGATAGGTAATGAGTGAGGTGACACACGAACCGCCGTGTTTGTTGGGATGTGTTTATATTGTGATGCTATCGTTGCTTTAAGAAGAGTGACAGATTATTAGTTTGAGTTTCATTACATCCCTACATGACCTGACTTCTAACCGTGTCACACAACCTGGAAACAAATGAGCAGATAAAACACAAAAACATAGCTATGTGACAGAGGAAGGCTGTGTTGTGCTTAGAGATCTTATTACATTGCCTGGAGCTGACTGTGGGCTGTGATTGAATCAGGGTCTCGCACTAGATTTGCTTTTATAGTTTCTTCTTGTCAAGCCTCCAAACTGAGAGAAAGAGACACATCTTTTAATTAAAAAAAGTAGTTTGACATTTTGGAAATATGTTTATTGGATTTCTGGGTGGGGTTTGGAAAAAAAGACACAGCAAACAGCTTTCTTTGGTGTGGTTACAAAACTGGAGACAGGAGGAGACACATCTTCCAAAGGTGCCAGTCTCAGTCAAATGTCACCAATTAAAAGTCAGAATGAAGCGTCACACTTGTCCTGGTTGGAAGATCTTTTACTCTCTGACAACCGGGTCAGCTTTGATCCCCTCTGTTTTAAAGGTTTGATTCTAAATTAAGCTAATGAGAAAAGCAGGTGGTGCACATGCCTCAGAGCAAGAAATTAGCTGGTTGGACGTCTGTGTGTGGAGTTTACATGTTCTCCTCATTCATGTGTGGGTTCTTTCTGTGCACCTGGTTTCCTCCCACAGACCAAAAGCATGCTGGTTAAGTTGAATGGTGACTGTAAGTTTGAGCTGGACAGTGAATCGAAAAATAAATGAAACCGACATTAATCAAAGTAATTTTACTCAGGTTGATTATTTTGATTATTTTCCATGTGTAAGTCACATGACTGTGCCCTCTCCATACAGTCTACATTCACTTTAGCCAAGAGCGAAGGACACGCTGCAAACATGGAGGAGACAAGCGCCAATCTATCAGAGGACCTTGTAGCCAAGAAACAAATTGGTGGTGTTACCGACTGTCGTCAAACGGTCTTCCTGCTGTTTTTACACTTAACTTCTTTCTGCTCAATGTCCTCCAAAATGCTGTCTCCGTTGTTTGGGCTCATTTTGGATTCTATGCAGAGGACATTTAGCAGAAAGAAGTGTAAATACTGCAGGAAGACCGTTTGACGACTGTCAGTAACACCACCAATTTGTTCCACTGCATAAAATACTCCTTCATTAATCTTAATTGATTTAAGAGCTACTTTAATAGTGATACTGAGATTAGGTTATACCACCCAGGCCTACTCTAACTTGCCCTTAGGCGTGAGTGTGAATGGTTGTCTCTCTATGTGGCCCTGGGATTTGTTGTCAATCATTTCTTTTACAATCGTTGCAGATTGCCTGATTGCAGATATTGAATCAGACTGATCCATCTGCACGGCAAGGTTAACAAACCTCTGCAAAGACTTTTTTAAAGATTATTTGGGAGCTTTTAGTGCCTTTATGACAGGAGAGAGAGACAGTGGATAGGCTTGTGAAAGAGAGTAAGGGGGGTCACTCTGCAAACTGGCCCCAGGCTGGGTTCGAACCGAACAGCCAGAACCATGTGGGTCATGCCTGGTTACTTACCGCTGTGCCAAACCAGCTCCCCTGCAGAGGCATTTCTGACATGGTTGAGGATTACTGAAAATGAGGAAAATTGTGCTATCATACATTGTTAACAAATCCCACCTATCATTTCTGGAATTGCATCAATGTTCGGATCACCACTAAAATCCAATCACTTCTGTTGTGCAATGACCAAAATTCCTGAGAGTTACATCAAAATCCACGAAGGACTGTTTGAGGTAACTTGATTTCAGCCAGACAAACAAATAGACAAAACTGGAAAAACACATCATCCTTTGCCAAAGTAATGAGCAAAAAAGAAGGAGAATAAACATGAAGGGTGAACAAAGAATGAAAAAAATAATTTAAGAAGGTAGATTATCAGAAGAGAATGAAAATGAATAAAAGATACAAACAAGGCAGATAAACAGTGCAAAACAATGATGGAAAACCAGAGCAAAAGATACCGAAAGAAGGATTGTAAGGAAAAAAGAAAGACTAAAACCTGCTGTGAGAAGGAGTGACAAAAAATGAAGAAGGAAGATTGTAGAAGAGACAGAAAGAAGAGCAAAAGTAAACTTCTGGAGAGAGAGGAAAAGAAAAATCAGAGCAAAATAAATAATAGAATAAAAACAAACCCGTGTAACTGTGGGAGAGAAAGAAAGACAAAAGAAAAGACAGACAAAGACCAAGAAAGACGGGAAGGAAGGAAAACAGTAAGAGCAAAATAAAGAAGTGATAGAGGGAATATTCCATGGTGAATTTTCCAGCGCTTTTTCTCCAAAACTTTTTTCGAACCCTGATATAGGCCGTCATTGTTCCTCCCCGTCTGTTCTCCACCGTCTCTGAGAAGCGCTGAACTTCAGGAATCTTCCATTGTCTCATTCCTGACGCAGAGCTGCTGTGATGATGGTGGCGTCTAGCCAGACAGTTTTTTTTTTTTAAAGTGTACATTCTTCAGCTCCCTCCTCACCTCCTCCTCTCCTCTGCTGTGTCTCTGTGAACCCTCTCCTACTTTACTCTGAGAGGAACAGATGGCCTTTATATTTTCTGAATGGACTGTAAATAACCACCACATATAGCTCTAATGTATACAAAAATAGCCCTGCAGGAGTCTGAAAGAGGAAAATGGAAAGATAGTCATGCTCAGGAAAAAAGTGTAACAGGCTTATAACCTGAGCAAGAAAGATGAAGCCAAACTTATTTCAAAGCAGCAGCACACTTTCATTTTAATATTTTAATATGCTGATTTATTCCTACTTGCATATTTCTTTCTCCCCAGCTGATACTGGGGTTGAACCACCATAATGGAAGCTTTTAAGTATGCAAGTTGTCTCTGGTTTTTGTTCCGGCGGTCATGCCTTGTCCATGAAATTTGGAGCGTTTGTACATGGTAGTTTGGGTCGCATGTAATGGTCGCATTCAAAATGTTTTGTCCTCTGTCCTCAAAGGGGGGAGCTTCAGAGAACTGTAGCTGGAGAAGAATCTATTTGTTGTCACTCCGTGTGAATAAAGCCTTTCATCATCTGGCTGCTGTGCTCCACTGAGCCTCGGATAAAGCGCTGCCTTCTCTGGCATTTTTGCAGCTCATCCGCGGAAGCAGCACGTCCTCTGGTTTAGTGCACAACTCTAAAAGAAACTGCCTCAAAGTGCCTATTTTCTCATCCATGATTTCCTCTCCCCGCAAAGCACTTTTTTAAGAGGCAAAGCAAAAGACACTAATTTAAAAGGCTCTCAGCAGTACTGCCTGCAGTGACATTTTAAGTCAAATTAATCACAGTCAAAGGTTAGCCCATTCAGAAGGTCTAATTCTCAGCAGGACTTGATTCTCATAGGACTGGGTGTTCTTTAATTTAGCGACAATGATCTAACTCATGTAATGTTAAAAAAGTCAGGGTCACTTAATGGACTCCTGAACTGTTTTCTCTTTTATTGACTCAGCACAGAAAAGTGTGCACCACACTGAAGAGAGGATGAAGACTGCCATCAGATGTAATGATTACATCATCATATGCTGTGAATGGCATTATTAGCACCATGTCATACCACCCACTTTAAATCCTGTATTTAATATTCTCTGCTTTAAACTTTTGTCCTGTTAGTGCACCACCAGGCATAAAGAGCAAACTTTGATTGAATTTGAGTATCCTCTCTGGAGAGATGTGGCTTATATCGAGTTGTGCAGGGATTTTTGTAGACCAACACAGAAGTAGGCATCACACTGGTTTCCTCGGCTGCCTCCTTTCTTGACCTACCTATCGGATTTTTCATTGTGTTTTGTACCATTGCTGATTATAAACTCTGTAGTGAATGAGGAGTTATGAAACTGATGTTCTGCACTTTTTTAAAAATCTTAACAAACCTATATTGCTATGTGTTTTAAGCTTATACATTATTTAGGAGAGTGAAAAGCTTTTAGTAAGAAGCTGCAATAGAACTACAACATGGTGATTTGTTTAATCTATTAATCAGTTCATTCACATATATAAATTAAAGCGGGCATGTACAATTATTTGTCATAGTTTCTTACAAATAGTCATCTATGAAGTGGGACTCCCCTAAAGCTTGCCAGGGCTTATAAGTAGAGACCCAGACATCAAGCAGTATACTCAATCAGAACATGACATAAACATGGTTTTTATCTTATAACCCAGTACAAACCTGAAATCTAAAATATCCAAAGTTACAGACAGACCATAGGGTATCCACAGTCAACACACAGTGACAATGGGACATAGAAGATACCATTTAAGTCGTTTGAGTTTTCATATCTTATCATATTTTGTGAATAATATTATTTTCAAATCATTTAAAATCTTCAGACACAGAGTTTTAGAAATGTATATGCTTTTGTAGAAGCCTTTAACCTTTTCCTTTTATAAGCCAATTCAGTCAAATCTTTCTTTGGGGGGAGTTTCCTGAAAATCAAATCAAAGTTAGTCTTTATGGCTGTGGCAATAATATACAAATAATTGACTATTAACAATCAGAAATGCCTGCCATCTGATCTGCGACCTTTTTGTACTCCTTGTTAGCAGTTAGTGAGCCGTCATTTTAAGCACACAGTGGTTTAGCATTCAAAAGCAGACTATGTCAAATTATAACATTTTATTATTTCCCACTAAACATTAAATTCTCTCACGTGTGTGTGTTCACCATGAACCTCATGTCAGGCACTTATCCAAAACGTGTATTCTAAATCCCATTTACTTTGGGGCTTGGAAATCAGGAAGTGCTAAATTCTAACTCACTTCTGCTTTTTTTGATCACTCAGTTAGTGTAATGGTGCATTCCAGTTGTAGTCGGAAGTCTGAATTTCCAAGTTCCGAGTAGGAAACTGCAACTGGAACGCCCCTGAGGTCGGAACTTCTTACTTCGAACTCGGGGGAACCTCACAACCCTCGAGTTGACAGTCGAAGATGGATATCCCCAATGTAAACAGTTATCAAGCTCCCGTAATAATCCGTTTATTTGCACTTCTGACTAGTGTGTGTGTCGCACTAAATCAGCTGTATACATACTGTTGTTTGACATATATTTACAAAAATGCTGCCATAGTGTTATTTACATTCTTCATGTGGTATTTGTGAACAACAACGCAGGGCGTGCTAACAACGGCTAACAATAGTCTGGTAGATCGGTGTGCTTTTTTCCGACTTTGTAAGTGGAACGCTGATAACTCGGAGATGACGTCACTCCCAGTTTGTTTTCAAGTCAAGTTTAAAATACAGAACATGCAGATGATCATATGATCTGCTTTTTATACACTTCCTCAAATGATCCAAGTATGATGTGATGGAAATGTGAACTATCATGAAGGCATAAATAGGTCACACACTCATCATAGTGAAATACATGAAGCCTGTCGCCTGTTACAGCACTCTCTCACCACGCCTGCAGATCTTGTATGTGCGTATGAAGTTCACATTAATAGAGCTGTAACTGATAGGCTGTGCTGCAGATATGTGTTAGTGTGTCATGCGTGGTCATGTATTCCCCGCTGGCTTCTGTAGGTCAGCTGTTTTCTTCTGGGGGAAACAGATTTATTGAAACTGCGTGCTCTATAAACCAACTTTGTGATTTCGGCCAGCTGCCTGGGATATCCTCAGCCAAATATGTGACTGAAAGAGGCAAAAAGGAATCAGCTGAGACTGCAGCAATTACCTAAATTTGGTACGCTGTGGACAAACTAAAATGAAGTATTGTTTGAAGGTTATTGCCCACAGAAAGTGCTGCGGGCCTCCAGTTGGCCTCAATACTGAAAGCTTCGTCTTTCTGGAAACCCACCTGAGTGTTTTGGCTGCTAACTTGTTTATCCGATAACATTGTTCTGCCCCGTCTGTAGATGAACCTCTTGCTGGGAAGAAGTGCATGTTTTATGGAACAGTAAGAAGTAAGCAGCAAGGCAAAGGGTGTTAAAAGATTATGCCAAACACTTTTAAGGAACTAATTCACCTCCAGAGTAAGGTTTATTCATTTTCTATTCAAAGCAGGTGAATAATACAAAGCTCTTTAGCTAATCTGCTTGATTGTGAAGGATGAGGACAGGTGTTAAGTAATGAGTTTTCTCTGTCTCTGTTCTTGCAACATGATTTAATACAAAGAGGGGCTTATGGAGGGAAACGTGTGCAAATGGGTTGCTTTAGGCTGGGAAATGAGAAAGTTTTGAGACATTGTTCATATCACTGTGGTCAATGGTAATAGTGGGTTAAGATTAATTAGGTCTAATTACAGTTTAAATACTGTTAACAGTAAGACCTCCTCACAATTATAGGGGACACAGGGACACTTATATCTGATATAATATGATTATATTGTATTGTATATTTTAGGATATTACTACCCACTTGACACCACTGCAACCAAAACAGAAGTCCTAACACATAGTTTTAAGCATTTTAGGTCTTTTTAATCAGGAATTGCAGAGAAACTTAAGAACAATTTGAAATGTATCCAAACAAAGGCATCTTTTCCTATTTTTCGGTGATTAGTAGTATCAAGAAGTGAACAAACTTATTAATCCTTGGTTAAATTTTTAACCAATAGAGAGGGAAAACTGCTTCAGTTTCACGACCTTCTCTCAGTAGTTCTACCTACTTTTCTACTCTTTTTAGTAAAGAATATGATATAAAATCAAGATGTTTCTGTATTTTAAACAATGCCAGTGATCATTCAAATAATCAAGACAGCAATCTTGAGTTAAGATTCAAACACATGCTTTTAAAGAATAAAGAAAACATTGACAACAATTGATTTTTAAGTAAATGTTGCAAATATATTTTTGTTTTAGAAGTGCAACATTAATGAGACATTAAACTTAATCCATGAACAGAGAGGAAAGTATAAAACAGGCTGCCCAAACAAAACAACACAACATAAAAAACACATTTAAACATATCAGGATGTTCTTGACTGAAAAAAGATACCTAACTCACTCAATAAATCCTACATCAACCCTTTCAAAACATCACTTTCACTAGTGCAGTTTATCAGCCAGTTTGGGGTCTTATGTAAGGCCGCACAGGGTCAGGAAGGGGGTCCACAGAGGTGATTTACTGTAAAGCCAAAGGCATAATTGAAACCACATTTTAAAAGGTCATAAAAGCTAATTTTTCAAGACCCAGGAGACTATTACATTATTTTTTATTATTATTGTTGTCTTATAAGTAGAAGTATAACTAGTGTTGGATTGACATTTTGTAAAATTTTGCTGCACTGCTTGGGTCCTTATTTTAAGACTTTATTTATGATTTTAAAGGCATGTATGATACCAAGAGAGTTTACAGAGTGACTACGCTGATTTAAAATGAATACAGAACATATAGCACAAACTAGATGTTCTTACTGAAACCTGTGTATGGAAATAAACTTTGCTGATTATAACTTTAAGCCTCATTTGGGACAGAAAAAAATGGTTTAAAAGTGGGCCACGTGTTCTTGCAGTTTGTTCGGGAAAGACCGCTATAGTGCTAAGCAAATCCCAGTAGTTTAGGACAACTTGAAGACAATAGGAAGCAATGAATCAAGTTAGATGAATAAATAATATTGATTTCAAATACAGAATCTTTTTACAGAAAAGAGGAGACAGTGTGGATTTGCAGTTTTTGGTGAGGCAATGAAACAAATCGACAATTTTGAGTGTTAAGGGATTCCATTTTTGTTACTGAGGTGTTTTTAAAAACACATCAGATAAATAGATTTATGTATTATTATGCCATTTAGTAAAGTGACATCAAGGAATGATTCTCAATAAATCCACCACACAGAGATGTTGCCAATGCTTCAGTGTTGACAGTATTCAGTCCAGCAGTGGGTGTCTAAAATTTCCAGATCATTTGACGTCACATTCTTATTAATTTCTGTTTAAGGACTTCTGTTTCTGTTGTTTAATAGCAAAGAACATTAGAGCACATGCTATATGGCCTTTGTTTTCTGTCAGCTGCCAAAATACCAAGATATGACTTTTGGGTTCTCTCTCCCTACATTGTTTATTATGGGAATGTATTTGTTTTCTTGGGAGAAGAGCATTTTGTTTAGCTTTTGAAACAATTCATACAGCATTTCAGTGCCGATTAGATCCACCTGATCACACCCACACGGAGCACCTCGTGGACGCTCAAAGTTAGTCTTATCATTTCCTCAAATCAAAGTCATGAGGAAGCTGTGCTGCCAGACTCGCTGGCCTATTTTCTCACTCACTGGAAGGTTTTTCTGCCCTTTTTTCATACTCCGTCTCCTTCTAGCCCTCTTTTGTCTCTCCTTTTGATTTTCCTCCTCTACACTCTTCAAATAAAAGCTCTTTACTCATTGGCTAGGCACATAGCTATGATGATTATTCTGTTTGGTTAGAGAAAAAAGCACAAACGAGTGCTGGACCTCTGTGGGTAGTGGGCTGTGTTAATCCTGTTTTGGGAACATGTTGGAGTGCTCAGTGCCAGTGCCCTTCCTTTGCCCAGAACCTGCCACCTGGCAGGGGGGCTTCCTCTCCCCCGTACGGCACAGGAGGACAACGGGCACAATGAGAGCCCCCGCTTGTCTTGTTTGGTGTGAAACAGAAGAGGAGATTCATCCTTTAGAGGGCTCTTCTTGTCTGTGGTCACATTAAGATAGGTTTGGTTAATCTTAACTAAAAACATATAATGTTAAGTTTTTACCACATGCTTCTTATTAGTACTAAAGTAATTTATAACTTGGCACCAGTGGCCCGTTGGTGAGACAATTTCTCTGTACCCATCGCTCCATAATAGAGATTGTCTTAATTTCCATCTGACCATGAATATTTCTCTGAAGGCGTCTCTGATGGATCAGCTGATGAAGTCAAGGGGGCGTTTGCATTCTAGAACGGGCACCTCATAGTCAAAATCTGCGCCAACAAGGCAGCCTCGGCACGCAGCCTGGCATCCCTTCCCCCATCTCCTGCTATACGACATACTCTCTCGGCCGCAGAAGTACCTCAAGCTGTTCTGCACACAATCTGTTCCTGGTCTCCTGCCTCTCATGTTATCTAAGCCCACATTACAAAGACACTCTTTATATCTCAGAGGGAAGGTTCACCTTATTCTCTCAAATCTTTGGCCTCGAGTTTTAAAGGTCACAGTTAAGGATTGTAAGGCCAACAGTTTATGAAGTTTTAAAGGTTGATGTACTGATCTATGCTTTAAAGTAAACACATGAGAGGCATTATGTGTACATCAGTATAGCTTATTTTCTGTGAAATCATTTATATAACTAAACTTATTAAAAAAACAGATGCCAGGCCTGATGTTCAGACATGTGCTATTGTAATGTTGGGGAGTTAGCTGAAGGCAAAACATTGCAAAACTGTGAGGCAAACATGAAAACAGCAGGACAGTCGGGAACAATAGGAGTTTTACAGCGTCCATATTTTACATTGAGATCAACGCACATGCTTTTAAACACCAGTCCGTCAGTTTATATAATCTGAATTGTCTGCCAAACATGTTTTTTTACATTTGTCTGGCTTTTGGTTTTGGGCATTCAGTCTATAGCCCAATTCATACTTTTATTTTAAGGCCTAATAATTAACACTCTGTGATGTTCCACCTTCACTGTGTATGTTGTAGACATGGAATGGGGAATGAGTTGACCCCCTCTTTCTTCCATCTCTAGAGGTAGTAACAGAGGCGTGATAGTGGAGAGAAGGAGGCATGCAGACTCAGTTGGAGACAGGAGCTCTTCAAGTTAGCATCTCTACCTTTGTGTGAATGTGGGGCTCATGCCATGTCGCGCACATACAAATCATGTTGCAGTGTAAATTGACACAGATATCTCTGCCTATTGAATGTATATATATGAATTACTCTAGATGTTAATGTAGTGAAGCCTTGTTGCGGCAATTTGAATACAGACACTGAGATTTTGGCTTGTTAAGAGAGATCTCAATCATTTGACTGTGTTTAATAGTAAGAGATTGTCTTTCAGCTTTCAGCGGTATGCAATTACAGATGTTTTAAATGAGAAGAAAAGGTACCTAAATAGCTAATTTGCACCATCCCACTCTTTGGCCCCTCCCTGAAGGGGTCCTGAGGGTTCCAAACTAACGCCAAAGGGCTTAGCTAAAAGCCCTGCAGTCTGTTGGGAGATCAATTCCCATGAAACAGTGGCTAAAGCAAAAAAATACATTGCCTGCCATGTTCAAAAAAGCTGTGGATTTAGAGTGATTTGTCCACAGCTGTTACAGAAAATGTCAGCACGAAACAATGCTCCACAGAGGACTGGATTGCTAGAAGACAATCCAGTTCTTCCTTTGACGGCTTCACTGTGTCATGTTGCTATGACACCACGCGTTTATGTGTTTGGCATGATCCTCTCCTCCCGGCTTGCATACCAGCCCTCAAGTAAAGGAACAGCTGCTGATGGAAACACAAACAAGATTAAGGTTAACTGCTTCAAACTGTACCGAACTCTGAACCAAACCAGACCACTTGGTGGAAACAAGGCTTAAGTGGCTTACTTGCAAGCAGTACTTCTTCAGCACTTTTCTTGATTCAATTTACTTGTCATTTTAATCTTTCAAGTACCTCATAAGGTTTTTGTTTAGTGAACCTCAGATCACTGCTGAGTTTTGTTGTGTGTTCTGTGACAAAGTGGAAGAGAAAAGCTGTCAAAGAGCGCTGCTAACCTATTGACTTGTTGTCTACCTGCCCCCATTCATCAAACTCAACATAGCACATTGCCATGCAAAAATGATGTGCTTTTTGGCCCACATTTCCCAGTCCCTCTATAATGAGCTTTCTACTGTACTCTGTACTTCCTTTTGTGTATAATTCTTACCTTTCGTTTTTGTCTCTTTTCCAACAACAACCTGTGTTTTCTAAATCTGAATATTTCACTCAGCTTTCTTCGCTTCCTCACCGTCACTTCTCTCCTACTTTCGTCTCAACCTCACAGCATTATTTTTTTCTTTTTAGTATCTCCATCTGTCACGTCTGTGTCTCAGTCCCAATCTTGTTCCTTTTCTAGCATTCCCAGAGGAAGCCGTGTACAAAGACTACATTTTTTCCCCTCTTTCACACCAGCATTTCTGCTGCAGTCAGGCTATATCCCATCGTTTTGTGATGTTCGGGGCAAAGTTCTATTTGAAGTGCTGTAGAGCCTTCGTTTGGAAGGGAAAGCCAAGTTTGTGTGCAGATGGGGGATTGAGGGTAGTGTGCTGAATAGCCTTTTGTGTGCCTTGTAAACCATGTGAAATACTACATTGTGGATAGATGCGGATTCTACTGACCAGGTTCTCTTCCATTCTGCTTCTTGACAGCACTATCAGCCCTCACCACCTTACTCACTGTACACAAGACTTGTTATCTGACACTTGCCAGATTGAGACACATTGGACAGCCTCTTTTGTGTGGATGTATGCACAGCAGTGAAAATTTTATGAGCCGGGGTGTGTGGGTGCATGCATGCGTTTCTCTGTGTGTGAAATGGAGGTGGATTGGGAGAGAATGGGATCTGCTGCTATACGATGTCTGGCATGACATGAGAGGACATGCCTGGAATGAGATATTGTCAGCCAGCTCGTGGAGAAACGTTCACTGGAGGCAAAATTTCAATTGTTTTTTGGGGGTTAATGTCTCATTAGAAAAGTGGATTTATTATGAATCATGCATACTGATTAGCATAGTGACATGGGCTGCTTCTTACACATAACACAAGCAGCCAGCCAGTGACTAGAGTGGGGCCATAAGGACCAAACACAATACCTTACATTTTTCTTTAAGATGAATAAAAAAATTAAACAACTTCCATATTTTTTTCTGTATAGAAAAAGCTCACAAACAGTTGTTAAAATACAAGTATTCCAATTTTTCATGTTAATCCTAAAATTAAAACTGTTTTTAGCCTTTTTGGTACTACAGCAACAACAAAAGTCATTGTCGCCCGTTATCATGCTGCTGAAATTTATTTTAATGTTAGTTTTTTGTTTTAAAAATTCAGAGAATGGCCCAAAAATTGTCAAAAGTTTTGTAAATTTCGAACTGTTCTGTACCTTTAAAAGCCATCTTCCAAAACGCTAAAATTATTGTGACTCTGAAAACTGCTAGTATTTAAAAAAATGTAAAGGTCCAAATACTGAAAAATAATCACATTTTAATGCTTAATGGGTTATTGCTGGTTTCACGTTTTTATACATAAATAACAACAGTGGAACTTCCCCTTGTATCATCTGCAGATAAATCACCTCCCCAAGATTGGAGACACTCTGAGCGAGGTGTTAGTTGAGCTCACAGCCAACTGCAGTTGAAAAAAATGAGTTTCTAAACAGTGCTGCCACAAGTGAAACATTTGAGCTCAGTGCTGGAAAGCAGGGAACAAATTTAACTAGAAAAGCACTCGGAGAGTGTAGACCTCCGCCAAGCAGCACAGTTCCCTATCTCCCAATGATAAAGAATCCTTTGAACAATTCCTGGATCCAGACGGTGATCCAGATCAACACCAAAATTGAATCACTTCTTCCTTTTCCCATGCTGAACATTTACTGAAAATGTCATCAAATCGAAGAGGACTTAAAAAAACTCCTCAGGACTCGGGTTGGGAAAAAAAGAGCATTAATGTTGTCCTCTTTTGTTGCTGCCCTAATACACCTGTTTCCTGTAATAACTGTTTCTTAAGCCAAGGGGCAATTTTAGACACTGCACTGGCCAGAAAAAGCTGATAGATTTTCTGGGAAGCTTTTGAATTAAGTGCCAAAGTCTGTGTCGTGATTTGGTTTGATTGGGATCAGACACCAGATCTCACATTGTGGTTCAGCTCTAATTTGATCTTTAGTGCTGATGTGTTGGCTTAGTGCACTAGTAAACACATGTGCATTAAATAAATGCTTTATTTTAGTTTACTTACTACAATTTGTTTTACTGTTAGTTTAGTTTCTTGTGAAACAGGGAAGGGCAATTTGTCATGGGCTCGAACCGAATGTGCTAAAAGATAGTAAAAACCATCCGTTACTAGAAAAAAAGCTTTTAAACTATCACCACACTTTTATTGATTCATATTAGATTCGATTTTTACCCAGGTAAAAGCTGAGTCACTGTCCTTTGCCCTGTCTGTGCCATTAAAGACTATGAAGTTGCCATTATTGGGTAACCAGGAGTTCTTTCTTATTTGCAATATCAAACATTTCTTTTGCAAATGAAACTGTCCTTCAACACAATATAAGAACTCCAATCAAATTCTAATTTTGCTTTTAACATTTCAATTATCCTGCCTTGTGATTAATCAGCGTTTAAGCTTGTTATTCATGTACTTCAAAATGTTTTTTTTACTAACAACATAAAACTTTTTATCTCTTTTGATGGTATATTGGTATGCGACATCTTAAACTCCAAGTCTATTGCCCAGCCTTTCTCACAACACTGACAGACAGCATGAAGCCCAGTGCCCCCCCTGCAAGATGACATCTGCGAGCCTCCGCAGCATTGCCAGCATCACAGCACACAGCAGATTGTAAATGTTATCAGTGCTGTCAGGTTTGGTCTATATTTGTCTCTGATACAGGCTCACGAGGTTCTACAATCAGTATTATGACAAAAATGACACTGGGAAGCTGTGCTGACCACAGATCTGACAAACCCTGGTCAGCTTGTGAGTCATCAGCTGGTTGGAGCCTCCGTGACTATCGTCTCCCTCGCTGTTCCTGCACCAAGCGGCTCACAGGCTCAGTCTGTTTCCTTACGGGACATCACCCCCTTGTGTTTGGTATGCAGGTGTCTAATCTGGGCTGATCCCTTTGTTCCCCATGTTTGGCAGAGGCAGAAGCCCCCCTCACTGGGCTGGGAAGCGGAGATGGCATTCCAGCAGCTCTCCATAATCCTCTGTCGGAAGTCCAGTAGACGAGTGGCTGGTGTTGATAAAACATGCTCCCAGTGGAATTTTACAGTTTGGGGATGTTGTCTTTGTTGTGTGTGAGGGGATAAAAATCACAAAGGCTGCACTTTTTGCTGTCTAAGGCTTGAAAGATGTATTTTTAGAAATGCTTTTCACTGGAGTTGAATCCCCAACAGTTGTCTGCGAACACGATTGCAGAATCACAATGTGTGGCACAGTAGAAGTTGAGTTGCTTAAGCAGAAGCTGAAGTGTGAATTGCACCAGTGTCAGAGGCATAGAGTGGAGCATGTATGGATAAACAAAGCTCTACAGTGTGTACCTGTTTTCATGGTTCAGCACACAACCAGTTCTCCAGGTTAGTGAGGTCAACAGGAAGAGTTACAGGGGCCACCTCAGCGTACGCCAACAGCTAAATACCTGTATCATGCATTAACTGTATCTTGACTTTACTGTGCAGACACAGCTGCTATCTTCAATTATAATGACATTTTTTTTTTATTTGGGAAGAAAAGCTTTGACTACACAAGCCCCTGAGGTCCAACACTATGCAGCCAAAACTCAGGATTAGTAATGGTGATTGTAATCCTTAGAAGTGCTTGTGTTTGTAGATCGTGTATTAAAGGTTTGAAAAGTGCTTGGATTTTGGAGAAGGTGCTTGTAAATGTTGTGTCTCTGCCATGATACAAATCTGTTTGAGTAAATAGTTTGAATTAGGGATGATGACGATGCCCATATCTTTAAACTCATTCAGGCTAAAACCAATATGAAACCGACTTGTTCTCATTTTTTGTAAGACTTAAAGTCTCCTCTGAACCAGAGTACCTGTTCCTCTAGTCGGTCTTTTCCTGCTTCAAACAGATGTAAAATCTGATACAGGGAAATTATATAATATATTGAGTGATGAAATAAAGCATTGTGGTTAGGGCTGTGTAATTTATTGAGTTTCAATCCCAATTTCAGTTACCACCCCCTTAATTATAAAACAACATAATCAAGGTTAAACAATTAATGTGTCATGTTTTACTCCTGTTCATGTGTTTTGTCATATGTGGTAAATGTTGCAGTGTTAGTTGTTATATTTTGGCTTTTGATGGTTGGTTTGGTTTTGATTTCAGCTAGCTAACAAATGTGTTTATTTTATCCATAAACTGTGTTTATATGTAATTTTTAGCAATTTGTTTATTCTTTTCACATTTTCTTTTTTTGCTTGTGTTTCAAATCTTTATGGTGTTGAAGTATGACAAATGTTAAAGTCCAATAAGTCCATGAATCTACTACAGCTGAAGTGGAATCCTTGAGTATTTGTGTTAAATAATGGTGATCTCATTAACAATTAGAATAATCGTGATCATGATCTTCTTCATAAACAAACAGCCGTAGTTGTGGTACATTTGTGCATATATGGCAGGTTTTTCATCTGTAACAAACACTAAAATCAACTCTTAAAGCTATTATCTTCTGATACAGATGCTGTTGGCGTTGTTTAAGAAGTATGAGTACAAAGTAGAGAACTAGCATTGTGTCTCCTCTGTATCAGGATCAACTTGTTTCTGTCATCATGGCAGACTTTTTGTTACAAACAGTGGTGCAATAAATGACATGTTAGTATCCATAATAAATTATGCTAATTTCCAGATGTAGACATTTAGTGATATGAGGTGAGCCATACATTCTGCTAATATAATAGGTGATATATTAAATATTTAGTGTATAGCCAGTATTTATGGCAACATTGTCAGCAGAAGTCTGACTGTTTCCTGATGCAGATAATGTTTGTAAGCGGTTATCTGATTCCAATATTGTGTAAGAATATTGTGTTATCCTAGCTTTCAAACACTAACAGTATAATTAATCCTCTTCTGTTCTTTAATTAACAAGACAGAGTAATGTAAGAGCTCCTGAAGAATGCTGGCCTACTTTATACGGAGCTTTACTTTCAGATCAGAATCAGTTTTCTAATTCATCAGCAAACTTGCAAACACAACTGTTTAACATTTATCTGACAATACCCTTATAATATCAATAATATCATGCATCCCTAATATCCAGGTTATGATAGTTAATAGGTACAAGAAAAGTTAAGTTGTTGAAAAGCACTTAAATTTGACTTATGAATGAATGTAATTACTTTCGGCCTTAAAGTTTCTGGAATTTCTTGCTCCACTTACCAGTGACATTTATATCCCCGGTGTTTAACTGTATTTTCATTTTAGTAATGTCATCTTCATGTTTGTTTATATTAATGATTCAATTTGATTGGTTGCACTATCTGGTCATCCTTAAATTAGTGATAGTACACAACAAACAACTTCATACTTATATCTGAATAGCTCAAAATGTGGTCCTCTATATTTGACAAATCAAATGTCAAACATCAGTCTCTACATGTCTTCTCTCCTGTAGGTGCTTATCCGTGTCATCGACACCAACAACCACCGGCCAGAGTTCTCCCAGAGTTATTATGAGGTGAACGTCTCTGAGGACGAACTAGCAGGGACCGAAGTCCTGCAAATTAGCGCTGTGGACAGAGATGAGAAGAACAAACTGACCTTCACGCTCCTCAGCAGCACTGACCCCTTCAGCCTAAGGAAGTTCAGATTGGACCCAGGAACAGGCACGCTGTACACCACCGAGAGACTGGATCACGAGACTATGCACCGCCACGTCCTTACAGTCATGGTAAGTAATGGCATTAAAACAGTGGGTAGTTAATCATAAAATGTTCCTGCTGTAGTTTAATGGACCTCATTTTCTTGTCTTTGTAAAGGGAAAAAAGAATGAAATGAAGAAAAATAGCTTATTTGTCTCAGTGCATTTTGAAATATGAATAGCTTATTGTGTAGAATTAATTATACCTCTTGATTTTTCTGCCCATTTCCCCCCCTCCTCTGTCTCTATTTTCCTCATTTCCTTTTCTTTAGGTACGAGACCAGGACATTCCAGTGAAGAGAAACCTTGTTCGTGTTATCGTCAACGTGGGCGACACCAATGACAATGCTCCCTGGTTTATTGGCACACCTTACTCTGGCCGTGTGTTTGAATCTGCAGCTGTAGGCACGGCCGTACTGCAGGTCACAGCTCTGGACAAAGACAAGGGCCACAATGCTGAGATTGCCTACAGCATCGAATCAGGTAAGGGAACAGCTGCTGTGCCACCCTTTAAGCTACAGTTTCCTTGGTGTTGTCTTTTTGCAGAAAGATCTCATTGTGACCAAGAGCAAATGAAATCAGCTGCTAAAAATGTATGAGTCATCTGGAGTCCTGCAGCCCACTGGAACTTGATCATGAATGGAATTCTTTACAAAGAGTAGGAGAATATTGAGGACTCTGTCTTGAGGGTCTGTAAATACGTGGGTGATGGGCACATCCCAGCTCAGAGTTTCCCATGATGGCTTTCAACAGTAATAAGCTGGCTTATGAGAACAAGAAACGTGCATCTTTAGCTTTTTGTTAATACCCATATATATTTGAAATATCTATGATGAAGTTGTATTTGAGTAATAGCTTTCTTTTTTTTTTTTTAAATGTATTTTTTTGGCATTTTGTGCCTTTATTGATAGGAGAGAGACAGTGGATAGGCTTGTGAAAGGGGGTGAGAGAGCAGGGAAAGACACTCTGCAAACTGGTCACAGGCGGGATTCGAATCTGGACCGGCAGGAGCAAGTACATGGGGTGCCTGGTTGCTAACCACTCCACCAAACCAGCACCCCAATAGCTTTCTTTTTTTTAAAGAAACTATTGGTATGGACATCAGCATCTCTGACTGATAGTGCTATGGCTCTTAACCTGCCAAGCCTCAGGATCACCACCACATGCTTAACTGTTAAATGGTTTTTGTAACCCTTTGGAAACCGATATTGACTAGCTGTGGGCGTGAGGTGAGTGAAGGGGGCTGCAGTTAAATGTGTGAAGTAAACTCAAGGGAGGTTTGTTTATATCTTGGAGGATATTTTTCCCAAGAGAGTTATGTAACAAGGATAATCCCATTTATCTAAATTTGTGTTATGGCCCTGTCCTTGATAGATAACTGATAAAATAAATGTTAAACACAGCTTACCCTTTATTTTATTCCTAACTGTGTGCAGTTGAATAATCTGTTAGTGTACTCAGGCTTGATCAGCAGATCCAATCAGATTTTCAGAGGCTTTACTTTGTTGCCCATCAAAATGTTTGCATAATGCATATGTAGGGTTAAGATGGGGATGAAAGTATATCAACAAAATTATGTTTATATTATATTATATTTACATTTGCATATCATACTTCTGGAAATGTGTTTTCTAAACTTAAAAATGTAATGAAAGAAACCAAAAAATGTGTTTTGGGGTGGTCCATAACTACAGTACAGGCCAAAAGTTTGGACACACCTCATTCAATGTGATTTCTTTTTTTTAATCACTAATTACATTGTAGATTCTCACTGAAATAATGATGGCCACTCATTTCTCTTAACTTGGCTGATTGGTTCTTGCCATAATATTGATTTTAACAGTTGTCTAATAGGGCTGTCGGCTGTGCATCAGCCTGACAACACAAATGATGTTCCCAACCCCATTAAAAAGGCACGAAATTCTATTAATTAAACCTGGAAAGGTGTTGATTGTAGTCTTTAGCTACATTAGTTTCTCTGTGCACCCATATGTAACCCCTTAAGGTTGCTCCAACACCTACTTTTACGTTATGTCCACCAGTTGAGAACCACAAATGCACTCAACCATGTCCGTTTGGGTACACTGACACATGCTTTTGTGATTAACAAAAATTGTCAGGCCAGTAAATCAAGTAATACTAAAAACAGGTAAAGTGCAGCCTCACAAATGTGTTATTCTTTTGTCCCATTCTTCAGGGAATTTTGCCAACTCCTTTGCCATCGACCCCATCCTCGGGACCATCACTGTCGCCAAAGAGCTGGATCGCAGCAGCAAGACCCAGTTTGAACTCACCATCAAGGCAACTGATAATGGAGTCTCTCCTCTGTCAACAACAGCCACTGTGGACATCGTTGTAACAGTTTCTGACAACGCAGCTCCCAGATTCACTGAAAAAGAGTTCTCTGCAGAAGTCAGTGAATCAGCCCATCCAGGAAGTTTTGTGAGCTTGGTGACAGCTGTCAGCCAGTCCTCTATTTTCTACCAAATCAAAGGTGGCAACATAAACAATGTATTCGACATAAACCCAAACTCTGGAGTCGTTGTGACCCAGAAAGCTTTGGATTATGAGACTGTACCTCACTATGCGCTCATCATACAGGGAACCAACATGGCCGGACTGGCCCGTAACACCACACTTCTCATTCATGTGAAGGATGAAAATGACAATGCTCCAGTGTTCGTCCAAAGGGAGTTCAAAGGAGTAATCAGTGAGTCAGCTCCTGTCAACAGTGTTGTTCTAACAAAAGAAAACACTCCTTTTGTCATCCGTGCCACTGACGCTGATTGCGACCAAAATGCTATGCTCATCTATCAAATAGTGGAACCTTTTGCTCATAACTTTTTCGCCATTGACTCAAGCACTGGTGCCATCAGGATCACAACAGCTTTGGATTACGAACAGAGAAATGTTTTCCGCTTCACAGTCCAAGTCCACGATTTAGGAATGCCACGCCTGTTTGCTGAATCAGCAGCAAATGTGACCATTGAAGTCATCGATGTGAATGACAGCCCTCCAGTTTTCAGCCAAGAACTGTATGAGACAACTGTGATCACCCCAACATACAAAGGAGTGGAGATCCTTAAGGTCAACGCAACAGACGCAGACTCTGGTCCTAACGCTAAGCTTCTTTTTTCCATCTCCGAGGGCAACATTGGCGATAAATTCAAAATGGATCCCATCACGGGTGTAATGTCCATCCAGAACGTCACACAG
This sequence comes from Scarus forsteni, assembly GCA_036419115.1. Lineage (NCBI taxonomy): Eukaryota > Metazoa > Chordata > Actinopteri > Labriformes > Labridae > Scarus > Scarus forsteni. The sequence goes on along the minus strand of JAZDUH010000098.1, from coordinate 12,025,644 downwards.
CTTCGAAGCAGATATGAACTAAAGGTCAGGGTTTCTGATGGTAGATTTGCTGCTGTTGCTACAGTCAAGATAAATGTGAAGGAAAACAGAGAGAGCAGGCTAAAATTCACAAGGGAGACCTACAAAGCCTACGTCAAAGAAAACTCCCCTGAGAAGAAAACTCTGGCAGTCATTGCTCCTGTTGGAAACCAGGTGAATGAGCCCTTGTTTTTCAAAATCCTGAATCCTGATAGCAGGTTTGAAATCAGCCGCACATCTGGAGTACTCTCAACAACTGGAATTCCCTTTGACCGCGAGGCACAGGACACATTTGATGTAGTTGTTGAGGTCACAAAAGAGGACAAATCTGAAGAGGGTTCTCATGTTCTAGTTACAGTGACAGTGGAGGACGAGAACGACAACAAACCTATGTTTGTCAATCTCCCATATCATGCCCTCGTCCAGATGGATGCAGAGGAAGGCCAGGTTATCCGCCAAGTCACAGCGCTGGACAAAGACATGGGCCCGAATGCAGAGATCCATTATAGCCTGAAGGAACACCAGGAGCACTTTCAAATAAACCCCACTGGCGAAATCTCTGTCAAAAAGAAATTTGAGACAGAGTCGCTGAACAAAGACTTTGTCATCGTTGTTATGGCGAGGGATAACGGAGAGCCAGCACTCTCAGCAGAAGTAGAAGTGCCAATAACAGTGGTGAACAAAGCGATGCCTGTGTTTGAAAAGCCTTTTTATAGCATTGAAATCCCTGAAAACATCCAGTTACACACACCAGTGCTTCATGTGCAGGCAAATGATTCAGAAGGCCCTCGCATTGTGTACACCATTGCAGAGGGAGATCCTTTTAAACAGTTCTCCATTGATTTTAACACCGGAGTGATTCACGTGATACAGCCCCTGGACTTTGAGACACATCCTGCTTATAAGCTGAACGTAAGAGCGACTGATTCATTAACTGGAGCGCACTCTGAGGTGTTTGTTGATATCATACTGGAGGATGTTAATGACAATGCCCCTGTGTTTCTTTCAAAATCCTACTATGCCAACATTTCAGAGGCCTCTGTCATCGGTACTACCATTTTGCAAGTTGAAGCCAAAGACTCAGACACCGGCAACAATCAAGAAGTGTTTTATCAGTTGATTGAGGAAAAAGGGAAGAGTTCAGATTATTTTAGCATTGACAGGGACACTGGAATTATCTCAACAGCCCAAGTTCTTGATCATGAGGAGATCCAACAGCATAAATTAAGAGTCCGAGCTGTAGACGGAGGAGTTCCAGCTCTCTCAAGTGAAGTCATTGTTACGATAGATGTCACAGACTTGAACGACAACCCTCCAATGTTTACAGAGCAAACTTATCGAGCCACTATCAGTGAACTGGCCCCACGTGGACACTTCATCACCCAAGTCCAGGCGTCAGATGCTGACAGCTCTGATTTGAACAACTTGGAGTTCTCCATCACATCCAGCAATGAGGATATGAACTTCTCCATAGACAAAAAGACAGGCGCCATTGTCATTTCCAACCACAGAAGGCCACACATGCTGCCTCTTTACAACCTCAATGTCTCAGTTTCAGATGGTGTATTCCGAAGCTCTGCCCTTGTCGTGGTAACGGTTATTGGTGCCAACTTTCACAACCCCACCTTCTCACAGGTTGAATATGTTGTGGAGCTTGTTGAAAATTCCCCAGTTGGAACTTTGGTGGCAGAAGCAAAGGCAACAGATGAAGATGAGGGCATTTATGGTCAAATAACTTATCAGATTGTCAATGATTTTGCTAAAGACAAGTTCTCTGTCAATGAAAATGGAGAGATTTTCACCTTAGAGAGCCTTGATCGTGAGAATACAATTGAGAAGGTTATTCCTATCTCACTTGTAGCTAAAGATGGAGGTGGAAAGGTTGGCTTTTGCACCGTCAATGTTATTCTCACGGATGTCAATGATAATGCACCACAGTTCAGAGCTGCTGAATACAAATCCACCATCTCATCAGATGCCCCTAGGGGCACCTCTGTGGTTAAAATTGCAGCTTCGGACATGGATGAGGGAAGCAATGCTGATGTTGAGTACTCAATTGAAGCAGATGTTGAGAATGTGGAGGAGAACTTTGAAATTCACCCAACCTCTGGTGTCATTGTAACCAAAGAAAGTCTCATTGGGCTTGAAAATGAGCTCTATGCCTTCTTTGTCAGAGCAAAAGACACTGGGAATCCACCCAAGCACTCAGTTGTGCAGGTTTACATAAGGATCGTGGCACCAGAGACACCAATTCCCAAATTCACTGAGCCACATGACAGTTACACAATCGCCGAGGACCTTCCCATTGGCTCAGAGATTGATGTGATTCAGGCCCAGAGTGATCAACCAGTTGTGTACAGTCTTGTAAGGGGGAACACTCCAGAGAGCAATGAGGATGAGGTGTTTGTAGTGGACATGAATAGCGGTGCCTTGAAGCTTCAGAAAAGCCTGGACCACGAAACCACCAAATGGTACCAGCTGACTTTGCTTGGCAAAACAAAACTTGAGAACTATGAAGTAGTGGCTTCAGTTAATGTAAACATCCAAGTGAAGGATCTGAATGACAACAAACCCGTCTTTGAGTCAGACCCTTATGAGGCCGTTGTTGTTGAAAACCTTCCAAGTGGAACTCAAGTGATCCAAGTCAAAGCCAATGACCAAGATTCTGGAACAAACGGCCATGTTGTCTACAGCCTGGACCCCAAACAGAACTTGCAAGAGATCTCTGAGCTCTTTGCTGTGAACAGTGAAACTGGCTGGGTCACCACCTTGAAAGAGCTAGACCGTGAATTGATGAGCCAATACACAATTGCGGTCCTCGCTACAGACCAAGGCGACAGAGTCCAGCACAGCACCACCACCAGAGTGGAAGTTACAGTCGCCGACGTGAATGATAACCCACCACGCTTCACTGCCGAGATCTACAAAGGCACAGTCAGCGAGGACGACCCGCCCCCAAGTGGTGTGATCGCCATCCTCAGCACCACGGACGACGACTCTGAGGACATCAACAAGCAAGTGAACTACTATATCACAGGTGGGCATTTATTATTTTGCAAAACAGATAATTAGTAATCCTCCAGAGTTTATTCCCTGCATCTTTTGTGTTAGTTTTCATAAACAGAGCTTAGGGGGGCTTATCTGTTTATACCACTTAATATGATGATAATATCTCATCTTTGAAACATTACACAGTCCTATTATCTGTTAGGAGTCTGAGTTATCGTCTAATCTTCAGAAGCTCAAGGCAAATATTTAGGTCATCAAAATACGGAAATGAATAATTATGTGAATAACGCTCTGAAATAGTCTGGGGAAAAACTCGGGTGCTAATTTGCTTGTGTGAAAAACTCTGCCAAGTCTGGAAATACCTTCAGGAATCAGACATCAGCTTTTGCACATTTTATTATTTGCAGGCACGCACATGTGCCAGACACAAAAAAAAATTGCTCTTTTCGGTCAAGACACACACTTATCAAGATTTGTTAATTGATTTATTTGTGAATGTGATTAAAACCCAAGGCAGATTCTTGCTCTGTAATGACTCTATCATCCTGCTTCAGAGTTGTTTATCATTCTAAAGTGGTTTATTTCTTTTCAACGCTGAACAGGAGGAGACCCACTCGGCCAGTTTGCCATTGAACACATTCAGAATGAATGGAAAGTCTCTGTCAGGAAGCCCTTGGACCGTGAAGAGAAGGACAATTATCTACTTAACATTACTGCCAGCGATGGCATCTTCACTGCCAAAGCCATTGTGGAGGTCAAGGTGCTGGATGCGAATGATAACAGCCCTGTATGCGAAAAGGTAAAGCTTCTTTCTTTGCTTTGTTGTGATTTTAGCTATTGCATTCACCACCTTGTGGAGGTTTTCTTCTTGGATTTACTTACATTTCTTTCCTTTTTCCCAATTTCCTCTTACTCCTTCTGTCCCCCAGTCCTTATACAGCGAGAGCGTCCCAGAGGACTCTCCTGCAGGCAGGCTCATCTTGCAGGTCTCTGCCACAGATGCTGACATCCGCTCAAACGCCCAGATCTCCTATGAGCTCCAGGGAGTTGGATCCGAATTGTTCCTCATTGACACTGATACAGGTTGGTATATGTGTGTCAACAGTCACAGGCGATTGTGTAAGGTGATTTCAGAATGAAGCCATTTCTTTAACCCTTTAACTACCAGCATTGCTGTTTGGCAGGGGTTATCAATAAATTCAGGAATATTTAATGTTTTAAAAACAGAAAAAAATCAAATCATTTTTTGATTCCATTAACATTTCAAGGAACAGAGTTAAGTACAAACAAACCAAAACCTGATATTTTCTTGATGTGTGATTTAAAGGTTTAAAAAGCTTACAGTTGATAACATGATGACACAAAAAAATCGAAAAAAATTTGGAACAAAATCCATAAAAAAAGACAAAATGTTTGTAAATAAAAAAAAAACAATCAAAAATAACAGAAATGATATGATCCTGAGTAAATGGTTAAACATATGACAGTAATAATAATAGCTTTTAGCTTTTAAAACCTTAAAATCCAACACAAAAAATGTTGGTTTATTTGGTTTGTTTGCAGTTTTTTCTGTATCTTTAAACACTTACAGAAACAAACAATGACATGTTTCTTTAACACATTAAATATTCCTGAATTTATTGATCTCTGCCAAACAGTTGAGCTGGGAGTTAAAGATGCATTATTTTCAGGAATGTCAAATAGTTGGATTATAAAATTTGTGATTGTAGAAATATGATAGTTATTCAACCAATAGCAGGCATCATTGTGACAAAAGCTTTCTCTGTGTGCAAGTAACACTGTTAAGGATAATAAGTAAGCCAAGAAGATTTCTTAGTTCTGCTTTTGACATTTTTTAAGGAACCCACGTTATGCAAAATGTTCTTGTACTGTATTTTTATTACAAAATATGCCATGATATGTCTTCATCCTCTCCTTAACCTCTTCCTGTCGCTTTCCCTGCCTTCAGAAAATATGTGTTTAAATAGTCGGTTTGAAAATGTTTTAATGATTTAATCAAAAGATATGCCACCTTTAGACACTGTGTGGACCAGCTGTTTGTCCAGACCACAGTTTGCTTTAGTTTAGGGTTAACATGTGCTGACATGTTCTGCCATAGTAAACATTAGAGCATTAACTTCCTTAGAGGGGAGTTTTCCAGGAGTCTCCAGCTGTGATTCAGGTTATTCAGAGTATCAGGACCCAGGATATGAAGCACTTAAGTAAAGTATATCTCCTTTCCCTTAGCTTCAAACCTCAAAATCTGAAAGGCATCTCAGCGTGACAGGAGTCTTACACTTTGCACTTTGAAACTTCAGAAAGTTCTCTCGAAAATCTTTATGTCTGCCTCTTTATATGTATGAGTGATTACCAGCAGCATGGTGGCTCTTATGGATTCTTGTGCCCAGTTGTTATTTACTCATTACATTTTTAAAGATCCAACATTTCCCCGCAGGGCAACTGAGAGACCCACAGTGGCACTAAAATACTGAGTTGCACAGTTAAATTGGATTTATGACTGCTGTACTTCATGCCTGCAAATAATGTTTACAAGGAAGGCCTCTAAATCAGACACTCCATCTGGCTACTTGGGTGGAAAATAAACAAAACTCCATTTTAATCAACATCGTACTGGGTAAAAAAGTTAAAGCATAAACAACAAACTCAGCCAGGAGGTTTTGAATAAATCACCCAACAGTCAACACATCAGCCAGACTCAGCCTCAGTAAGTGGAGAGATGGACACCAGAGAGGACATCTGCCTACATCATCCAGCTGTCTTATAGCAAAACCTTGTATTTGATTCCAATGCAGCAGAGGGACCATTATGGCAAGGGTATGAGGTGCATTTTTCACAGTGCAGACAAGAAGGATTATCACCGATAAGGACCAGCGGTAGCTCTGGATTCTTTCGCAGAGAGCTTGTGGTAGTGTTGGCTGCTCCACATCCCAGGACACAGGCTGCTCTCAGCTTGCCAAGTCTGATGGGTTCCTACATCAGCCCACTCTCCCATTTTCTCCCTCCTCCAATGCTTCAGTTACTTATTTATTCACCTACTCTTCCGCTCTCATGAAAGCCATTAGATGTTTGGACGCTTTATATGTGGTTGGTAGACAGGAGGGAAAGTGCAGAAAGAAACGCGGATGCTCTCTTTTGCATAAACTTAATCCCTGGATAAATTGCTTCCTCAGATTCTCTGGCTGTCCGTTAATTGAATGGATTTTATGTTGTTGTGCAACCACTAAATGGCCTTTTTGTACTCAGTAAAAGTGCTTCTTTAATGTGTTTTGACTAATTTTGATCTCTCTCTCATGTTCAGGGGAGCTGAAGACTCTGCAGCCTCTGGACCGAGAGGAGCGAGACGTGCACAAGTTCAAAGTGCGAGCCGTGGATGGAGGCGGGCGGTACTGCGAGGCTGACGTCCGCATCACAGTGGAAGACGTTAATGACAACCCTCCGCAGTTCTCATCTGATCCCTATACCATCACTGTGTTTGAGAATACAGAGACAGGGACGTTTGTGGCTAAACTGCTGGCAAATGATGCTGATACTGGTGAGTTTCCCAGCACTGTCAATAATCCAACAAAATCAAACAAACTTTAAATCTTTCATAGGCCAGTCAGGAAGTCCAGCCATTATCTAGTGCCTTTAATTTACTCAGACGTTCTCCGTATCGTGGGGAAACTAAGAGGATGCCTGCTTCAAGTAATAGTGCTTCAAGCCTCAAAAGAATCAGAATTACCTGTTTTTAAAGGCCTATTTGTACTCCCTTTAAGTGCAAAAATGTATACATCCTTTTCAAATGACGTTACTGTCACTGCTCACATACTTCCATGTAGGGCTGAACGATTTTAGGAAAAGATCTAATTTCAAATCAAGCTTCAGTGCAGTTTTCACTATGTTTACTGTATAGACAACAGTATGAAAATCAATGATCAATAGCACATAACACATTAATCATCATATAATACTGAAAATAAATAATCTGTGTTAATTTTTCAAGAGATACTCCAACTTCTCCTCCTAAACAGAGGCTTTGCATTGTTGACCTGCCTACCAGCACTTTCATACATGCAAATGGCCCGCACATTTGTAAAATAGTGTGCGTGAAATAGTTGACACAAGAGATCCTGGGTCAGTCAGGAGCACTGCAACAAATTACTGCTTTGGCGATCACAAGGTTGGGTTGTCTGAAATTGAGATTTCAATCCAAAAACGATAGACCGTTCAGCCCTACTTTCATGCGTCCTTTCCGTTGGCATTGCTATTAACCAATCCATCCACCAGGGGGCTCGAACAAATCTGTCTCGCACACACTTCCACATCTCATTTATTACTGACCAACTGATATGTAATTGCTCTCCAATCTCCTCCCAGCTGTTTTTTTATTGCATTTATTTGTCTCTGTGGCCAGGTGAAGTAACATCATACAAATGTTTTAATTTCTAACTAACTCGCACAGTTTCACTTCAAAATGGTCAACCATTTTTATTTCTTCTTCGTGTCTCATTAGAGATATGTATTGGGTAGAAACATCAACACTGCCCCCACGGTTTCCAGTGGTACTGCTGTGTTTGGCCTGTATCAGTAAGCTTCTTGGAAATGTGCAGAAATATGGATAAAATAAACGCAAAGCACAAACAGAAGGCTTCGTCCATACCCCGAATTGTATTCAACATTGAGCATAAATGGGCCTTTAGTTTTAATAGGGATGCGAATGTGTTAAGGATGCCTCTGTCCATTTCTTACACCAACTTAACCAATCATCTCTAAAAAGCTTTATGCAGATTATTACAGACAAATAAAAAACAGGTCCAAACAGCCCATGAAGCCTTATATTACAAATATGTGACTATATATCTTAACTACCAAGCTTACAAGCCGAGGAACAGATATTATTGGTTTTCCTTCGTGGACTGTGCTTGATGTCAGCATTATTTTCGATCATAAGGAACATCTAAAACTGACATCTGCTTGTACCAAATTACATGACTCATTATACAGAGTGCTAAGATGGTTTAGTTAAAGGTTTACCAGTGTAGAATTAAAATATGTTATGTGGTTTGGCTCATAGGTTATGAGAGTCTTGTCAACAGACCACATGTGTACCAGATTTCAGTCCCCAGTCCTACAGAGTACAGCGTGTCTTTATCTTGATATTATATGCACAGTTGAGCACTTATGTTGTGCTGAAATTGCTCCAGTCTTTGAGCTTGCTTTAGATAATTCACCCATGCATTGTGAAATGGCATTCCACCAGCATTTCTTTGTACCTGTGACTTCTATATGGATTTTTCTCCTCATGAATTCTCCCGGATGGCACATAACCTTTGATAAGTAATCATATCGACTGTATAATAAAACCTTGAACCCTGAGAGGTTTAAGAAATCTTGAATATACAACCGAGCTGAGACATATTTCTTATTTACAAGTGTCCTTTTTAAATATTCTTAAGTGCTATATTCTGTGACATTACTGCCTCTTTTCTGTTAATGAACATTAAAAGATTGAAACTATGTGTTAGATAAATATCTGAGAGCTCTTGATGAGGCAAAAGACAGCTGTTAGTGTGGCACTTTAATCACATTTGTTTGCATCATGCAAAACTGCACATAATGGGAAAATGCATTTCTAAAGGTCGCATAGAGATGTATCATGATGGTGTCCATAATGCTAGTGCATCCTTATTTAACTCTACATCTCGATGCAGACATTATTATCTCTCCTTTATTCGACTGCATTAGGCTGAATGGCATGAGGGAGGGATAACAAATGTGGAATTTCATGAATGATCAACCCCTCAAATTAAAAGCTCCATTACACTCTAATGAAATTCTTCTCTCTTCGAGCTGAATTCTCAAAAGGGGCTGATTGCAATTTTCCCTTCGCCTGGTGCAAGACCACAGGGCCACATTATTTATCTCAGGGGTCTTTGTCTTTTTAAGCAAGCATCGCCAAACAGAGAAGACTCACATGTGGATAGAACTTAGCGAGCAGTTTAACAGTCATTTAAGTGCCTTGAGACTTTATCCTGGAAGCTATTGGACCTGCCGCTCCAGATTACACGTTTAGTTTATCGGAGCAGGACACTTTGGCTTGAGGAAACATTTCAGCCTGTTCACTGTCAGAGAATGAACGCCTTTCTCTTTCCATCCCCTGTTTTCAGCTTCTTGTTTTGGGCGGACTGACAGCTTGACAGAATGAAAGGAGAGCTCAAATTGGGCTCCTCAGAGTAAAATGTGAAAAGAAAAGAGCTGGTATTAACACATTTTTTCCCTGAGGCTTTATTGGCACAAAATTTGCTTCAATTCTTGAATATCAAGGATAAGAAGAGGAGACTTGAAGGGGAAGTAGAAGTAAAAAGGTGCTCCCCGCTGTTCAGCCAGGGGCCATAATTATTTAGAGTAGCGCTGAGTGGAAACTGAGTATCAGTATTTTTCACATGTGTGGTGCTCATTGATGTCTCCTTTTGATGCGTTTGTGTAGCATCTCTTGATTTTTGGTGGAAATCCCAAGCAGCACATGGGGTTCAAGAGCAAAACAGGCATTGTGGGTTTGACCCAGTTTACTCAGGCTTCAGTCAAGTGTTTCCCAACCAACCTTCAAAATGTAAAACTCCTCCTTAGAGAAGAGTCTTGCTTTATCTTCCATTGGTATTTCATTCTGCATATCTCTGAGGGGGGCAGTTCTTGGCGCTGGCTGCTTTTGTGCCTCAGCCTGTATGATCTGTCTGCCCATTTGGCTGGAAGATGTTTGATACTTACCCACATAGCTGCGTCTCCGTTCTGCCTGCTGTTACATTCTTTGAAAAGGCAACACTTATCAGTGATGAATAGTTCTGAACCAGACAGACAAACAGACCCAAACTGCTGCCCTCGATCTCTGATAAACTTGAGCTATGTGAATACACATTCCTCCTCCGATTCACCTTTGTCCTTTTTCATGTGGCCTGGATCCGAGTGTCTCCCTCCTCTTTCTTCTTTCTGCCCTGCCGGTGTCATTTTCTTCATTTGATTTCTGTGTGGAGGAATTTAATCATTTTCTGCTATTTTTCCACCTTGGTGCAGTGCCAGACTTATTCAAGCTCTCTACAATCTTGCCTCCAATACTGCAAAGAAAGATGCTCTGAAGCAGCAGCTAGCCTCCAAATGAAATAAGTCTTTGCTGCTTCAGAGATCAGCCTCTGGTTAGCATGTTTGTGCTTAGAAAAATACTAACATAATAAAAGAGGCTCCTCTCCAACACCGCCTTTATATTAATCACAGGTTGATTTAATTCCTGATGAGTTTTAACTTAATTTAGCGCAAAATCATTCAGGAATAGCAAAATGGCAATCAGTATGTAGGAAAAATATTCAGTTTATCAACTTTAAGTTTAACCTCACCAATAGATAAATCTGTTCCACAACATATTCTTCATATAATGTTGAAGCAGACTATAGAATATGGATGTTGTCTCAGTAATGTTACCCAGTGATTTCTTAATCAGACTGATGAAGCCTAACTATGACAACCACCACATTGGATAAGCTGCTATAAACTGACCAACATTCAACCAAAACAACAGGGGGTAAAAGAGAATTAAAGGCTAGTCTACACTCTGCCAAGCAGTTACACTTAAACTGGCTGACAGTTATGTTATCACCTGTTATTACACTACTCTTAATAATGTCAAAAACATAAGAAATTACATGGTGCATACTAATAATAAACCAGGTTGTAAACATGATTATTTCTGTTTTAAAAACAGGCATTTTATAATTGGTGCCAGCGGGACTTTTGTAGATTTTGGAGCCAAACTAAAGTGGATGCTCAAAGATGTTTTCCTGCACTTTAGCCTTTAGCCCAACCCTTTTTTTCCTGTATAAAAATGTGTGAAATATCTAAAATCTTAAAAAGCCATAGATACCAAACATGTTTTAACACTAACCATTGAATTGATTCTCTTTCAAGCATCAAAAGTCTGTGTCACAGTTAACATTTGAGTCATGGGACTTTGATGAGTGTATTGTAAAACCACATATGGGACAAAAAGCCAATTGAGATTCAGCACATTTCACTTAACCACCATTAAGCAGTTGTCTCAAGGATGATGAGAGAAGATTAAAGTGATGAGAAACCGTACAAGCAGGGCTCCCCATGGTCGTCTCTTCGGCACCTTAATGGGATCCACAGAGGACAGGGGCACTTACCTGATAAATGGGAATATAATAGCGTATTCCAAATGGTGGCCACCTGCAGAAAGGCATTATGATTATTATTGTGATCCGTCTTTGTCTTGTTGCTGGGAGCATCTTGCTAGTGGGAGGACATGAGTTATGAGGATGGCAGGGATTAGACGCTTACAGCACCTGTTTTTTTTTTGGAGGCTCTGTGAAAGATGGATTCTCTGGAACAAGAATAGAAGGTGATGATTTTAATCAATGAGTCAATAGAAGAATCAATAAGCTTGTTCACGCCCTGTACTTAACACAGTATTTCTATTAATGTGGCCATCCGTCACTCCAGTGGGAAACATCAGTCGTCACTCTGAAAGGATTTAAACTACAAAATATGCTTCTTGGAGCAAAACAATCCATTAACTTTCTCACTGTCTGTCTTCCAGGAATGAACGGTGACATTGTCTACTCCTTGGTTGATTCTGTGGATGGATTCTTCTCCATTGAAGAGAACACTGGTGTCATCAGCCTGGAGCGTCCCCTAGACCGTGAAGTGCAGTCAACATATGAGCTGAAGGCCCGTGCCAGTGACCAGGGGTCCCCACGCCTCTCCTCGCTTTGCCAAGTAGTGATCTCTGTCCTGGACATCAACGACAACCCACCTGTGTTCGAGCACCGTGAGTACACGACGACAGTGTCTGAGGACGTGGCGGTGGGCACACAGCTACTTCGAGTGCAGGCAGCCAGCCGGGACACAGACACTAACGGAGAGATCTCCTACAGCATCATCAGCGGGAATGAACACGGCATGTTCAGTGTGGACCCACGCACCGGTGAGTGACAATATATGAGGTTTTAATGCTAACCTAAACAAGCCAAAGCCACATATAAGCTAGCTGTTTTTACACCTTATGATGTTTGTTCTGAATTTGTATTAGACTTTCTTAAATTAATAATGAGATGCAGTTTGCAATGCTGCACTCCTCTACTGGCTCTGCATGCTCCCCTCTTACCTTTAGTATGCCTCAGATGCTACCTGCAGGGCCAGAATAAAGAGGGGTTCATTTGTTACTGATTCCCCCTCTGTAATATCTTTAAAGAAGATGATGTGTCACAGGAGTGTACGTACTAAGGCTTGAAACAGCACCTTAAAAGGACTTACGGCACAAACATAACAACAGATATCAGTGGATGGACCAAATGTATAGTAATAAATATGAGAAAAAAGTCTCAATTTTCTATACATTAAAAGCAAACTCAGGTTCTCAAATACAGCCGGTCTTCAGAGTCTTAAAATAGATTCTTTTAAGACATTTAGATTCTAAATGTGACTTAATTTGACTGCAAGAGGTTGAATTTTAAGACTTTTCAAGATATTCTTGATCAAACATGTTTGTTTAGTTGGCACTCCTTATTTTTTTTTGGTAGGGGTAAGGTCTCCAATAATTTCTAGAAGACAAACACTTTTTTCCCTTTTTTGTTAACCATGTCGTAATCAGCAGCATGCCTCGTAACCCCTCCATTTCAGCCCTGCTTAGAACAAGCTGTTTTAGTGTAAATACCCATAAGCTGTGTTAGACGTTAGACCTTAATAAATAGATATGGCTTAGTCTATCCAGTGTTGTGCTCTAATGTTACTGTGGCTGCACAGCCATGTAACGCATTGGACCTGCCTTTGGATTCATCACACCACTTAGGGGGAACACTTTCAAACAGACTGTTAAAAACAGGTTTTCAATAAAGTTGTTCAGGCAACAGGAGAGAGGCTTTTCAGATGTTTGGGAGGTTTACGTCAGGCCATGGATGCACAGTTATGAAGGAAACTGTTAAAAAGCCATTTTTTGCTTAATATGTGAACTTCAGGATCATTGATGACATCTGTTGGGTCTGATAGTAAAATACATGTTATTTTCCTCCTTAAAATGTCTTACAAAGTCCTGAATGTGATTTTTGAAATGTTTGTAGAATCCCTGAAAACCTCTATATGTTCAGATTTATATTATGTAAACAAAATAAGAAACAAGTTAGAGAGGGACAAATATTTAGAGATATGAAATCTATAACTTGCCGCCTAACATTCAGTTCAAGTTTAAGACACCTTTTCATGTATGCCACAGAATCACATCAGGGCTAATCTGTTAGAGTAAAAAGAAAGAAATGCATTTCTTAGCAGAGAAGTTTTATGTAGGTAACTGATGACATTTATATGATTGACTTAAAAACCTGAATTATTAAGTAAATTAATTAGAAGTTTTGGTGTTAAATACTACATGGGAAAAAACGAAGTGAATTTCAAAAACTTTCAACAAATTGCAAGATGCACTAAAATTCCTTTAGTTTTACAAGTCAGATAGCTTGACCTTGAGCCTCTCTATTTGGTACAAACAACTTTTACAAAACAGTTTTGACGGTTGTTTTGATTTTTTGAGCTGCCATCTGAAACTTTGACAGCTGTACATCGTGTTAAACAATTCTCCTGGATGTGTAACTATTTTTGTCTGTTTTATCACGTACAGATATAAGAGAGCTCATTCCTGCACAGGTCTTACATTACTCATTGATCATGACGCATTCCTCTAACAAACAAAAAGAAAATGAATATTCAACAGAAAAATAAAGACTTATGCAAAGCAAGCAAGGATGAAAAGAATTCAGATTTCCTGCTGGTTCTTGGTGTTTTTCAAAGAAAAAAACTCTTCATGTTTTAAAAGCATCAAAGACAGAATACTTTGTATACAAGATTGTAACTAGAGCACTTTAAAGTAGAGTTAAGCATCGCAGGTCCCATCGCTCAGACTATCAGGTCGTTGTTGAGTCTGCACAGTCTGCATTCCTGTCCTCACATTATCACAGCATCACGCTAAGTAACTTTTGTGACAAACAACATGGAGATAGGAAGAGTAAGTGAGCCGTTTCAGACATCTAACCACCTGTAATATAGAAAAAATCTGCAGCAACTCAGTGCATTAGTGCACGTTTCACTGTGATTGGACTTCTGTAGGCCAGCCCGTCCAACGCAGGAACAAATAAGATCCAGTTCTGTTTTGGAGCTGCAAACAAATACAGCTGCTGAGCAGAGCACAACTTTAAAATTCAAATGAGAGTAAATTAAGATGATCTTACTCCTGGACTGTGAAGCATATCCCCTGAAATGTTTGAAAAAAAGCAAGAAATCAAGCCAAATACCATTTTGCAGAAAGTATTACGTATGTTTCCTCCAACTTCACCTCAATTGTCTTCGATGTATTTTTAGGCCCCAGATAAAACAATGACTTAAAGACATCACACCCAAAAAGACAGTCATTCTGCTCCATAGCACTGCGTTTCTTTCTGAACTCTCCTGCTCCTTTGTCTGACTGCTTCAAACTGTCCTTGGGATGAAAACATGTTTCTTAGCTTGGACAAAAAAGCCACAGACTCAGAGCAAAGAACAGAAAAGCCACAATGTCCTCTTTTGTTGTTGAGCTGGACGCTTCAACATCTTGTGCTGCCCTGATGTGATGACCTTCGTTGGCTATTATAGTATACAGGAACACAAATGAAAAAGAACTCTTAGTTTATGAAGGCTGACGCACAATGACCTGGGTCAGAACCTACCCTCTGCCAGACTGGTCTGTCTACTTCCTCCCTCTCTATTTTCAATAAAAAACCTACAGTGACAGTGTTTTGTCCGTCAATCTCTCTCTGCCATTTTGACTTTCTGCCGTCTTTATCCCTCAGGTGACATCTTTGTGATTGAGCCTTTGGACTATGAGGTGTCCCATGAATACTACATCACCATTGAGGCTACAGATGGTGGCTCACCGCCGCTCAGTGACATGGCCACTGTGAACATCAATCTGACTGATGTTAATGACAACAATCCTGCCTTCAGCCAGGACGTCTACACAGCCGTTGTCAGCGAGGATGCAGAGCTGGGGAAGATCGTCTTGGCGGTAAGACATTACCGTTACCTTTAAAGGCACATTTTAGTAAAGATAGTACTCCTCTATTCCTCTCTATCCCTTTGCTGTCCTCTTCTCTCAGCCTCTCAAGTCCTCCCTCACTGCCTCTCTCCTCTCTGCCCATTACTCACTGCTTACACTATCTCATATCAGCACCTGTGGCAAATCACCATCTGGTGGCACAGCTAAATTAGCACCAGTGCTCTTCATGCTCACTGCCTCCCTGTTCTCGAGCATTATCTGACACGCATGCTCAAACAGCTTTAAATTAAAGCCGTTTGACTCATTAAGCCCCCCGTCCACGATCCGGCCTTCTCCTTCTTTTTTTGAGCGTTGAACTATTTCTGTATGCCCTCCTCGCTCCCCCTCTCTCATAAAAGACCCTGCTCATAGCCGTTAATCTGTGTCTAATGTACCTGAATATAAATGATCCATTAGGAAATCTGCTTTTAATACCTGTCATTGTCTTGTACTTGTAAATCTTCTGTCTGCTGATTTCCCGAGGGATCTCTTTCAATATGTGATGGTTGGTGAGCTTTAGAGTTGAGTGTGTGCATGTGTTCCTCTGTGGACGTGTGTGTGTGATAAAAACTGAAAGAAGAGTTTTGGTTAGTTTTAACCAGTGGCTCAAACACTCTGAGTAAAGGCTTGTTCATGGTTTCACCATGGACAGATGTGCAGACGCGACACAAGTGTTGCCAACTTAGTGACTTTCTCGCTACTTGTCGAACCCTAATGACGACTTTTTTTTTGTCAAAAGTGACTAGCAACGATTCAATACTTCTTCTGGTGAAATTGGCAACATTTCGGACACTATTGAGAAGTGTGAATGCACGTATCATTCTGTAGTTACTGTCCTCAATGATCAGGTGAGGCTACAGTGAGCCTCCCTCGTCTCAGAGCGTTCTCAGGTGGTCAGTGTCACAGCAGCCACGACCGCTGTAGTCAGAGCAAAGAGGAGAGCCACCACTCCACGACCACATGCTGCTAATGAATTGTGCAAAAACACAAGTAGTTCTGCCCAAGTATATATTTAGGCCCCGTTTACATGACAACGTTGTCACCAGAAACTAAAATGCTTTATCCTTTGCGTTTTCAAAAGGGCATACACAATACTGAAAACACAGTATTGTGCATGTTCGGCCAGTAGAATGCGATGTAGGTTTGTATTGAAACAGCAGTGTTACGACACAGTTACACTTTCCACTGAAAACAAAGTTATCACAAACAACAATAGCAACCGGACGCATGAAGACGCAGGAGTTCTTTGTCCGGATAACAAATGTGTCTGGATAAGTTTGTCTGGATAACAAACTGATACAGTAAGCAGCACACATGCTGCTCAGTAGACCGCCAAAGCTGTTGTTGTTGTTCTTCATCTGAAAGAGTACTGTCCATCATTATTTTAACTGAAAATGCTGATTCCTGTTTACACAGTTTGAAAAGTTTGCAGATTCAGGCACTTCAGGCACCGTTCTTGTGTATACAGAAGACTCAAACTCAACAGAAACTCTCCATTTTTAGCCGCTTTTGTTGTCGTGTAAACGGGGCCTTAAGGTCACTTTGCACTTTTCCCAAGCCAGGATAAAGGAGGAGATAGTTAGCAGAGCTGTTAATGGCACTGGTATCATTTAAGTCTCAGTAAACTCCCATTCCTTCATAGAATAATCATCATTTGACTTTCTCTTTTCAACTCCCAAATGTTCTGCTTGCTCAGAATGCCAAACTGTATGATTTATTATCAAAACCGGAAAACCAAAATCACCTGAAACCCGGTTCAAGCAAATGTTTGTTCAAGAAATTCAAACCTTTAGTCTACAGTCTGTACATCATTAAGAAGTGCCTTCTAAACAAAATCATCATTTCATAGCAAAGACGTCACTTTTTCAAGAGTAAAGAAACAGTTTTTAATGCACACTGTCTGACACCAACCCACATGGCAGACATTTCAAACATGAAAAATCTTTAGAAACAAAACAAATCATCCCGTTAACCTTTGTAGATCCTTCAGACACTGGAGTATTATCTACAGGCCCGCTCATAACCCTCTGCTCATGGGAGCTTTTAGTTAAATATTCATCAGTGCAGCTGCTGATTCATCTTCTGTCAATCTGGTATTGGTCTCTTCCTGTCAGCAGCTGATTGATGGTCGTCTTGATGCTTTGACTGATTCACAGGTGATGGCCGAGGATTTAGACGGACCCTCCTACAATCTCGTGCGGTACTCCATTGTTGACGGGAACCAGGGCAGCCCTTTCACCATCGATCCACTCAGAGGAGAGCTTAAAGTCGCTCGCCAGCTGGACAGAGAGCACGTAAGTGCAGTGGCAGATACAACGCTGACTGCACACACACACAGTTTAATCTGCAAAGAAACTAATTGCACTCTATGCAGAATCCAATCAGAGTCATGTCAGGCCTAATAGGGAGGCCTGTTTACTGATCCCGGCTGCATTATTGCTTACAGGAGCAGCTTTTCCTGTATGCTAATTCTCTCTCTCCCTCTCTTTCTCAGACGTCTGGGTACACTCTGATGGTACTCGCTTCAGACAACGGGGTGCCCTCCCTTTCTAGCAGTGCCAAGATCAACATCGACATCTCGGACGTCAATGACAACCCTCCGCTTTTCTCCCAGGCCAACTACAGCCTCATCATCCAGGTGAGGGGGTTGGGAGGAAAGGGGGTCAGTGTGGACGGCTGATGAAAAGTGGAGGGAGAGAGAACGAGGTCGGATGAAAGCGGGAGAGCTGGGGGTACAGGAGGGGATTGCAGTGGACACAGAGAGAGGGATTAACAGGAAGAAATAATGGGAGACAAGCGTGCGGCTAGAATGTCAAGAAGCGAGTAGGAGGGAGAACAGAGGTAAGGACGAGGGAGAACGGAGGGGGAGGTGAGGAAATGTGCAGACTGAGGCTGCATTTTAAGTATCAGAATGCAGATAAGGGATGAAAGGGAAGGACTGATCAAAAAAGTGGGATTGTGGGAGATTAGGGCTGGGAAACATGGATCAGAACACACCATGTCCATAATTTGATGGGTGAGTAGTGATACATATTAAAAGTGTCAATGATTCTTGCTGTTACGAAGCATAAATGGTCGTCATAATAGCAGAATTTAAACTTTGCTTGATTCACGTTTATAAATAGCTCTTGCTAATGTTACCTTAAAAAAGTATTGAGTTTTATAGGGCATAATTTTAAGACAATACATTTTCAAGACCTTTAAATTAGCTCCTCCCTTTAGTAACATGGATTCTGTTTATCCCTGTGAAGACAATGTTAAAATCCTGTTCATTTTCTTGTAATATTTTCATCCAAATAGCTGAATTATGCCGTATTGACTAAGAGTTATTTCTTACTTAGTCTGATTACTTGTACTTACTGAATTAAACCATATAGCAACGAAATGTTATAGTCAGAAATTGTCAATACATAAATAGGGTCTTTGAAAAATGTTGTGTAAATTGCGATTTTCTTTTTTCCAGATAATTTAGAAGTGAATAGTTTGCAGTCTGGTCCACTTTTGCTATTCTTATTTATGTTAAAATATTCTTTAGCTGCAGATAGGGTTTCAACTTCACCGACACACTGAGTTGATGCGAGGCTAAAGTCATGCTGTTATAATACATGAGTGCAGTATCTGGAGTGTTAAGCTAATAAAGATACTAACACTTGGTTTCTGGACTGTATCTGTGCACCCTAAAGAAAGGGAAAAGCAAAGGTTCACTGGTTTTCCACTTTAAGAGACACAAAAACAGCAAAGATGGTCCAGAGGAAGGAGGGCAGATGAGTCTTTTCTAATTGTCCTGTCTGGCTAGGAAACTGAAAAAGCAATTTAAGAAAAAGTGTGTGGAGTCACGCCACACATTTCAGACAGCACAAGCTCCTCAGGATGAAACAATGTTTTGACTCATGAAAAATCCTGACTGGCTTTATTTTACTCACTGAGGAGCTTTGATCAAAGTGGAGCACAAAACCACGACGAAGCAGAACAAGAGGAAAACACAGCAGATATTGTACACAACAACAGGGATATACTGAGGGCGCTGGATAATTAAAGTGAGCTTTGAGTCAGGGACCTGAAAGAGTAAACATGAAGGATGGATCTGAGGCGGGTTCGGCATCACTATGAAACAGAGTCTTTTCTGAGAGTGACATGCTGCTTTGACTGGAGCTCATCAGGAGAAAAGCCACAACATCGAGGACCAGCTGTCTGACAAGGACGACTAACAAAAACCAGAGCAGAATCAAAAGTAGTAGAGGGAGATAAATCTGTAGACATAACCTTGATGAAATCTCTTCATAGTTTTTAACTAAGGCCAGGATCTAATGACTGGAAGTGATGAAAATGTAAAACAGAAATCAGCTAATAATGATTTGCAGCTCTTTGTTTCCTTCCCTGTGGCTTTATTGTGTTTTGTCGAGTCGTTTAGCTTTTGTTTAGGAAAAATATACAGGAGCTATACAGTGTTAACTAATATGTTGATTACTGTGAGATGTTTTGTATTCTGAATGCTTTTTATTCCATTAAGTCATTTTGCTTCTGTGCATGCAGAGACATGCTCCTGTTGTTCCTGAGATTGTAGAGTGATGCTTATATTATATTTGATGTCATGATTATATTTTGCAATATTAAGAGCAGAATGATATGTAAAAAAAAAAAAAGTCTTTTTTTTTTGACATTTTTGAAACATTACTAACCCACAATATTGGCTGAATAGTTTTCATTTTGTCTTCAGTTTCTTGGAAATAGTTTCTTTTGTCTTTTATCTCAGACATGTATACTTTTCACTAACGTGACATGTTTGGGCGAAACTTCCACCTTCCTCAGAAGTGTCACTTGGCGATAGGTGTGATGTTTCATATTAGCTGGTGTTGCAGAGGTGTGACCCTCCTGTCAGTTTTTTGACAGGACAGAACATGAAAAGTGAACATGTCTGAGATAAAAGAAAAAAAGAAAACTAACCTACAATATGGTATGTATTTAAACCAGTTCAAAATCAGTGGTGTTTGTATAAATGATGGTCCCTGCAACATGTATAATCATTGTTCATAAATAGTCACCACTGCAAGAGCTTCGAAAGCATAAACGTCCTCCAAGTCATTTCCAACGTTGTCTGGAGGGTTAATGTCAAAACGCAGAAAACTGCCGTACCTCGCACTGTTAACAAGTCCTCCAAAAAATTCCTGGATTCACATCTAGAATCAGATCACCACTAAATGTGCCTGCAGACAGTTTCTCCAGACTGTTGGGCTTCCTTTTACAGACCATAGACATGCTCTTTAGGCTACTTGGTGATTTTAATGGTGCATTTCATTTACCTCAGAACTCAAACGTGGGAACTGGGAGTTTTGACACATCCCAGTTAGATGTATATATCAGTTACAAGGTGGGGATGCCAGGGCATCTGAAGGTTGTCCGACTTCCTCAGTAGAAATGTATGAATTGAACCGAAGAGGACATTCTCAGTGAGGTATGTCAGTTGCAACTCAGACAATCACCATAGATTGTGGGTATGAAAGTGTCTTGTTTTATGTCTAGTGTGTTGGCTCTGTGATTGGCTAGCAAACAGTTCAGGGTGTTTTCTGTCTCTGACCGACTGACTGCTGGGATAGGGTGTAGCTCAGTGGGATCCAAAAGGGATTAGTAGTTTGGATAATGGATGTGATGTATAGTTATTTAGAGATGCTGATGCCAGTTTTTTCAGCCCACATATAAATTCCAACATTTAGCTAAATTTAAGTATTTAATAATACTGTCCACTTGTGTTTTATATAGTTTTTGCCACCACCAGGAGGCAAAAGACAGGACATGTTCCTTATTTCTTGATGTATTAACTTTAAATTATTCAGGATTTACAGTTTTCCATTTTAAGTTTTTTTTGTGGTTGTAATTCATAAGAACATCAAAAATCATGTCACTGCCAAACATCATGAAGCATCAAAGTGGTGCCCCTCACAAAAGTATGAATATTTGACATTCCCCTCTTGTATCCCTGCAGGAGAACCGACCAAAGGGCACCAGTGTTCTGCAGCTCACTGTGACCGACAGGGACGCTTCCCACAACGGGCCCCCTTTCACCTTCGCCATCGTGGACGGGAACGAGGGCGACGTTTTCCACATCAATCAGCAGGGAGCTCTGGTGGCCGTGGGGGCGCTGAATAGGAAAACGAAAGAACAGTACCTACTCCAAGCGCAGGTGAGTCACTGCAGCAAAGAGAAGGCAGAGTTGAGAGGTTGTATTGATTGAACCGTCAAGCCACAGCCACCTGATCTATTTGTCTTCCCCCTTTTCCCCCCTCCTCTCTCTACCTTTTCTCTGTCACGCTCACTCTTCACTTTCTCCTTCCAGCTAGTCACTGTTTGTCTCTCCACTTTTTAAACTTTTTGAAAAATGCTCCAAAATAAAGCTTTTTAAGAACTCCATGTGAGATGCAGAGCTGGAGCAGGAATAAAATGAAGCTGCCGCATCAGAGTGCAGCTCGCAGGAGAATCATAAATCAAAGAGATTTGTTTTGAGTTGGCGGGATCACGTGTGTTCCTGTGTTGATGTGTCACCTTAGAAGAGAAAACAGGGAAAGAAAGAGTGGGCAGATGGGATATGAAAAGAAAGTGTGATGTCTTTTTACACACGAGATGAGCTCTCAGATTGAATCAGAGTTGTTTTCTCTCCTCGCAAGCTGATGATCATGTGTGATGGTGTAAATGTTAAGATGTATGATGAGTATGTTTGTGGGCTTTATTATACACTCTCCTTACTGTTCATCGTTGCTTATGGGTAACACACAAAGAGCTTGATTGCCCTCTGCTGTTCAAAGAATGAAGCATGCAGATTAAAAACCTATAGTGAACTGTTGGATTGCTTTATCTTGGTCAAATGACATATCAAGATCACTGATATTTTATGCTGTTTGAAGATTTTTTTACTGTTCATAAAACATAATTTCATGTTTCTAATCTACCTGCCCCCCAACAGTAGGTCAGACATGACCCATTAGCAAACTCTGGTACAACTTGACACAATATTAATACTCAAAAGTATAAGAAAGAGCACTTATGTTTGATAGTCATCCTTTGAAAACAGATTGGTGCAAAAACAATCCACATATAGTGAGAATAAAAATAAAAGCCAGAAGGAATAAAGTAAATTATAAAAATTATTAAAGTAAATTGAATTAGAGAGATATAAAAAATGCATAGATTAAAGTAAATTAGAGGCATAAAAAGAACAAAAAACATGGTACTTACTAGATTTTTCCATGTATTCTTTTAGCATTTGTATATTTGATATTGATTTTGCAGAAATGACTTGGCCCAGAACGATTTGAAAACAGTTGTAAAATACTACCAATATCATCCATGGTGCTACTCAAAAAGGTGGCAGCAGAAGACAAACCACACAAAGCTGTGCTTGCTCTGAAAAAAAAAAAACGTAAAAGATCACAAGAATCCAAAATGTAACACCTTTAAGTCGAATGTTGTTGTCCTTGCTATTTTGTTATGTTACATATATATATATATATAAAAAAAGATCCTTTTTCAATGTCCACACATTACAAGTACAGCAGGTTCATCAGCTATATTTGTCCGAGGGCCAGTTCTTTTCCTGACATATGTTATGTTATTATTATTATTATTAGAATATTGTTAGATATGGTGATTTCCATACTGCAGTTGAAGATTTTCAGAAAAGGCAGCATTCCTTAGCCTTTAAAAGTGAGATCAGTCCCTATCACCGTCAACCACAAAGCTTTTTAAGTCCATGACGTTCTGATGTGCTGTTACGTTTTTGAGGGGTGCATGTCAGAACAGTTGTTTCGTTCTATTCATTGGGGCACATGGTCCCACAGCTTAGGCTGCTGCTTGGACAGAGAAGTTTATATCGGGCTAAAGTTTTTGTGTATTCACATAAATCTTATCACACTAAAACGCTCTCAGTTTACCTGAGTAAACTCTGATCAGCACCTTTTTACGCTGAGTTTTTAGTGCACGTCTTTTCCCCTTCCCTACGCCTTTTCCCCTTCTGACATGCAAGCTGCTTTATTTGCAGAAGGCCAAAAATAGTTGTGATAATTACAAGTCTATAGATGGTGCAGCCATGATGTGAGGCTTAATTTCTGAATTTACTTTTTGTCTTCCCTCTCACTTAGGTGTCAGACAGTGGCAAACCTCAGCTCTTCTCCACTGCCTTCATCAGCGTTCGCGTCATTGAAGAGAGCGTCTACCCTCCTGCCATCCTCCCCTTGGACATCTTTGTTACAGCAGCTGGAGATGAGTACCCCGGAGGAGTCCTGGGCAAGATTCACGCCACAGACCAAGACATCTACGACACCCTCACCTACAGCCTTGCCCCCTCGTCTCAGTCCTCAGATGGCAGCGGTGCCTTGTTTTCAGTCGCCTCCTCTGACGGTAAGGTCATTGCCTTGCGTCCGCTTGATGTGGGACACTACCCCCTCAACGTGACGGTGACAGACGGCCGCTTCACCACGGCCGCCGATGTCACCGTGCATGTGAGACAAGCAATTCGCCTGGCACTGGATAACTCCATCGCAGTCCGCTTTGCAAACATCGCCCCTGAGGAGTTCATCGGCGACTACTGGCGCAACTTCCAGCGAGCACTGAGAAACATCGCAGGAGTCAGGAGGAGCGAGGTTCAGCTAGTGAGTCTGCAGCCTTCAGAGCAGGGGGATCTGGATGTTCTGCTAACTCTGGAGAGGTCCGGCAGCCCGTACCAGTCCCAGGAGGTGAGAGAAGCTGTCATTACACTTAATAATATGTGTATTTGTAGATGATTTGTTGTGGAGACCAGTGTTTTTTTATCTCTAGAGCTGTATCAGATGATTATGCTCTAAGGATTTCAATAGCTCTCCTTGATGATCTTCAGGGTAAATGTCCTAGAAGTGTTAGAGTGAAGCATCTGTTCACTCTTCTCATATAAAGACAACATTTCAAATGCCGGTGTTTGTGTTTCCAGGTCGTCTTCCGTAAGCTGAACTCCTCTGCCGCTGTGATCGAGGAGATGACTGGGGTCAAGATCATGCGTGTAGTGCAGAAGCTGTGTGCAGGTCTGGACTGCCCCCTGCGCTTCTGCGACGAGGTCATCACTCTTGACATGACGGCCATGTCCACCCACAGCACGGCTCGCCTCAGCTTCGTCACACCTCGACACCTGAGGGCCGCAACCTGCCAGTGTGAAGGTAGAAATGTCACACCGTTTGCATATCTCTGTGCCCATTGTCTGTTTGGAGCTCTGCGCGGTAGTAAGTGTGCGTTATGTGTATTTAGGTGGCAGATGTCCTGTGTTGAACAACCTGTGTGAGAGCAGCCCCTGTCCTGAGGGGATGGAGTGTGTGGCAGATCCTAAAGACCCTGTGTATAGCTGTGTTTGTCCAGAGGGCAAAATTGGAAAATGTTCTGGTAAGATCATCCACTTTAATAGCTTTGCTTCCCCAAGTCTTTGCCCTGAAATAATCCCAAAGCTCCTCTTTTGCAGTGCTTAGTTTGTTTTATTGTAATTTTTTTATGTTTTTTTCATTTCATTCTTTCATATATTCCTCTTTAACTCATGTTGATGTGCAAGTTGCTACCCTTACTCTGCTCATGTTATCTGCATTTGCCTTCAATAATTTCTGTTTTGTTGTTGCCTGTAACTTGACATCTCTGTAAATGACCCTTTGTCAAGCCCTCCCTTCTTGGAAACAGTTATTTGGGTAAACAAAATCTTTTCATGAGGGTTTCTTTCCCACTTTAAACAACTGAAAATACCTTACAATGTGACTAACTTAAAGGAATTGTTGAGGCTTTTTAAAGGGGGTATTCTCAAGGGCTCATGGCACCAGTAAATATAACTGCAAATAAAGCAACATGCCAGCTATGCAGTATATTATCACAATTGGAAGCCTCAAAAGTAGCCACATTTTAAGGTAAAACTACAAAATGAGTAGAAATGAAATGCTGTTAAGAATCTCACTGTTGCGTCTAGTTGAGCCAGTGCTGATTTTTCCACTCCCAGAAACGCTCCTGTCCTGAGCTCATTTGATGTGGACCTACGCAAGATGGAAAAGTGTGCTGTGGTCTGTCTTTAGAAATTATGGATATTGTGTCCTCCAGGCAAAAAAGGACCAGATACATTTTTATCAGTACAAAGGCCAGCATCTGATATGGGATGGGGGGTGTGTTTGTGCCCATGGCATAGGTGACTTGCACATCTGCGAGGGCACCATTAATGCTTGAAAGGTACATAAATGTTGTAGAGCATCACATGCCGACACCCAAACAACATTTTTTTCAGCTTATCTCAGCAAAAAATGCCAGGCCACATTCAGCAACAGTGTGGCTGTGATTAAATCTGTGGTAAACTATTAAACGCAAACTTCAACAACTGAGCTGCTGAGCAACTGAGATGAAGTTTTCAGTGATTGGCTCTATTGGCCCTTTTCCACTAGCACGCCTTGGCCCTACTCTACTTGGCTCTACTCGATTTGCAGCGTGTTTCCACTAGCCTGGTACCTCCTAAAACAAGCTAGTTTTAGTACCTACTCCGCTCTGGTTCCAAGCGAGCTGAGTTGATACTAAAGGATGACATCACTGACTGCCGGCTACTGATTGGTCAGACAATGTTGTCATCGATGGCGAGTCATGAGCGCAACGACCTAGCATGCTAGCGGTAGCTACCATTAGCTTACCCTCATACGTCTTTTCTTTGCAGCTTAATTGCTCTCGTCCTCGGCTTCATTCTGTTGTATAGCTTCCAAAACTCTCCTGTGCTTCTAAAGGGGTATTTCTTCCTGCCACCTGCAGCCTTCTTCTGCTTTCCTTTTTTACTCGGTTTGTGACAAAAAGCCACAGATTGTTGTGTCGCGCTCAAAATGACATCACCGCAGTGCCGCTCAGCTGTTTACAGTGACACTGCACCCTGTTGGGCAGGCGACTGGGGCTAATGGAAAAGCAGCACTTGCGAACAAACAAACAGACAAACATATGCTGGAAAAACAAAACATAACATCAGCTTTTTCAGATATACCAGTAACACATTTTAATAACGTTAAACTAAGGAAACTACAATCACAATGCACTGAAAAGACTTGGCCTGACTTTGTGATTGGTGGGTCACCAACCAATCACAGAGCACACATAGGATTAATAATAAACTCTTGGATAAGTGAGAAAAAGCTCTCACGTGCACTCTGTTCTAATGATACATGTTGTGAGTAGCATATACTGTAATTGCTTGGCAGAAAGACCAGAGGACTTTAATAAACGAACAACTGAATCAGTGATGTTGAGAACGTTTGTCTCTTTGTTTCAGACGGTCACTCACTGACTTTCAGTGGCAGCGGCTACGTGAAATACCACCTGATGGAGAACGAGAACAAGGAGCTGATGAAGCTTTCTCTGAGGCTCAGGACCTTCTCCAGTCACGCCACTGTCATGTACGCTAAAGGAACCGACTACAGCATCCTGGAGGTTTGTGTGCTTGTGTGTGTGCATGTTTGTCTGCTCACTGCACAACATTCATTCTCTGAGTAGCTTCAAATTAAAACAACTTTGCTTATCATAATTAAGTCTAGCCTGACCGTGTCTCCGCATAACTGCCCAGCATTTTCATATCAGAGAGGCTGAACAAACACGTAACCGACTGACCCACTCCCATGGGACTGCGCCAAGCTACCGTGCAGAGG
The DNA here is from genome assembly GCA_036419115.1 of Scarus forsteni. Lineage (NCBI taxonomy): Eukaryota > Metazoa > Chordata > Actinopteri > Labriformes > Labridae > Scarus > Scarus forsteni. The sequence continues at coordinate 11,998,833 of JAZDUH010000098.1, read as the reverse complement.
GGTTCAAGAGGACATTCTTAAACCCCCCTTTCACATGAACGGCTATGGGAATGTGGTAGTGGGTTGAAAAAACTTGCATACAGGAGCTATTTTGGTGCTGGGAGGGAAACAGGGAGCACTTTTCCACACATTCCTTTTTTCCAGTCCGTCTGGTGGAGAAGTCTGTAGAGTACAACCTGTCTGGCAGAGAGGATGTTCTTGTTTTTATGACTTCAGGCTGTTATGTTCGGCTTTTAATAACTGTAAACTTTCAGAGGCTTGAACAGAAGTCTGCAGTTTTGGTCAAATTGTCAGGAAGAGCGTGTGTAGATATAATTATTTCTTGTCATGCTGATAAAGTGATGCACAGTGTATTTAGTGATAAGGGTTGATTTATTACACAATGTCACACTGATTTATAACGGCGGCTTGATGATTTGATTAAGATCTTCTTCCTGTATTTAATCAAGTGGAGTCTTAATACATTAAGGTATGAAAGGGCAAAACTGATGAGGTGATTAACCTCCTGAAGTCTGATAAAATCTGTCTTTTTATGTTTCATTCTGTTTTTAGATTGTTAACGGGCGTCTTCAGTACAAGTTCGACTGTGGCAGCGGCCCAGGCCTGGTCTCTGTTCACAGTGCTCAGGTCAACGATGGAGAATGGCACACCGTGTCTTTGGAGGTGGACGGTAATTACGCTAAGCTGGTGTTGGATCGAGTACATGCCGCCTCAGGCACAGCACCGGGCACCCTGCGGACCCTCAACCTTGACAACAGCATTTACTTTGGTGGACATGTACGGCAGCACGCCCCCTCTCGCCACGGGCGCAGCCTGCCTGTCACTAACGGGCTGCGAGGCTGCATGGAGGCCATGACACTAAATGGCCAGGAGCTGCCTCTTAACACCAAAGCTCAGCGGGCCCATGCAGTGCTGGAGGACATTGTGGATGTGGCTCCAGGCTGTGCGCTCGCACCTGCAGAGAGTTGTTCCAGCAACCCGTGCACCAACGGGGGCAGCTGCACCTCGCTCCCTAATGGAGGTACATTATGTTCTGCTCAGCTCATTGAGCACTCTCAGGTTTTATTGGAGATGCTCATATTGTAAAATGTCGGGTTTTTCTTTCTCTTTAACTCCTGTATGTCTGAAAGATTTAAGTGGGTGTTAATACCTTAATCATTCATGCGGTGCCTCCTTAAAAGCAAACAAACATAACAACTATGTTTCAAAATACATGATATTTGTGCCCTATAAAAAGGAAAAGCATTGAGAGTAGAGACCCCAAATCCCAGTTATGCACCTATTTGTTTCTGACAAGCTCATAATCCACCACATGAACCCACATGCAACCCAACAGCATCCCATGAAGGCTCCATACATGTAAGAACCAACACTGAAATGAGGGAGTAGGAGGAAGTGCCTCATCTGGTGGGCTGACACCTCACCCTTGCCCTATTGTAGCACTACCTACATACCTTAAGGCCCCTCACTGACCCCCAAAATCCAAATATGTAGACTGAAAAGTACGACAGCAGGGGTATTTTACACCGTCACGTCAGAACTCAACACTGCTCCACATTTCAGCACCGGCACAATCTTGTCCTACCTCCTCAACCACACGGCCATTACAGCCCAAACAGCATCAAGCTCCTGATAGTGACAACGCTGAGACCACCTACCCTCTGACCTTGCCCCCAACTACCCCCGCAAACAGAACACATCTGCTCCTGGTATAAACTTGACATAACCAGAAAATGACCAAGAGAAGATAGAAATACAGAAAAGCCTAAAGAGAGAGTTCATAAAAAGGATGGGGGAGCAAAACAGTGAAAAGCGCCCTAACTTGAGTTAGCATTCGCCACAGCCAGGTCAAGCTTTTGCTTTTCTTCTGCTGTTTCATTTTCTCAAGGTAGAAGAGGAGGAAAACAGCTTAAAGGTTTTCCATGCAGTTAATTCACCAACCAACTTGCATCTTCCCTCTTCATCCAATCTACTAAACTGATTTCACTACTATTTTCACTACCACTGGACAAGCTCCTACTCTCCATTTTCTTGTTGTTCAACTACAGCCTCTAAATCTCTTCCCTTTCCTCCATTACATCCTCCTGGGTAACCACAAAGTATAATCAGCTGTAGCAGGGTGACAGCCATCTTTTATCAGTTGTGTACAAATTTGCTCCATTCCCCACGCTTTGTCAATTTGCAGTTAGTGTTTGCACATGCTAACTAAACACCTCAGCATCTGTTTCACATGAAAAACCAGCCAGTGCTGCAGACAGCATCGGCCCTAATTGTTCTTGGAGGGCATATTTATTTGGGTTACCATGTTCATTCAGGCCGTGTTGCATCTCAGAAACGTCAGCTCAGTTAAAAAAATCAGTGTGGAAAGCATATTGTGTTTCTGTCACTGTTGTATTTGAGCTGATGTTAATTATGCAGAATTTAATGAGAGGGCCATTAAAAGAAAAGGTCAAGCGCTTTGGTTATTTTGCCCTGACCTTTACGAGTGCCTGACCTTTTCCTGTCATGAGAAACAATAACAAGTGATTGTTGCTAAGTGGCCGTACATGTAAGAATGCAAGGGGGGTAAACTGTCCACTCTTATAGTGTAATTGTCTTAAACATGTTGTTTTTCATTATAATTCTTTAGGCCACTTCTGCACGTGTCCTGGCTCTTTCGTGGGCACCCACTGTGAGATTGGAATCAGCCCCTGTGCCTCCAACCCCTGCCTGTACGGAGGAACCTGTGTCCCTCGAGCAGGCGACTTCTACTGCCAGTGTAGAGGGCAGTACTCAGGGCAAAGGTAGTGCATCTTTTTCTTTTTATTGCAAGTTCAAAGTAAGTAAGGTTTTTAGAAATAGGAGGATTAAACAAAGATTTAGAATGTGTGTTTGTGTTGTTAGGGTTGACAAATGCAGAAGTTATTAATGTGCTATCACAAATAATCTACCAAAAATATATTATTAACAGTTTACATATATCAAATGGTAACAGATTTTTATATTGATTGATCTGGAAACAAAGAAAAGTAAAGTAAACCCTGAAAAACTGAGCTAATCTTAATAAGTGAGAAAATATACCATCAAGATTAACTACTGCCCCCTTTTTCAGCCTGTATCACATGAGATATCACTGAATTAGATAAGGACAAAACAAAACATAACTGGAGGCAAACATAAGTTGCCAATGCAGGCTGCACAAATATCTAAAGAAAAAGTTGTGTTGTGTTGTTGGGGCCCCAAAAAGAGGGTCTATGGTACTGTATAAGAGCCGAAAACAGTCAGTCTTCTAAATTATTTCAAATCTTTACTTATTCAGATTACATGTTCAGTCTTGTAGAGTAATTCTGAGAGTATATACAAAGATAAATTGATATTTAAAATTAAATATGTGATATTGGGCTGTGAATATTAACACCCCATATCTAAAATGGAATTGAAGTAAAAGTGAAGAGACTGCTGCTTCTTTATTTCTGTCTGAACATACTTAAAAATCAAAATGACCCAGTGTTAACAGGACAGCGTTACAGTGACTTTAATATTATTTATTGTTGCTTCACATTTTTTGTGATCCTCAGTTTGCAGTGTGTCGAGGATTTGAAAGAAAAAACTGAATTGACTTACAGTTGCTGTAGTCCTCTGTTGGAGTATATGTGATCAGATATGTTCAGGATTAAGCACAAACTCACCTTTCAGAATGTGACAGCATTTGTTGATTTATTTTAAAGACTCAATACATCTTAAATCTGCATTTCTAGCTTATACATCTCATTTCACAGTGGAATATTTGTGTTATATTTTATCACTGATGGAAGCTGTTCCAAAAATGTATCAGAAATGTGTTTGTCATTTAAAGATTTTCTTGGTTGTTGTGCCAAACTTGTTGTGTATTTAGGTGTCAGTTGGGTCCATACTGCAGAGACAACCCCTGCAAAAACAGTGGGAAGTGTATCGACAGTCTGGATGGTCCGGTGTGTGAGTGTGAGCCCGGCTTCCAGGGAGACAGGTATGTCAAATTTAAGGGCAGAGTGGTGATGGTCTTTCAAAGTTACCCTCGTGTTAAAAATAATGACCTCTCTGTCTGTATATGCATCTAAAACATATTAATCCACTAGATTTACCATTTTGAGGATATTCAAATATAAAATGACATGTAGGCGAGCTTTGTCAATGCACCCTGGGTAGTGATGTTTGTACTCCTCTTCCTCCCACTCCTCTCTGGTTGTTCTCACCTTCATCTTTATTACAGCAGGATTCTTCCTTATTGTTGTCTTCACTTTAGCTGATCTTGGGATGAAATAATAACAGCTTGAAAGATGATCCTTTAAGAAAACCTGTTTAATGTTTATCCTGAAACTCATTTTATAACACTGCTTATATGCAAATGTGTTATTTTGATTTTCTGTATCTTTGTTCAACATCTTGTTAGTAGACACTAGTGTGATGTCAACATGTAGAGCTCATATGTAGAGATGAATGTGGTTGCTTCAAACCTTCCCCTCCTTTACACAAACCTGTGTGACTGTGCTCCAGGTGCCTGAACGATGTGGATGAGTGCATGAAGAACCCGTGTTCAAACGGCGGCCTCTGCCACAACACCTACGGCTCCTACAGGTGTAACTGCTCCTTGGGCTTCAGCGGACAGATCTGTGAGCTCCGCGCCGAGGTCCGCAACGAGTTCATCTCCACCTCCTGGAACATCGGCCTGGAGGAGGTGATCGGCATCGTGGTCTTCGTGTCCAGCATCTTCATCCTGGTCCTCCTCTTCATCCTCATCCGCAAAAGGGCGTGTCGCAGCAAGTCAAAGACAGACAGCAACAAACACGGCAGCTCGAACGTGCCTCACTCCTTCCTGCAGAGGCCGTTCTACGACTCCAAACTCAACAAGAACATCTACTCGGACATCCCGCCTCAGGTCCCCGTCAGGCCCATCTCCTACACTCCCAGCATTCCCAGCGACTCCAGGAACAACCTGGACAGGAATTCGTTTGAAGGCTCGGCCATCCCAGAGCATCCAGAGTTCAGCACCTTCAACCCAGACTCTATGCATGGACACCGGAAAACTGTGGCCGTGTGCAGTGTAGCACCCAACCTGCCCCCACCCCCACCCTCCAACTCAGTGTCAGACAGCGACTCCATCCAGAAACCAAACTGGGACTACGACTATGATGGTGAGTTTGGTTTGAGGAAGCTTTCTGGACGGGGTTTAGCTGTGTTGCTGTGCTGTAGAATTATGTTTGTTCTGTGTCCATGTTTTGAAGATTTACACTCAAGCCAAGCTGTGCTCTCTCCTCCAGCTAAAGTGGTCGATTTAGACTCATGCCTGACCAAGAAGCCTGTAGAGGACAGCGCGTGCCACCCGTACAACACTCGGGGCAGCATGTCAGAGGTCCACTCTCTCAGCTCCTTCCAGTCAGAGTCCTGCGACGATAACGGTATGCTAACTCCCAACGTGTTCAATTTTCTCTTGTTTTAAAATGTTGTAATGATGAGTCCATGATTGAGATGTAATGCTGCACTTGTGATGAGTTGATGATTCTCTTCTCTGATCAGCCTGTAGATCTTCAGCAGTTACCTGTTGATGCTAACACAGTTTCTCTGCATGCTCACAGTGGATCGCTCTTAAACGGTGTCTTTGGGGTCACTTGTCCTTCTTCTCTTTTTTTTCTTATTGCTGCGGGGCTTCAGCTCCCATATGGATCAAATCAGTCCACAGATCCAGAACAAGGTTTTAAATAGGGGGTCCGGCCTGTAAGTCCTCAATCACCTCCGGTACAGACGGAAGCAATCACGACAACTTGTGCTGTGTAATTCTCCCGGGATTGTGTTTGATTGTTCAGACGTACTGCGCCTGCGCTCGCTCGCTCGTTCAAAGGAGTTTGATGACTTACTCAGACAGCAGTTTTGTTGTTTTGGAGAATCACCCACAGAGTCATTGTTCTTTTTTTGACTGATTTTATGTTGCTTTATTTTGATTTCACAGCATGTCCTTTCTTGTTTTGTCTTTTTTGTTTCGTTTGGATAATGTAGCTAAAAGCAGATGTTTGATGCAAACATCTGGGGACAAATCAAACGGGTATACATGCATATTTTATGTTCGCCATTTTGTCATCATCTCATGCTTTTTGTCATCGTTGTCAGGACATCATGTCAACGTTTTGCTGTTCATAAGTCATCAAAGAACCTTGTTAGATCTGTCGAGGTAATAACAGCCTGCTAATGTAACAAACTAAATACAGACCTGCCAGCTTTTAATGTGACATTTCCACCATTGTCAGAAATCCAAAAACATGAGAATAGTTTGTCAAATGTTACAGCTTTTACCTTTGTAGCACCTATTGTGAGAGTCTTGTTTTCACAAATGTTAATTGAGTATGTTTTTATTTAGTTATGCATCTGCCTTTGTGGAAATGCATCACTTTTAGTTTCTCCTATCCTTATCAAATGAAAAAATAGTTATGTTTGTGTTAAAGATAGAGATAGACAACAGTGGAAACAAGCTACAAAACACCCAGTGTTTTTCATATTTACAATCCATTTAAAAAGCCCTGGATCTGCATCTGTATTCAAATCACCACAACAATCGAATCACTGCTTCTTTGTGCCATGAAATGCTCTTTAAAAAATAATCAGAATCTGTCAGGAACTGTCAGAGTTATCTTACTAACAGACAAACACTGGCATAAACATCGCCTCTTTTGAGGAGGAAAAAAAAATCTGTCAACTTTAAACTTCATGGCCCAAAATCTTCTTTGAAATATATATGTAGAGGAAGAAAGATCACAGAGTTTACATGTTATAACACCAACCAACATGTCCATATGTTATATTTTCACCAGTAATGTGGCCACTTTGGTAGTAATTCAAAATGGTTTCAGAATAATTAGAATAAATGGATACCGTACTTCAATAGTTTTTAGTCTGTGTTCATGACATAGGCCAGGTATATCTTCTAAATGTAAGAAACAGCAATAGAAGCACAGTGAACAATAACTGAAGTTTGTTGCAGTCATTGGCTGTAAAAACAACTCTTAAAAGTGCATCTGCAGATGAAAATAACTCACAACAAACACAAAACACCAGTAAAAGAGGTCAAGTCAAGGTTAAAGACAAACAGCACATCTGAAAATAAAACTGTTTTAAGTTAAGGGCTTCTGTCCAAATGCATTCGAGCTCTCTCAGATCTCTTTTCTGCTTTTGTGAGACAAACGTGCCTCCGTGATTGTGATGGATGCCGACACAGATGTTCAAATTAAAAATTTCGCCTATTCCAATACCAATGTATTTCTTGTTACCTCTTTTGGTGTTATCCTTCCCACAATGCAATTTTCTCTCATGTTTTAGCGTAAAAGCATTTTAAAGTTTGTCCTGGAGGTTTTTATTCTGCTCAGTGTTGAAAATCTTCTGGGAATCAGCCGTTAGATGTAAAAGATTCCAACATGAAATTGGTAACAGAAAAAAATCTGAGACTGATTTTTTTCCCACATTCATTTGCAGATGTTTGTATAAAAAGAGGACATTTTAGCCAATGTGGTGTTAAACGATGCAGATATGCATCCCTACTTGATGTCCCACTGTTAAGTCTATTTTTTTACTCCATGCTTGTAAAATTGAATATATAATTAGTCTCAATTTAGCATCAACATGTAAAAGTGTTGCAGACAAAAAGACAAAACCTTAACCTTTGATAGGTCCCATTTTAGTTTGAGTGAGAGAAAAATTCTAATATTTTCCCTCAGTTTGTCTTAAAAGTATTGAATTTGATTCACTAAATGGAACTGGAACACTGCATTTTCCGTTTTCAGAGAAAATAGAACATAGAAAAGTCTGACGAAGCTCATTAGGTCCAACAAAAAGTCATGAACTGATCTGTTAACTATTTAAATAGAATTTTAAAAGTCAAACTCTTTGTTGCAAATAGCAGAATATTGTTGAAACATCCTAAAAGTTCTGGAACCAAAATGAATCAGGCAGCTTCATGGTTGATTGATGTCCTCTCAGAAAGAATTCAGATTCTGTTTCGGTGGTGAAACAGAATATTTAAGGGGTCATAACGTTAAAGCTGCAGATCTGTATTAAGCGTGTGGGCTGCTATTATGTTGGCAGGTCTAACAAACCTTCATCTCCTTCCTTGCAAATTAAATCAGAATTTGAATATTTCAGAGCCATTTTTCTGTTGTTTTTCCAAACTCCTTCAGTCGTCTTGTTTTCTCTGTATTCTGGTCAAAATTGCGTTCCAAATCTCTGGAGAATTTCACTGATCCTTCCATCTGTACTGTCAGTGGCACCCCATAGTCGCTCAGTATGTTGTTATTGTTTGGTATCTCGCCTTCCTGCTGCTCTCCTCCATATTGTCTTGTCCCCCAACCATAAACTCCCCCCTCCCTCGCCTCCCCCCCTGAACACTGTGCGTTGGAAATGTGTCCGGAAACATGGACAGCGACTTTTGTGGGAAGTGTCCCATGTGTTGGCATCACTCCCACCATCATTTCACTGTTTTTCATTTTGTTTATTTTTGGAATCAAGAAGCATTTGTACTAATGCTGGATCTTCTCCACCCACTCTCCCCTCCCCTCCCTCTCACAAGCCTCCATAGTGACAGTAATCCACCTTGTCAACCGTGCTGTTGACACGGTGGCAGGAGAAGGTACTCTTTTATTGCTTCCATCTACAGCTAGTTGTGTGGTGGAGTGTAGGATGTAGAGCTGCCATTCTCTTACACTGACAAGTCTCCCTTTTGTTTATCGTTGTAATTATCCGGCTGGATCTACAAACACTTAATTAAACCTGGATTAAACATGTTTCAGTATCGACCTGAGCCAACGTTTGATTACACACCTCCAGGAGTCTAAGAAAATGGCAGAGGTGTAGTCCATTACTGAACCTGTCACTCCCTTTATTTTCTCTCCCCTCCTTGTTTCATTGTCTTCATTTCGTCCATGTTCTCAGCTGATTGTTCTTCCTCTCAGGTTTTAATGTGACTTCTTTCTCTTTCTCTCCTTCTTCTCGCCTCCTTTAAAGAGTCTTTTTTGGCTCATGATCTCAAGAACCCAAGAGGTGACTTTTTATGTCTTTGTTTGCCTGATGTTCTCTGGTGTTCTCCCCTCTAATTCTCAAAACACTAACACTAAGATTAACAGAAAGAGGGTTTAGTCTGCTGGTGCGACGTGGAGTCATGTCTGCACCAGCTGCCTCGTGTCTTTTAATATTTGTTTCTGAAATATTAGGAATAACCCTTTAAAAACGCAAAATTCACATGCATGGTTTGATTTTGTCAGAATTAAATAAATGTTGATTGAATGTTTATCTAAAGCAGGGGTGTCCAAATTATGGCCTAGTGGCCTACTGCAGCCTTAGAGCTATTTAATGGGACCAAAGACTCTTCAGAATAGTAAAACTTAGAATTAGAATGTGAAGTGTTGCACAATCATGATCGCAGCAGCAGGAGTTGTAGGGATGCACAGTGTTGGATTATTGCCATTATGCTGTATATACTTGTTATATTATTGTTCAGTATTTCTGAATTAAAAGTCGTCTACACCTTTATAGATATTCTGTCCAGTACAAAGCCTTTACTTTGCATGAATTTGGTTTGTTAATCTCAGTGTGACAGTCTATAGCCCAATTCATACTGCTGTTTCTCTGCCTTTGTGTGCATGTGGAAGTATTTACCGTTGTCATGCACACCCAACAATAATGAAGTGGAGTTTTCATATACCCATGCAGTTATAAGGTGAAGCTTTATGGTACATTTGTGTACTTTTTTGCTACCATTACAGCCCAAACATTAAAAATGTATGGCTGATATATCTGCTGTATATCAGCAGAAATGTAAATATCTTCTGATAACAGTCAATTTTTTAGGCTAATATCTCTTGATAAAAATTTCATACCAGTAATATTGCGCATTCCTCAGTTGCTTGATTCTGTACTACCTTAAAGTTCAGTATAGAAAACATAAGGAGCTAATCATATTCACACTGCTATATTCATTCAAAATTTAGTGGATTTATGCAGTTATCTCTTGTTTTGTGTCTAAACATGAAGATGAGTCATTAGTATGAACTCTCTTTATAATAAGGAGCATTTCTTTGCTCATTCTTATCCTCACCAGGAATCTGATTGGCCGCCTAAAAGTCTTTAACTCATCTACACTGAAGTCGAGGCCCATCAAAGTCATCCTGTCATTTTAGTAATTTTCACTATGTAGTCCTAAAATCACAAATGTTTGGACACCTCTGATCTAAAGCGTAATCTGAATCAAAGTTCTGCTTAGAGTTTGATAGACAACACAACTCAGTTTTGTATGTGTGTATCTGTAACCTCGTCTAACAAAGACCAACCCAGAAGATGATTTTTAGTGTATCCAGGAGTTGAACTCTATTGTTGATGTTTTGTTTTGTCCTGTTTGGTTTGTTGTAAGAAAAAGAAGAAGGATCTCAGCAGTGAAAGGGTCCTTCTAGAGTTTACCATTATTTTAATGTGAAATGGAATAGATGGTGAGGTTTGACCAACAAAAATATTTCAGTCAATACTTAAAGGGACTGTGAGGAGTTTCTTAGTAATTACAAAAAAGTCTCACTTTTAGATATATGCCTGATCGAAATACACACTTTAAGATGAGTTTTATAGCATCAAAATAGGTTATCTATAAATGCTATTCCTTAGCTTCGTGGTCGGGTTGGGCAGAGCTGGACTGGCCTTGACACTCAACTTCGGGAACAAGACAAGACAAGAACTATGTGAATGTGAATAACAGAGGAATAGATTTTAAAAACCCAGGAAAACCTTTGCAAGCTGCCACAAAACCTGAAACATGACATTGTCTGAGCAATTTAGACTATCCAAAGCTAGCTGGTTAAAAAACTACAGGAACAAATCATTTAATCTTGAACCCTGTTTGTTGCCCTGATATCAAAACGGTAGGGACAGGAAATGACTACTGAACATTTACACTTCTATTATGTCAATGTAAATTTAGATCTTTATATTTGCTATCACTTTTCCTACCTGAATGCAGTAAAGTGAAACTGCCAGACAGTGGCAGCAGTGCAGTGTTGGCTAATGACATTAAAAGCAAAAGAAGGAAACTATCGCTGAATAGATCAGTTATTACACAAAACGTGTCATGAAATTTGCCAGTTTGAAGTCCCAATCAAGACAAATAGACATTTAGATGTATTCATACAATCATACTCACAAGCAGCTGAAACAGAAAGACTGGAGAACAGATGGTATATTTTTGTTGGTGGGCAAGGGTTGGTAAAAAAAAAAAACGTTTTTGCCACCATTTTGGTTTTTTTATGCATGTTTTTTTCTAGAGTAAGAGCTACCAGGAGAATAAAATATCAGAGCAACAGACATGGTCTAAAAACACATGTTCAATTCCTTATGTCTGTCAGCGTGTCTGCAGTGTGTTACTCTCACAGTAGCGTGATGTGAAGTGTTTATTAATGATCTTGTTGTGTTTTTTGTGATGTTTTGTTAAATGTTGCATGGTGTGGAAATTGAATATTAACATATCACAGTATAATCAAAGCTCAAAGCTTTAAAGCAAACACTAATGTCTGTTTGTGCCTCCATCAAACAGGATATCACTGGGACACATCTGATTGGATGCCAAGTGTTCAACTTCCTGGAATCCAGGAGTTTCCTCAGTATGAGGTTGTGGAGGCGCCCGCCCCTCTGTACAGCGACCCCAACGCCATCGACACCGACTACTACCCAGGAGGCTTTGACATAGAGAGCGACTTCCCTCCCCCGCCAGAGGACTTCCCTTCAAACGACGACCTGCCGCCTCCACCTCTGCCAGAGTATGCCGACCGCTGCGACACGCTGCGGCCTCTGGGCAGAGATCTGGACCTGCCTGCAAGCGGTCCAGGAGGCTCGCCTGGGGTCCGCCAGCGCCCGGCCCTGCCCCAGCTCTACAGCCTTAACCAATACCTGCCGCAGCACTCGTACGGCAGCGACTCGGGCGACAACGAGGGGCAGGGCGCCACTTCCACCTCAAACGCCACCACCCCTGTTTCCACCATGGGTACCGGCGGCTACAGAGGGGGCTACCCGTTAGGGTGTAGCCGGGACTTTGACTCGTCAGCTCTGGACAACATGTCAATGTCTCTGTACACGTCCACAGCCTCCTGCTCGGACATGTCGGCGTGCTGCGAGGAGTCCGAGGTGATGATAAGCGACTACGAGAGCGGCGACGAGGGTCACTTCGAGCGGCTGGTCATCCCGGGGCTGGACTCCCAACAGCACACTGAAGTCTGACACTGGATCCAAACAAAAGTGCCTGAACCCACACCTACACCTTATGTTCGCCCGCCACTCACCACCCACACTGTTTGTGCACACAGAAAACACACACACACACAAACATTGACACACACAGCAAGAAACGGACACACACACACAGGGGTTGTTGAGACTGGTTTCCAAGACCAATCGGCTGAGAAGATCTCGTGAAGCTACGCGAGAGACTCTGTAGCATCGCTGCGTCTGCTCAGTCCAACTCCTGCCCCCTTTAAGCGGGCTCTGTCTTCGCTTTAACTGTCATCATTCACAGGAAGTGGATCGTCTGAAGGATCATCGTTTCAGTGTACAACAGGAAGAGCATCAAGAAAAAAAAAGAGTAATCACAACAAGATCTTTGTTTCTATAAATAAAAACCAAGCAAAGTTTTTTTTTATACAAGTCCTCATTTTCAATGTAAATGTTAATGTACAGTTTTGATTTCAAAGTTTACTAGGTTTTGTAGATATTCTATGCTTTTATTTTCAACAAAAAGATTTAAATGGTGTAACATTATCAGCCTTACTGTGCTTACATTCACGAAAAAAGAAATGTTTAAAAAAAAAGAGAGAAGAAGAAGAAAAGAAGCTTTTCTGAAACACAATGTACTCGTAATGTCTGTCGTCTTCTGCTCATTTCAAAAAGGGTCTTCAGTGAACGACTGCATATTCTTGTGTTGTTTTTTTTTATTTGTTTGTAAATTTTGACTTTGGAACCTCTTTATTTTTCCACCAAGAAAACGGGACCCAATATATTTATAGTGCAGAGTTATCCATGGACACGTGACTTTTTCAGGTGTCTATGTGTGTGTGAGCAATGCTATGGTCTTGTTAAGGTTTTTATTGAATACTGCCACGAGCTCACGCTTTCCTACTGGCAATAAATTATTCCTAAAAAATACCCCCAGTGTCTTTGTGTTGTATTAATATGATAGATTTATGAAACATTGTTTCCATAGGTGTTTGTAAGTGTTCTGCTTTTGGCTTTTTACGCTCTTACTGTCAAGAACCACCAAGAGCAAAGGGAGTCATGAATGAGGAGTGGAAAAGCGTATGGAATTACCGGCCTTTTAACACACAGGTTGGTGTTTGGTTGATCCGAGGTTCATCTTTGTTTTAAAACATGGTCACGCCCACTGCTAGAGCTGTCGAATTAATCACCATTTTGTAGTTTTTTGAGTCACAATACACACGTCACAAGATTTATTTGTACCATATTAAATCAAACGGCATTTCTCAGCTTAAGTTAAAGCCACAATTTGAATTTCTATTCATTCAAAAAAAATCATGTTACATCCACAAGTGTTTTATAAAACAGATAACTACAGAGTGAAGATTAGCTCTATAGCCCTTGCTAAATGATCACAATCCATATCATTAATATTCAATCAATCAAAGTTTATTTGTGTAGCACTTTTAATACATTTTGTAGCACAAATGGTTTCACACAGAAATGAAGAAAATACATCCCAGCCCTGCCTCATCCCCCCCCACCCCCACCCCCACCCTCACAATCCACATACAGCACATGCACTCACTTACACACACATACAAAGACATGAGGAAGAGATTCTAACAGAAAAACAGAGTAGGAGGAAACGCTATCTTCTGTTAAAAATGAGGGAACACTGGAGATAAGACTAAGATAACAATGAAAAATCCTGATAAATGATATTAAATAAGTTTACTTTAAGAAAAAATAAATAGGTACATATAATACGATCTTAAATAATATGGTAAAATGAGATAAAATAAGTAAGTTAGTGGGAAAAAAAATCATAAACAGATAATAAAATTCAAATATTAAGGAGGTTAAAAGGAATATATAAATAAGATTAAATAATGACAAATATAATCAGCTAAAAGCTAGACTAAAAAGGTAGACCTTTGCTTTTAAAAAATGAACAGTAGATGCTGCTCTCAGGTCTTCAGACTGTTCCACAGACGAGGGCCGTAGTATTGACACGATGCTTCACCGTATGTTTTAGTTCTAACTTTTGGTACTATCGAAAGGCCACTACCTGAACACCTGAGGGCTCGACTAGGTTCATACGGTAAAAGCAGTTTGGATAAATAAAAAGGTGCAGGACCATCCAGGGATTTAAAAACTAGTAAAAGAACCTGAAAATCAACTCTAAAAGATACAGGCAGCCAATGCAGAGACTTTAAAATCAGGGTGACGTGGGCTCTCTTTCTGGTTTTCGCCAGTGTGCAAGCAGCTGAATTTTGAAGCAGTTGTATTGAACTGATTATTGAATACTGAATATTGAACTGAAAAAGTTCAAGAAACACCAACCACCACCAAACCTGACCTTGTAAGCCAAGTTATGATCAACATATGATGACAACTGCCCATTGCAAATGTTGACAAAAGTTCATTTGCATTCAGATAACCATCAGTATCTACTCACTTCTTTGTGCCATGAGAAACACTGTCTTAAAAAATCCATACAGAACATTTCTGTCGTCTTGATCACAAACAGACAACTACACCAAATGACAAAAAGTGCTCAAGAACTGAAACCAAAACCAAGGCAATTGTTAACCAATATGGTCATGAAAATGTGAAAAACCGCCGTATCATGAACTACTAACATTTTTTTTAATCTGTAGAATTCGGATCACCACCAAAGTTAAATCACTTTTGCCCTGTGCAGTGACAAACATTGCCTAAACATTGTATCAAAATCTTTTCTAAACTTTTTTAGGCAAAAATGTGGAAAACTTCTTGCAATGTTAACACGTCCTTTGGAAACTTCCTGAATCCACATCAGCACTCAGATATCCACCAAAATCGAATCACTTCTTCTGTGTGGCAAAAGCTTTTTAAATGGGTTTGCTTAAAAACAAACAAAAAAGCTGGCAGGTTTTTCTCCAGCCTCAAATCAACTCTTCACATTTTATAAATTCACTAATGTGTTGCCAGCTTTATGCAGCATGTCATTTATGAGTGACAGTTTTCCCAGCATCCCTCTGTCATCACCATCTGATTTTCAATTTCTTGCCAATTTTTATTTAATTTTTATTTCAGAAATATCTGATGATTCAGTTTGATACTAAATTGAAAAACAGCAGATGGATCGTTTAATAAAAAAGAGCCCGTTGGGGTGCTGGTTTGGCGATGTGGTTAGCAACCATGCACGTCCCATGTACATGCTTCTGCCGGTCCAGGTTCAAATCCCGCCTGTGACCAGTTTGCAGAGTGTCTTCCCCTACTCTCTTGACCCCTTTCACAAGCCTATCCACTGTCTCTCTCCTATCGATAAAGGCACAAAATGCCCCAAAAAATACATAAAAAAGAGCCCGTTGAATGTTTTGGGGAGTGGGTCCTTGTACGGTGTTAATTTTGTCAACTAATTATTTTGTCATAATTTTCATCAACACACATTTTTCCCCCGACAACACCAAGACTACCACTAAAAAACAAGTGTACATTCATGAAAACTTAAACTAAATTAATTGACAATTTTCTTCATGAAATAAAAAGTAGACTAAAATCAAATCAGACTTACTTTGTCATGTAGAAAGTAGAGATAGGAATATATACAATCACAGCTACTTTGGATGCGTGGAGAGGTTGGATGAGTTGAGAGGGACATCCAATCACATCTGCATTAACTTCATGGTGGTGGGAACCAAGTGTAAAACATGGCTTCAGAAATTCAAGGAAACATAAATGCCTTACCCTTTACAATTCATATTTTAGTCGTCTAAATTTACAGTACATTTTGTTGGCTGAAATGTTGTGAAATTTCATCAACAAAAACTAGACAAAAATTGAAACTATTAAGATGGCTAAATTATGACAAACTAAAAGATAAGTTAGGCAAAAGACTGAAACTCAATTTAAAAGCACTGTCAAAGTTACACTGCCCTTCTATAAACATATCCAGCTGATGATTGGATGATCGTTCTGTCATTCACATTCATTATGAGCCAATCAGACAATGTGGTAGGCAGGCCCTACTGCCTCTAAAGGACTGAACATGTGCCACCTTATAAATTAAACTCTCAGCAAACGTGTCAGAAATGAAGTTAGTTGTGTTTTTGTCATTTGTCATTTAATTAAAAATGTTGTCCAGATCTGACAATGCTGCAACTGAAGCTGTTAGCATCTATGTTAATCTCTGTATGAGCAGTCACTTCCTGTTTTTGTCTCGCTTCTTGCTTCCAAGTATTCTGATTAGATTGTACCTCTTTGGGGCATTCACAGTTGTAGATTTGGAGCTCGGTAAGATGGATCTACCTGGTTGCCATAACTGAGTCAGGTGAGTCCATCTGCACTTCAACGTTAGCCGAGAACGACCTGTTAACAAACCAGTTCTACCTTTCTATGTGTACAGATGACCTGCAGGCCCCTATTCCAAGTATTCTTTAAATGCCATCCAAGGTTTTGTAGATAACTTACAGTTTTTCGAGGTTTAAATATTTCTAGCTGAACACAGGAAACAGATTATATCAGTCAGTCAGTTTGTACGTATTTCTCTGTCACTGAGGAACAAGATGATCCAGACAGTGAGTTGTCTAACTCTGTCATTCAGTGAGTGATAACCAGGGAAAAGCGTGTGTGATGGATTTTAGATACAAACTCTCCATCATGCTCACTTTCAGTCAGACAGCTCTGTCACCTCCTCCTCTGCCTCGCTGTGGCTGCTTCTGTCCATGAGGCTCACTCGTCTCGCACGGGGCTGAGAAACTAACATGACCCTGATACCTCCAGGCCTCATCAAGCACGGCTCACTCTGTCTGTGTCTCCGTTTGGCTCTGAACCGAGCTGGCCCGGTCATGACTCGGCTCAGGACTGACTGTTCCTCCTCCTGGGCTCTGATGTGACGAGAGGTGACCTTTTGACCCCACGTCAGGACAGCAGAGTCACTCCACATCTGCTGTTACAGGATGAATCCTGTCAGAAACATCTCTGCCTCTTCCCTAATGAATCCTAACATGTCAGCTCAGTGACACCCTGTCTGCAAGGCGGTGCAGCTTACAGAAGAGCTGAAGAATGCAGGCTGAGGATCACACAATACTACAGCACCAGTTTAAACTGTTTTTTAAAAAAGAAAAAATATTACTGTGTAATTACAACTTATTTGTTTTTGTTTGAGTTGCACACAGGAAAACACAAGGCCTAACAGGCCAAACACAAACAATAACACTCTTTCTAACCCTAGAGAGATTAGAGAGAGTGTATGCTAACGAGTGGTAGGCTCTTTTTCGCCATCTTCGTCTTTTGTAAAGAGAAAGCCAAAATACTGCCAGACAGATGACTTGTATCCAGGCGGCGCGTCCTCAATTTCGACCTCATTCGACTCCATCATTCGGCTTTATGGAGACAAGGTAGTTGGTGCTAATGTTTGTTGTCATCACTCCTGGTCACATGCGCTATTACTACACGTGACGTCTTTATTTCGCGATCCATTGTTTTCAAACTCAATGCATTTCATCACGTACTGTGCCAGACGATATTTCATCCCATCCCTACTAAATATGTCAACAAATCTCACATGGGCAAATTAGAATCATCAAATAATCGTGGCCTTTAGGGGGTCAGAGCATTCTGACAGAGAACATGCATCTGAACCAGGTAGCAGCCAAATGGAGGTCCATGCAAGTGCCAAAGCTGTAGTACCCAAAGCGTCCACTAGAGGCTGGCTGCAGAAATCTGACACCTTAATGACTGTCAGCAGGAAAAAGATTCTTCTTTGGCCCAAATAGATATCTTGACAGCCTGGTTCTAAAAACAGCTTCAATCTAAATACATAATACATCTATGTGATCTTGTGTTTTACTTTGACCTAAAGTTTGGTTCAGATAACATTTGTGTCCATGGGCAGCAAAACCTTTCCAAAAACTCCCATGATTAGACTAGAAAGCACTCTGAGAGCGCAAACCTCTAGTACCTTACATAATATCTAAAAGTAGTAGTTCAATGAAAATGTTACCATCAAAAGTTGATTCCTTGACCCAGAAAACCCACACCTAGCATGTGGAATCATGTTGATATCATTATTAGTTAGCCAGTTATTGAGCAAAAATAATCGTTCGCTAATGGCGGTTATCTGGACCATCACCAAAATCAAATGATTTTTAAGTTGGTCCAGGACCAACATTTCCTGAAAATGTCAGCAAAATCCATTGAGTAGTTTTTGTGTTATCTTGCTGAAAAACAAACAGACAAACAAACATGCTGGGAAAAACATAAGCTGCTTGGCGGAGGTAAAAGTAAAACGGCTGACGTCACATGGCTTTGTCAAATTTTTTGACAGTCTGAAACCTGCTTAAGACTGGGCTGACAAATGAAGCCGTTGATTTCGCACAATTAAAATCACACATTGTAACTTAAGTTGAAGATTGGTGGAGAAGGTTTGAAGTGAAATGTTCACAAATAAACAATCAGATAACTAGAAATAATGCATGAAATAAGAATCCACAACAAATCAGACAAGAACTCACAGTTAAGACTGTTAAAGAATAACATAAAACATACAAAAAATGATACAAACACACCCACCAGCTACACCTCACTGGTTTACACAAATAGTAAATCAGCCAGTCACACAACAGCAATCAGTGCATTCAGGCATTTAGACATGGTCATGACAACCTGTTGGAAGTTCAAACCAAATATCATAGCGTAGAGAAAAGGTGATTGAAGTGACATCGATTGAGGCTTACTTGTTAGATCCAAGCAGGCTGTTCTGAGTATTTCAGAAACTGCTGATGTACTGAGTCTTCCACACAACCATCTCTAAAGTGTGCAGAGAATGGTCTGAAAAAAATGAGAAAATCCAGTGAGAGGCAGCAGCTCTCTGGGCCAAAATGAATTATTGAAGGCAGAGTAGAACAGCCAGAGTGCAGCAGCTCAGCTAACATGTCAGTATAGGCCAAAATCTCTGAGGCGTGTTTGTCTCCAGCTCCTGTTTGAGTGTAGGCAGTAAGTTTCATACACCCTTAGGTCCCACCTTAACTTTGCCTCTTCATCTGTCACAAGTTAGAATTTTCCACATGGCAGACTGACTTCTAAAGCCCCCTGTCAGTAACCAAATGGCTGACATCACTAAAGATTTTCTTCAGTCTGTGGTTCAAACTCTCATGAGGTGCTGCCAGTCTGCTGGATTTTATCTGCCCACTGTGTTTTTGCTCTTTCCTCTGTGCAAGCAGTTCAATTCCAGCTCACAGCCTCTTTCCTTTGTGTCTTCTTTTGGCCCTCTTCCATTAGCCCTACTCTACTCTACTCGACTCTACCCGGCTCTGCTCTACTCGCCTTGTGCTGCTTTTCCATTAGCCCCAGCCGCCTGCCCAACCAGTGTTGCTGTAAACAGCTGAGCGGCACTGCAGTGACGTCATTTTGAGCACGACACAACAATCTACAAACTGAGTAAAAAAGGAAAGCAGAAGAAGGCTGCAGGTGGCAAGAAGAAATACCCCTTGAGAAGCACAGGAGAGTTTTGGAAGCTATACAACAGAATGAAGCCGAGGACAAGAGCAATCGAGCTGCAAAGAAAAGACGTATGAGGGTAAGCTAATGGTAGCTACCGCTAGCATGCTAGGTCGTCGCGCTCATGACTTATCGATGACGACATTGTCTGACCAATCAGTAGCCGGCAGTCGGTGACGTCATCTTTCAGTATCGACTCAGCTCGCTTGGAACCAGAGCATAGTAGGTACTAAAACTAACTTGTTTTAGGAGGTACCAGGCTGGTGGAAACACGCGAGTAGGGCCGAGTAGAGTAGGGCCAAGGCGTGCTAGTGGAAAAGGGCCATTTGACTCTCAAGCCCCACTTCCGACTCTTATCAACCATCTCTCTTATATTGATAAGAAAGCCAGAAAATTAACCACAGTCGAGTGGAGGCACATGCTTGCTGTACACATGTGATACAATGTTGACATATGAAATGATCTGTGATAGCGGTTTAGTCTGCATGTCCTCACTTTGTGGGGCTTTAATGAGCCTGAAAACATTAGTGGGGCACACATCGTCACAGAAGGTGTGAGGATAAAGATACCCAAAAACCAGATAGCAAGAAAAATAAATAAATATTAGTCTTGAAAGCTTTAATATTCTAAATAATTCATATAAAAAATCATGTGACATAGGTTTAGTCCTTTTCATTGAGACAGTTCATAGTTAAACTTTATACATTGTACATTAAAATCAGACATCTTCTATTTTGTCACAAGTTCTAACAGTGTTTCTCAAAGAGTGGGCCCCGGCCCTAAAGGGATGGAGCAGCCACATGCCAGTGGGGCGGGACTAGTCCAAACTGAGGCCTTGGCCCTTGTGGGGGTTGTGATTTGTATCAATCCAAAATTCTGAACTGTGATTGGCTGTTTCCAATGTGAGAGGTGGGATTTATGGGAACATAATGGGATAGGTGAAACAGGCTTCTGTTGAGTGTATTTGGCTCATGTTGCTTTTATATTTTAATTAATGTTTCCTCAATTGTTTACAAAACATTCTAGCAAGAAAAGGGAAATAAAACCCTTGAGAGTTCAGGGCTGACTGATCTCTACATTTGTTCCATTGACATTTTTAATAATTTCTTTTCGTTGAAAACCAACTGTTCATTTTTCTTTCACCATTTTTTCTCTTAGTGTTGTTGTTTAATGTTTTACTTTTTTTTTGTTAAAGCTTTAAATTGTAGATCCTATATTCAATCTTTTCTGTGAGTCTTCAATTAAACAAGTACATAACTATGTTTTTTTGTTTTTAAGATAGTCTGAGGTTAGAATGAAACCTACGGTGAGTGGCAAATGGCAGCTAAATATTTTTGGATATCAGTGTTTAGACACCAATACTCATTCATTCATTTATTTTCTATACTCCTTTATCTCTTTCCGGGTTGGGGGGGCTGGAACCTATTGCAGCTGTCATAGGATGAGAGGCGGGGTACACCCTGAACCGGTCGCCTGTCGATTACAGGGCCACATAGAGAGAGAGACAACCATTCACACTCACACTCATACCTAAGGGCAACTTAGAGTCACCAATTAACCTAATGAGCATGTTTTTGGTCTGTGGAAACTGGAGTGCCCTGAGAGAACCCACGCATGCACAGGAAGAACATGCAAACTTCACACAGAAAAGCCTCTGTCCAACCCTGGAACCTTCTGACTGTGAGGCACGTGCACTACCTGCTATGCTACCATGCCGCCTGACACCAATACTTAAAGGTGCTATGAGGAGAATCTATTTCCAGCGACATAAAGACTCTGCTACCCATGAGCACGCGCGGCGACTGTCATAAAGAGCAAGCCAAAGCGTGTGTTTGTTGCGATGCTAATGAAGCAGCTCGGACCTTCCTCAGAACTCTGCATTGCTTTACAACTTCTTTTTCAACAACTTACAGGATGCAAAGCGACGAGGTAATGTATGTCTTTCTAGTTGCGTAGCGGTAGTTTTTGATGTGTGACAACAAGCAATTTTTAGAAAACTTAGTATCGTGTTTTGTAGCCGGCTATATATCGCTACTTCTATCGATACTATAAAACTCATCTTAAAGTGTGTATTTCGATCAGGCATGTATCTATAAGTGAGATTTCTTTGTAATTACTTAGAAACTCCTCATAGCATCTTTAACGGAGAAATTGTTATTACAAGGTTTAAGCTGCAAAGATGAATAACAGTGACTTCACGGTTGGTTGAGGAGGGGTATCAATCTCAAAGGGAGAAGGTTTGACAAAAAATAATTGAGAACCCCTATTTTGATGTCAACCTTTGAAACAAAATAATTTGATTTGGGGAGATTTATGCTGAAATAAAAACAATACATACAAAAAATAAATCAAAATGTTGCTTTGTTTCTTGTACTACCTCCGAAGACGATGCGGGTCAGCAGTTGTTGGCACTGGTTTTGGGGGGTTTGCAGACTGAAAAGTTTATTAACTCCTGATCCAGAGCGTGTTGAACAAATTACATCCATGGATTCTTGAGATACTTTCCCACAAAGTGCATCTTCATGCTGCTCTACTTCTCAAAGAAACACAGAGCATATGACATTCCTCTGCTCTTCAACAATCAGCTCATTTGTGTATCTTTAGCTTCTGTCTTCTTCTTCAGCCAATTCATTTCGTCCAAAATAACCTTCTGCTTTCGTCACATCCCTGGGAATAAGGCTATGAGACCGTCAGAAAAAGCTCTGCATTTTGGGTTGTTTAATGTAGAGAAACTTACAGCCTAGACAAGCCAGTCTGCAGCGGCCCGTGTGCTGCCTCATCTCATGCTTGGTGGATCCAATTAACTGCGGGAAATGGCAGCAGGTGTTTCTCCCATTAAATAAATTAAGATTTTCATACCTTTAATGCATTATTCATACGACTGAATCACGGAAGGAAGCACTTCTGTGGGAGAGAAGATGTTCTGCTTCAAGGCCCCTGGCTTATTATTAGCTTCAGCAGGAGGGTGTAATACTACAAGAAGACCACAAGAGGGCTGCAAATGACAACTCATGATGTCACAAGACAGCAGGAACAGCAGAAGAAAAGAGGGAGGCACGTGCAGTCTCATTGAGGGGTTTCACTCAGTGGAATCTTCTGGATGAATGAAGGGAGACAAATCGGACGATTCATGGATCATTTGGTAAGAAAACGTGGTTATGTATGCGGATATGTGACGTCAACTCAAGCTCTGCATCATTTCATCCTCAATGCTCCATCTACCATTCACTTCTGCTCCCACAGCCAAAACAACAGACCCGGAAACCCAGGAGTGGCCACATTAGTGAAGATAAGTGGTGTTTTTCGGTAGTTTCTAGAAACAAGGACTTGAACTTACGCTGGAGCTATTTCAGAGGGAGGAAGTATAATTTGTCCGATTTTATTAGGTATCTGAGTACTGCAGAAAGTGATACAATGAAAATCAGAATCAATCAAAACTCCTAAATTTCCACTTTGATACCAGCACCCTTATACTGACAATCTTGCAATGACACTGCATTTGCCAGAGTTCACGTCTTTCATTTTGCAAATACATTTGTTTAGAATAAGAAAATTACCAGACTAATCAGTATCCTTTGAGGCGTGGTTTGTTGTGCAGAGAAAGAATTGAAGTCTGTGAGGAGATTGTCGTAGGGACAGAAGCGATTGGCCTTTGTTTGTTACCTCCATCAAGGATTTTGCCATTGTTTGTTTGTTTGTTGAGATTACACAAAAACTACCAGACGGATTTTGTTGAAATTTCCAGGAGATGTTGGTTGTGGCCCAGCTTAAAAATGATAAGATTTCCATGGTGATCAGATAGCTGCCATTAGCTAACGATCACCTTTGCTCAATAACTGGCTAACTAAAAATGGTATCACGATGATTCCGAGTGCTAATTGTGGGATTTCATGGTCAGTGAATCATATTATAATGGTAACTGTATCATGAAACTATTGTTTACACTTTTAAAGGTGTAGTCAGCGATGTGGGAGAAAATGAGTGGAGAAGTTGTTGATAAACAAATTTAGACCCGCCTCTCCCTTCATACCTCACCCCTGGGTCCACCCCCAAAAGCTGATGGACGTGCATCGTCATGGAAACAGCCGTAGAAACTGCGTAGCTGACCAACACAGCTAAGGTAACCTCGACTCGTCAGACAACTCGACTGCCATTATTGATAACATCACGACAACAGTACATTTTGGCAGATTAGACAATAAGATGAATGCCCGACGGCTGTTACTGTTATGTGAAGCACCACTAGGCTAATGTTGCTTACCTATCCAGCAGAAAGACGGCGACATCCGCGTCCGTTTTCAGGTAATTCAATTTGCGGAGTTCCCTCCACCGTCGGACAGCAACACCAATGTTGACCCGGGTCTTCGCTCTTTCATGGTCATAGCCCTTCTGCTGATACAAGGATTGGTGTAGATGCTAGCAGCTTCAGTAGCAGTTTTATCAGACCTGGGCAGCATTCCTTTGTTAAATGAAAAACAAATATCAACACTACAAACTTCTCTCTAAAACAATATTTTCACTTCACTTTGGACATGTTTTTCAGAAAGTTTGTTTTATGAAGTGGATCCCGTTCTGTCTGTTACTCCACATGCCCGCCTATTACATTAGCTGATTAGACAGTAATGAATGTGATTGACAGAGTCATCATCCAGTCACCTGCTGGATATGCTTTTAAAAGGTTATGCCCCTTCATAAACACTTTCTATAGGCTCTTTCCCAGATGAACTTGTGAAATGTATTTAATGGTCCATCTGATGTGTAGGGTTAGCAAGATAGGGCAGTTCTCAACATTTTTAATAATAACTGCTATGAACATCAGAGATGCCTTGGCAGAGGTTTGTGCTCTCTTAGCAATCTTAGCTTGCAATTTTTTTCATCGCTGTCATATGTCAAAACTTAGGTCCAGCTCCTGACTACATGGCCTTTACAAATATCCAGCATGTCCCCATGACTTAGCTTTTAGTCTAGTTGACACTTGATTGAGTTTCTACCCCTTCTGTTTTGTTTTGACGAGGAATATGAACTGTAACATGGAGTTTGGTTTCTACTGCCATCTTGAGACTCATCTTGTTCTTGCACCATATTTTCTTTCCTGCAGAAGATTAAATAAATAACTGGAAGTTCTCCAAGAGCACAAACCTCTTCTAAGGCATTTCTGAAATTGACAGCCAAGATATTGTAGAAAATATGGAAAACTGTCCTTTGGCACAGTGTTAACAAATCTTCTAAAGAAGTGATTGATTCAAATATGGATCACCACCAAAAGTAATCACTTCTCTCTTGTGCCATGACAAATATTTCCTGAAAGTGACATCAAAATCCACTGATTTTTTCCCCTAGTTATTAGCCAAAAAATGTAAAATGACCCTATCTTACAATGTTAACAAATCCTTACAAAAACTTGGACCTGCATGCGGTTTACCACTAAAATCCAAACACTCAACATTCAGGCTTCGTAAAGGGGCCTTCAAAGTGTGCAAAACATCAACAAAAAATTATTATGGATATGCAGATTGCTGGTATATGATACTGGACAAACTGCATCTTATAGCTTTTCTGTCAAAGTTACAGCATTAGCACCAGTGTTTCCACTGTGATTATGGAGTGAGAACAGTCATGGTGAATGCTGCAAACAAGCTAGCATTGACATCACTGTTATTCTTAATCTGAGCTTGATCATTCTGGCATATGACAGTCTTGTCGACTGTTAGCAAGACACAAAGGACAGAGTAATAAAAAGTACATGTTGTATCACTCATCTCCACTTCAGTAGGGTAATGGAACAAAAACATCAAACCAATTCATGGTGGAAAAAAACCTTCAATAACTTTGATTTTTTGTTTTGAGTTTTTGATGTGTGACAACAAGCAATTTTTGGAAAACTTAGTATCATAGTTTTGTAGCCGGCTATATATGGCTACTTACAGCCCAGTGCTCTAAGACGTGTCTGAATAATATATATTTGCTCTAGTTTTAATTTTCTTGTTCCTGAAGTTGAGTATCCAGGCCAGTCCAGCCCTGTCCGACCCGACCCGACCGGAAGGCTAAGGAATAGCATTTATAGATAACCTATTTTGACGCTATATAACTCATCTTAAAGTGTGTATTTCGATCAGGCATATATTTAAAAGTGAGACTTTTTTGCAATTACCAAGAAACTCCTCACAGTCTCTTTAAGAACACCAATGGCCTTTGTTTGAAAAGTTAGCACAAAAAGGCACAACAATAATATCAGAGAAAACTGCTAATTTGTGTTTATCATGTGTCACTTAGGCCATTCAACCCACAATCCTCTCACTGCAACACAGTTTGCCCTCTGGCGCTCTAATGAAATTGAATCTTGGATGTGAATCATGTACCTCTACCCTGAAACACTTTCTAGTTCCTCCAGGGGAAATACCAAAGGGGCTCCGAGGCCGGACAGAAAAACCAGTGGGTTCTGGGTCTCTCTGGGCAGGAGGCATCCTGAACAGATGCGAAAACTACCTCATCTTGCCATACTTGCACCTTTTACGCACAGGCACCACAGCGAGGCTCTGTTATTTTAACACCTTGAGACATTCACATTGAATACACAAGGCCATAACAACAGTGCAGTTTCATACTGCAGTATGGCTTGGATGCACGACACTGTGTGTGGCCTCCACGTACAAACATAGGCAGAGACACTCACTACATGCTACTGTCTCAAGCTGAGCTTGTGTGTCTCCCTCTCTCAATCATCAAGCCTCTGTAGGGAGTAACCCTGGAGACAGAACAAGAAGGGAATCACCTTGATTCCACCGTTACGTCACTCACAGTGTGACACTCACAGTGGAGGCCAAGCACAATGCAGCCCATAAGGAGGGGTTAAAGGGGAAAGATTTCTGGGATTAAACAACTGATGGGTGCCAATTGAGATCAGCAGTTAAACAATCTGCTATTGGTGTCAGAACACACAGAAAATACCCAACATTACATACTATATCAATATCAGTAAATTAAACTATTACTGTTTGAAATTATACCCCCCCCCCCCCCCCCCCCCCCACACACACACACACACACACACACACACACACACACACTTAAATGTCAAGTATCTGTTTCTTTAATCTTTTTTATGTTAAGTCATGGGCACTACCAATAAACCTAACTGTTGTGCCAGTAATGTCGAACTGACTTAAGATGCCAAAAAGGAAAATCAAGGAGCAAGACGGACTTTAGAATCAAATAATGGCTGATCTGAAGCAGTTTTTTTCAGTCAGATTTAAAAGTTGCAACAGAGGAAGAAGCAGCCAAGGCAGCTAGCACAAGTGAAAGTGCCTCCAGCAATGCCAACACAATGCAGGAGGACTGAGGGGAGCTTACTAGTAAAGAGTTTGCATTAATGTTTAATCAATCTCATTTTCATTATATCTTGAAATGACATTCTGAATTTGGGTTACTGACTCCTTTTGATGTAAAGAAGTTGCAGCTCTACTTTAATATCCCTTTGGATGTCTGACCTTCTCACCCTATCTGTAATGCTGAGCCCAGCCACTCTCGTTAGAATTGTAATTTCCATTGCTTGATTCCTGGATGTCATTTCTTCAGTCACTACTTAAAGCTCATGACAAAAGATGAGAGTTGGAACAAAGATGGACCAATAAATTGAAAGCTTTGCCTCCTGGCTTAGTTTCCTCTTTACCATAATGATCTGGCTCAATGCCTGCCAACACTGCAGATGCCGAACCACTTCGCTTAACACTCCGTCCATTTAAACCTCTTGAACCCCTGCTGTTGTATGCTGAAAAATAATTTGGTGGCCTCTCACTTTCTAGCTAATGTTGCTTTACCATGACCAAAAATGTCATCAGAGCATTCTAAGCTTTGAGAAATTTCTCGATACTTTTTTTCTTGAGTAGATTTAAAGTACCAGAGTAAAATTTGATCAGAGTAGCTGTTCTCTTTCCACTCCTGTCCAAACCTGATAATGTATTCCTTCTGTGCTATCCACAGAAGAAACCGCCATCAGTGTAAATCTGAGGTTATGACAGAGAGATTAGTTTTTCATCAATCAAACGTCGAGCTGTGATTTGCTGTTTGCTCAAATTGTGTGCACAAGACTGTTAATAAATGCGAGGCGAGGTTCCTCATGCAAAGCGCAAATATCAGACACCTCAAATATCAGAGTGAGTCAAACACAAGTGACTGAGAGACAGAGAATGTGGTTAACAAGAGGCTACCATGCTGTTTAAACATGTCTACATTAAACTGACTGAGCTAATCTGACCCACAGAGCCAAAATTGAACAAAAATGCCCCGTCATTTACGAGACAGACACCAAGAACCCCCCTGACCCAGAAATGTCTAATCTCCACACGGAGAGTGGGAGCTGATATTAACATCGACCCACCTCGGCTGTCTGATGCTCCATTATTATTCTCAGACAAAGCAGACGGGGAGAGGAATCTGTGGGTAGCTGCACGGGAACAAAGACACTTGTTGAGGTCGCGGGTCACAACTGGAGCGGCAGGCGCCACGACAGAGGCGAGGATCCCCTCCATGGCTGATTTAGCATCTTAATGACGTGTTTTACTGCAGAGGAATCATCCGAGCAGACATGTGTTTGTTTACTAAAACGTACCCATGAGTCATTGTGGTGGGCTGGAGGAGTCTAACAGAAAGTTTAATTGGGTGAACATTTGAAAGTAAAAATAGTGCAAACTGAAAACTTGTATGGAGCAGTGTTGGCGACAAAAGGGTCACGGACCTTACAGATGTAGGTCAGTTCATTTAGACATAACTAGAGCTCCCCTTTGGCTAGTTATGAGCAGTAATTTTGACAACTATTTTTTTTTTTACATTAAAGTTGTGGGCCCTCCCATTGAACTTAACTGTTCTGTGCCAGTAGTGCCGGACTGATTTTCACAATGTCAGGACATGATTATACATTAAGATGCCAAAAATTGAAAATAAGCGCAAATGCAACAGGAGAAAGCAGTGAAGGCAGCTAGCACAACTGAAAGTGCTCTCAAGACAATACCATTACAATAGCATCATTTCTAGGACTCCATCCACCCATCACATCACTCCCATCCTGCAGCAGCTCCACTGGCTCCCCATCACACACCGCATCCAGTACAAAATCCTGCTCCACACATACAAAGCCATCCACAACCTCGCCCCCCTGTACCTGCCCGTACCCTTTGTTCCTCTTCTTCTATCCACCTCTCTGTCCCCTCTGCATGCCTCAGCACCATGGGGGGCCGAGCATTCAGACGCTTGGCTCCCCAGTTATGGAACTCACTCCCCCCTGACCTCTGCATCACTAACTCCATCTGTTCAGACTCTTCATACTCCCTCTGATAATTTGCACTGTCTTTGATTTGTATGTTTCTTTTTATACTTGTTTTTTATGCCTGCTTTTAATGCACTTTTTATTTATACTTCATGTGCTCTTTGTTTGTGACTCATATAAGGTAACCTTGAGTGTTGTTAAAAGTCGCCTGAAATAAAATGTATTATTATTATTAGCTGGAGGACAGAGGGGAGCTTATCGGTGAAGGATTTGCATTAATGTTGAATCAGCATGAAACGGCAATGTGAACTTGGACTACTGACTCATTTTGATTCAAAGGAACAGCAGCTCTACTTCACGATCCCTCTGGATGTCTGATCTCCTCATCCTATCTGTAAGGCTGAGCCCAGCCACTCCTCTAATTCCCACGGAGAATGGCTGATTGAAAGTGGCCAGATTGCCTGGCCCAAGCCCTAGTTTGGCTGCACTCCAGTACCAAAAACACTTCTCCTCTTCTCCTACTATTTCACAAGCTCCAAGTTTACATTTGGTTGAGATAGCATATACAGTATGGCAGCATTCAGTGATACAATTGACTAATCAAATGATTGATGTTACATGGCTTGAGCCAAGTCTTTCTACATTCAGTGATCTAAATTAGCTCACATATGTCACTCCATTTTTGATGTAATGCAAAATTACTTAGATAAGAAAGTGTATATATCTAGGATGAGCACATTTAAATTGTTCCGTTAAAGTGATAAGGAGAGTGTAAAATCCTTACGAGGGGCTCTTAACCAAAAAAATAGCAAAAGATGATGAGTACTGACTGACTGACTTCCAGTGACCTCCACCACCAGCCTCCAAGGTTATTTTTTGTTCTAAATTGATGACACCATTCTACGAAATGGGTTGTCCTTCCTTAAGTCGCACTGGCACTCTAAGGTTGTGACACTGAAAGGGTAACAGAAACCAAATTTCTTGGGGTAATAATAGATGAAAATCTTAACTGGAAACCACACATAAAACATGTACAGTCCAAAGCAGCGAAAATGATTGCCATATTAAATAAAGCAAAACAGGTTCTGAACGATAAATCACTTCACATTCTGTATAGTTCTCTAGTTTCACCATATTTAACCTACTGTGCTGAGATTTGGGGCAACACCTACAAGAGCTCACTCCAATCTAATCATTCTCCAAAAAAGAGCGGTTAGGGTTATAAACAGAGCAGCTTATAGGGACCACACACATTCATTGTTTTTGCAGTCAAAACTGTTAAAATTCACTGATCAAATAGAATATCAAACAGCACAAATTATGTTTAAAGCAAAAAATAATCAACTACCTGGAAATATGAAGGGCATGTTCAAGCAAAGAGAGGGGAATTATAACTTAAGGGGATTGTTTCATTTCAAGACTGTAAACGTGAGACCGACCAGGAAAAGATTTTGTGTGTCGGCGTGTGGGGTAAAACTTTGGAATAGTCTCAGTGATGAATTAAAACAATGTCCAAACATTGAGCAGTTTAAGAAAAAGTATAAAACCATGATTTGAAAAAGGTACATGGATGAGATGGTATAAAGATCACTGCGGGTGGATTTAGCTTCTGTTGTTCCTTTGTTTGTTTATTTATTTATTTTATTTTATTTTATTTTTTTATTATGATTTGTGTTATATTATTAATATTTTGTGTATTTGGTTATGTGTGATTATTTTGTCAGTACTGTCTTTGTGACTTGGAAGTGGGTAAATTACTGACTAGCTGTGTAAGGTGAAGGGGTGGGACTAGACAAGTTTCGACTTCCTCCTACTCCCTTTTGAACATGCAAATGACACATTTTGTTGTTTTGCACTTTGGTTGCTGTTTTTACTTTTTATGTTAAAACATATTTTTGTTGGGGTGCTGGTTTGGTGGAGTGGTTAGCACCCCATGTACTTGCTTCTGCCGGTCCAGGTTCGAATCCCGCCTGTGACCAGTTTGCACAGTGTCTTCCCCTACTCTCTCACCCCCTTTCACAAGCAATAAATAAATAGATAAATAAAAAAACTTTCACGAACAAGGGTAATGTCTCCCAGTGTCAGGCTAAATCAGGCCACACAGAGTTAAGTTAAAGTCAGTTAGTTGGACAACACTGATGTTCGCTGGATACACCAAAAACTGTCAGATGTTTGTTTAACACACTTAGGAACACCAGTTGGTCTCCACTTCCTTTAGCTACAGCTGCATTCATCTCCGTCAGCTCTAGCTGCTTCCTCATCAGTCCCCAGCTCCTGTTGTATGACTTGTGGTGGCCTTTTAGGAGCAGCCATCTTTCATACTCAAGGCATGGTGTTGGAATACCGAGGCAAGCTGTGACAACAAATGATGAAATGGCATATATGTTTGCTTTATATGACATTTGTGTGAATCAAGTGACGTCAGGATAAGCAGCACCAAGCTCCTTTCAGCTAAAGTTTCCCAAAGTTTAGTGCACAACCCACGCGTTACATCTACGTTGGCAAACATAATCGCCATACTCCACCTGCACAGCATTTCCCTCAACTTTTGATATGTTGACCTTTGTTAAACATCACAAACATTGACCCTGGGAATGTTGGTCGACTAAGATAATACACTTAAATATGTGAAAGTGCCTTAAACCACAGACTGACATGTTTGTTTCATGGCTGTCTTGTCCATTCTGATCTTGTTTGCTTATATGGTCATAATGGCTTTAATCAGAGCATGCATCAGATAAGCCAGCATATTTGATTGACAGAAAGTAAACAAGAAACTCATTTTGACTGCCATCAGATATTGAAAGCTATTACTGTTTCTATTTTCTCTTCCAAGTCTTACAAAGTAATAAGTCTTTTTGTATAAAATTGTAAAAAATAGTTTAAGAAAACCCACACACCAACAGACCTATAAAAGGTTGAACCATTCTG
Organism: Scarus forsteni; assembly: GCA_036419115.1. Lineage (NCBI taxonomy): Eukaryota > Metazoa > Chordata > Actinopteri > Labriformes > Labridae > Scarus > Scarus forsteni. The sequence goes on along the minus strand of JAZDUH010000098.1, from coordinate 11,966,933 downwards.
TCCGTCAGTGGGAAAGAAATTCCTCAGTGTAACTCTCTGGGGGTTGGGAGTCCGGGGATTAAATAAACAACAAACACAACAACAAAACATAAACAAATAGTCCAGTTCATTCACGTTAGATTAAGTCCCTGGGGAATTTTTTATGTATAATCATGTGCTGTGAGAAAACGTGTCTGTATGTGCGTGAGAAAGAGACACACACACACACAAGAACACACACAAGCAGAGACCACTGACCCCAATAATCCTCTTTCTACCAGCATTCACATCTCTCTTCCTGGGTGGAGCTCTGCTGTTGTCATGGCGACCGGCCTGGTGGAGGAGGAGGGTGCGGAGGGCGGGGGTGGAGAGTTGTGGGGGCAACAGCAGATAAAAGCAAACAGTCGTGTTTCTCCGTGGGATGTGGTGATGACCGGCGAAGCAGCAGAGACACGCCGCCGCTGTGTCGACATCGCGCTCATTACATTACTGCCGTCTCCTCCTTCTGCTGACAGCTCCATCCAACCAAACCTGTATGTGTGTGTGGGTGTGAAGAAGGGGGGTCTTCCCAGCACCCTCCTGTCCTCATCATGGGTGCACCTGCCCTTTTCCTCCCCCACATAGCACTTGTCTCCCACTCTCCTTTTTTCCCTCTTGTCCACCTTTTGCCTTTTTATCCCTTCCTTCCCCCACAAAACTCAAACTCACTTGAACCAGATTCTCTCTTCATCACGATGGAAATCATAAGCTCTGTGAACTGTCATGCTCTCTTTGCTCTCTGCAGAACAGAGAATATAAATCTTGGACATAAATTTACTACTCAAAAAATACAAAACTGCTGTCTTCAAATGACAAGGTGCTGAATTTGAGTATATTTTTTTATTGGCTATATTTTTGACATCACCTTCAGTCAGTATGTAAAACATTGTTCGAAAAGTCAGGTAATGCTGCTGGTTTGACTAAGTTGAAAGATAAACAGGGTAGGCACGCACATCCCATGTAGGGTGCTGGATCCAAAAGATTCCAAGCATGAAAAATGTGTAAAGAGATCCGCACACCAAAAAATAGCTCCCTTGAAATGTTTTATTTTCAAACAGTGACGTTTCGAGCAAAACCGCTCTTCCTCAGAGTTTACCCTGTTTGAAAATAAAAGATACTAAAATACTTTTACAAAAAGATAATCATTTTTACAAGTTACATGTTGTAATTTCAAAGAGGAAACTGAAAAAAAGCATGTGCAGCAATAATGGCACCCCTCTTCAGTATTTGTTGCACACCCTTCGGCACTGATCGCAGCCTCCAAATGTTTTTTGCAGCCATCTATAAGCTTCTTGCACTTTTCAGCTGGTATTCTCGCCCACTCTTCCTATGCAAATTGTTCAAGCTTTGAACATTTGCAGGTTTCTTTTCCTCAATGGCCGATTTCAGCCATACCAAAGATTTTCAATCAGATTGAGATCAGTAATCATTGCTGGCCAATTTAAGACAGTCCATTTTTTTTCCTTTTCAACCATTCCTGCATGCTTTTGGATGTGTGCTTTGGGTCTTTGTCTTGCTGGAGGGCCCACGATCTTTGACTCAAACCAAGTGTTCCTACACTGGGTAGGACATTTCGCTCTAAAATTTCTTGATAATTCTCTGATTTCATGATTCCTGTGATACAGTCAAGGCCCACAGTACCCAATGCAGCAAAGCAGCCCCAAACCATTATGGAACCTCCACCATGCTTTATTGTTTGTAGGGTGTTCTTTTCCTTGTAGGCTTTCAAAGGGCGGCAATTAAAACGGCCTAAATATGACTGCATGATCATTGTAGCTAATGAAGACTAATTTACAAAACTTAATATGTGAACATTACTTCTGCCAAGTTTGAGTCTGATAAAGTGATGCAGAGCAAAGTTAGAGAGGTTTGTAAAGAAACTGTACTGTCACATTGTGTACTTAAACTTCATGGGTGCCAATAATGGTGAGTAGGACTGTGTACATTCTCCACACTTATTTCATAAAAAAGATTTTCCCCCCCAGTTTAAGAGCACAGACCTCCGCCAAGCAGCTAAATTATGGCAGTGGCTTTTCTGCTATGGTTGGACGACCTTCTCTCATGTCTGTCCATGTGGACAACTCCTCCCCTGGCATTGCATAGGTAAGTGGGAAATGTAGTGGCATAGGCTTGAATAACTAGATGTCAGTTTGCAAATAAACTACTATTCCCATTATGACATACAGGGGGGAAAACCCTCACAGCAGCTGAGGAGAAATGAAGGGGATTTGCATTATAAACTTCTTTTTTTAGGGGCATCAATCTGGATTAGATCCAGATGAACATAACGTAGAAGATAGAGGTATATTATATATACAATCCAGTGAATTTTGAAGTTAATCCATCACGTGATATCAGAAATGCTTTATGGTTCTTTAAAATATGGCCCAATGTTAAGTAATGGGATTTTTTTTAAATGGTTGGATTTCTTTGCAACGGCTTTTTGATTGGACCAAACTACACCTTTGGTTAAATTTTCATTAAAACCCAACCAGTATTTTTTGTGTAATCTTATTACCAGACAAACAAACCAAAAGACCCCCGTGAAAACATAGCATCCTTGGCAGAGCTAATAAGCCCAGATGAGATTTCAAAACCTTTTGGAGGGTAGCTGGTTCAAGTCCTGACTGAAACTCACTTGGAAGTTGGTTTGGCATTTGGGGGATGTAACCTGACTTCCCTACTGCCAGTCGTAGCGGTTGGAAGCTGTTGTCGCATGAAAACACCTATGATCAAAATCAGTTCGATGTTGCTGGTTGTGAAAATGAGCTGTCAGCCATGATGGATTGTGAAATGCTAACCCAGCATATGCTCCTAAACCTGACCTGGTTCACATTAGGCTTGCAACTACAAATCGATAAAAAAATGTGATGTGGACTAATTTGGTTATTGAGTCATTGTGTTGCATGATTATTGTGTCAAATGTTGCAATGCAACGCTGTTAACGACACTCACAGACTGTTGATCAGAGAGTTGAAAAGCACTCAGTCAGTTCTAGCTGGTCATTTGGGTCACCTAAATCTTAACTCCCATTTATTATTTTTTTCCAATATATCTGAAAATGGTTGACTGATGCATCAATAACAGAGATAACTTTGTCTTGCAGCACGAGTTCACCAATCAATTTTTGAAGACTGCAAGTGTTATCAACAATCACGTACAGAGATGGAATGATTATGGTGTTTAAAGACAAAGAAATAATTTTGGTTTCAGAACAGTCTTGATCTTTTTCAATATATTAGCAAGACCATGAAAGATCATTGTGAGATATTTTCAAGTTTCTGTCTTTTTGAGGAGGGTTAGGCTTGACGAAGAGTCTCTTTAAACATCTCCACTCTCTTCATGTTCTACTCCAGTTTTCTGTTCTGTGCCCTGCTTTCCTTAAAGACCTCCTCTTTAAAAGAGACGAAAAGCTTTCCTAAAAGCACTGGAGTCAAAACAAAACAGAGTTCCCCCCTCTGATTCATCCCTCCCTCCTCAGAGGTCTGTTCATTACTTGTTGTGGGCTGGTTGACATGTTCTATGCCTACTCCTCTACCGCTGTAATTACTGATTTATAAACTGCTTCAATTATCCATTAGATAAAAGTCCCATTGCTCTGGATGCCTTTAACGGCACGGCAGGGAAACTCTAAATCATGGGCTCAACTGAAGGATACAAGGAGACATTTGCTTTCAGATTCTGGTCTGCAGCAGGAAATATTTTGACATAAACCACCACAGTCATTTTTTTCTCAGGAAGAAGTGCAGTTTTGCTGAATGTATATGATATGAACTTTCTAAAGCTGTGACTAGTGCTTTTGTTTTAGAAAGGTTTGCAAAGAACATCTTTCAGAACTACTTCAACTCCATCCGAGACAAAAGCAGTTAACCACTTATGGGCAGACAGCTACTGCCTCCTTTGGTCTGAGTAATACCTCAACAGCCCTGTGACTCAGCCCATTACTGGTCATAATTAAAGCACGAGTGGTCGTGGTGGGAGGTCAGAGGCATGCTCATTGATTTGAGTTTTGACGGGCTAGTTATTTATCGTCATCAAATCCAGAGCCAGTGGAACAGCCAATTATCCACACTCCTTCATATCTCGATAATATATATTTGCAGGACTCAATAAAAATAGACTGAAAATAGACAAACTAACAACAAAGAAATGAAAAGGAAAACCTACATAGAAAGGTCTTTATAAAACACAACAATACAGATTCTGTAGAAGTCAAAGATCTTACTTATGGTATTTGTTTTAATCAAATCCTGGATTTTAAAGTACAGAGTTGTAAACAATCATTAACCCTGTCACAACCGGAAATTATGTTAGATGTAGGTTTTTTTTCATCTGAAGTGTACTGACCAATCAAGTATCAGAAAGCTCATGTGTATGCCAGGGGAACAGTCCGTTCAGACAGCTAAGACAAGTAACAACATGGTACCTATATACCAGATCGCTATAACGTTTTATTGTCTTTTAGCAGATGCTTTTTTCCAAAGCGATGTATAACTGAGAATAAGTACAGCACAAGCAAGACTCTAAACATGAGGGAACAACATCAGCAAGCCGAAGGTTTGTTAACTAAGTTTACACGGAGACTCGGTGACTTAAAACTCAAAGATTTTTCCTTCGCATATTCAAAGTCGATCCGCATTCAGACAGAGGCACTGGATACGAATGAAATCACTGTAGTGTGCATGCTAGATCAGTAGATGGCGGTGTAGGTTTGCAGAAAGGTAGCACTGCTACCATACACGTAGGAAGAAGAAAAACTTTTCACAAACAACAATGGCAAGTGGACGCGCAAAGACCCAGGAGTTTCTTTTTGGACAATAAATCAGTTTGGACAACAATTCTGTCTGGATGACAAACCGAGCACGGTAGCAGCACGCACGTAACTCGGTAGACAGCTGAAGCTGTTGTTGTGCGTGCGCAGCCTTCATGTAAAAGAGTTCCGCACGCGCTGTGACGTCAGCATTTCACCCTGAAGCGCTCTTAAATTTTTTTAACATGGAGCTGCGTGGAGGAGCATCTTGAAAACTCCACTCTGGACACTGGTTTCAAAAGTTTCTCTGTATAGAGTTCCCATGTAAACGCAAGGCCAAAACGCAATGAAAACTAAACGGATTTGACCATATTCAGCCTTGATTAAACGGTCCCTAAATCTGCATCAGCTCTGCCCCAAACCTTTGTGGCTCTTGCTCCTCTGTCTTACAATCCAGCATGACCTAAGAAACAGACCAACACCATGGATCAGGTTATGCAGTTGTTGAAGTCCAGTTGGCAGTTCATCAAAGACTCCATCAGGCTTATAAAAAGATGGACAAACCCCAACAGAAAATATCTTCAGAACACTGTCACTGCCCCAGCATTCAGGTTTGCCATGAGTTTAATTGGTTTCTTCGTCAAACTCATCCACATCCCCATCAACAACACCATTATTTTTGGTTAAATACTAGCCGAATAACAAACAACAAAATGGCTGTTTTATTTTTAGATCATACTTCATGACAGTGATGACTTCAAACTTGAGGCGCAACTGCCTTGTTATCAAAACCACTTTGTATTCTCTTTTCTGATCTACCTCGGTGTGGCATCACAGTTTTAACTGGACGAAAAACATAACAAGGCTGAAGGAAACCTTGAACTTCAGCCACAGGCAAGCAGTCAGCTCAGAAGCTTTACATTAAAGCATATTAATGCAGTTTTCCCCAAATTATTCTACTGGATTGTTCTTGATCAGATATGATTATTTTCAAGCCCACCAACCCTCACCATCCACTTACAACAAACTTATGTTGATAAACAATAAACACACTGTAAGTTACTCCATTTTCTAAGAAATTCATATATCATTAAAACTAACCACAACAATTTAAAGAGTGCAGAACAGGCTGTTTACATGTGATTTCTTTATATGATGGATTAAAAACTTTGAGATATAACAACAGTGTTACAGGTGAAGTAAAGGGAGGGACATGGCTCCTGTATTTTTTTACTTAGTGTCTTGTTTTAACCTGACTCACCAGATGAATCCTTCAATGTATTTCACTAGTTCATCTGGGAAAGAGCTCATAGATAGTGTTTGAGAATGGGCAGAACATTTCAGTTAGTATAGGCTAGGTGATTGGACGATGGTCACACTCATGAGAATCTGTTAGCATCCAGGCAAATCTTTGTAAGATCTGTTGACTCCCTGCTCTAAAGGATGCTGATTGAGCCGTGCTGCTTTAGGCTGCTCACAGTGGTTGTAGATTATAGCTTGGTAAGATCTTCTCGAATAGAGACCCTAAACCAGGCTGATCCATCTGCACTGCAAGGTTATTGAATAGCTGTAATATCTGCTTATACACTCCTTTGTTAGTCTTGACTTTCCTGGAAGTGCTCTCACAGAATTGGCTGATGCACTGCTGTTGCTGAAGCACTTAATCTTGAACTACTCTGGACTTATGGCATCAACGAAGCAGTTTCACTCAGAGAACTGCCACTAACTGAATACTTGCTCTTTTACTTACCGTTCTGTAAACTCTAAAAATGATAGTGTGCAAAAATTCCAGTAGATCAGTAGTTACTAGAAAAACCAAGACAAGCCTATCAGGCACCACCAACCATATGTTCCAAGTCACTTAAAGGTGTAATCATCGATGTTGGAGAAAACGAGTGGAGAGGTTGTTGATAAACGAATTTAGACCTGCCTCTCCCTTCATACCTCACCCCTGGCTCCCCCCCCCGAAAGCTGATGGACGTGCATCATCATGGAAATAGCCGTAGAAACTGCGTAGCTGACCAACGTAGCTAAGGTAACCCCAACTCGTCAGACAACTCGACTTCCATTATTGATAACATCACGACAACAGTACATTTTGGTAGATTAGATAATAAGATGAATGCCCGACGGCCGTTACTGTTATGTGAAGCACCACAAAGCTAATGTAGCTTACATATCCAGCAGACAGACGGCGACATCTGCGTCCGTTCTCAGGTCTTTCAATTCGCGGAGTTCCCTCCACCATAGGAAAGCAACACCAATGTTGACCCAGGTCTTCGCTCTTTCATGGTCATAGCCCTTCCTTTTCACTTTTTCACTCCTCTGACCTTTTTCTTTTGGGCTGTTTTTCAGCCATTGCTACTGCACCTATTGTATCTCTCCCTTACGCTAACTGTGCACCTATGCAACCTACGACTCCCCCTCCCCCCTCTGTCTGATCTGCGCATGAGTATGATCGTCCCCTGGATGTGGGGGGGTGTCCCTGTTATGGTGACTCGGCCCAAGTCAAAGTATTTACCTGCTGAAATTCAGAGCCAAGGCTGTGTATTGAAAGCATACTTTTTTTTCAACATGCTGTCAGAGGTGACATCTTGTGGATGGAGAGGAGAAATACGGTGATTTTGACAAATAGTGCATTAGATAAGAAGATTAGAAGCTCACTGACTACACCTTTAAATCACTGTTACTCTGTAGGTTCATGCTCAGTTTGACCGCGTTTACATGCCTACATGCACTGAGTTGCTGCCATTTTATTGTCTTATTAAGTTTTTGGGTTAACAGAAAGTTAAACATGTTGACCCAACAACATCTGTTTATGACATGTTGAGGATTTTTCCCTTTTTTGACAATAATTTGGCCTTTTCCCCATGTTTTTTATTTAATCTCAACAAGTAAATTTTATTCTTTCTTAGAAAAGTCGCCTCCTCCTCAACACAGAGGCTTTTTACTTGCCTTTAAAGATGGACGAACCACACCATTGGATACAAGAACATCCAGAATTCATGAAACTTACAGACATTGGTGTTGCTCCAAGATTTTCAGTGAACCTGTCTTGTCATGTGGCAACTCAACACAGGGGACAGTTTAAAGGTGTAAAAAGGGGTTTATGAAATGTCCCCTATAAAATGACCTACCAAATGCCGGAAATGATCAAACATAATCCACAAATAGATTTCCTTTTTTCTTCTCTTCTTTCCTCACACAGAGTCATCATGTTCTCTTTCTTTCAGCATGCTTGCCTTCAATCTCACTAATGCAATAATCATTCCTAAATCAGTCATTGCTGATGCTTTTCTGTCCCTGGGCTTTATTTTGACACACAGAATGATATAAGACTTTTGTAATGTCGTTCTGAATGCACTAAAGATTACAGCATGTGCTGATCAATGTCCTCGGGCAGTGCAGATCAGCGTGAAGAACATGCTGACCCAAAATGGGATATGATGGAGACAGAAGAGAGAGAAATAACGATTGTATTTTGGATGAATGTGATTCACAAATTGTCTATAATAATGAGTTGTTTGTATCAGAAAATTACTTGATACAAGAAGATGACAGAAAGAAGAAAAAGAAAGTACAAAAGGGAGAGTCTGGGATCTATCAGCCAGCATTGTAGCTAATAATTGTGGAGGTGTTATTCAGACGTGAGCTGATGATGTTCTGAGAGGTAGAAAAGAGTTAAAAATTAGATTAATGGAAATGAAAGGCAGAGTCAAGGTTTGATAACATAGCATTTTTGAGTTTTCAGACCATAACCTCACTTTCAGATCCATATATTTGGTGAATAATATTCTTTCCACCTAAAAAGTCTGTCCTTACATCAGCTGTTGGCAGTGAGTAAGATTACAAGGCCACGAGTTTCTTTTTTACATTTAGATAAGCTTACAGGCAGCATGTAATTGTGTGTCCTCATTAATGAGTCTTTACGGTTTGTTTGTTTGCCTCCACACCATGTACACAGAGAGAGGGATTAATTGACTCGGGTATTGACAAAAGCAAAACATATTGATGGTTTTGTTTGTTATAGCACAGGTGAAGTACGCTATGATTATTGTGAATGGACTTAAGGAGGGAGAAATCTATAACTTGTCTGTGTTTGTTAGCAGGTCACTTAAAGGGCATCAGCTGAGGGAAACTGGAACCAGGTATTAAAATACCGTAAAACTTCAAATGAAAGCCCACCTCAATATAAGACCCAAACCCATCAACAGAACTGCTGCTGCTTTTTACTTTGGCAAAGGATGGGCATTGGTTGAAATGATTATGGCTGGACAATATGCCAATTTTAAAATCGTAATGTGCACGTGCTCAACAGTAAAGTTGCTGGATGAGACTGCGTGTAACTTGCTGTCGTTTTAATGTTGTTTGGTGGACATTGGAACAGCTGGTTGTCCTTTTTTTGTTGCCGTAACCAACAGGAAAGATTGTTACAATGCTACAAAGATTTCATAAGAAAAGAAAAAAATAGAAAAACAGTAATTATTTTGATAAATACAGCATGCAAAGCAGATTTTTTGTTTGTTTTTGATTGTCACAGTCTGGGATGGGACATTAATTAGCATTAAGACTAATTTTTGTCTTATTTATTTCACATTCACACTTACACTGCTAAGCACAAGAAATTTGCAGTTCATGAGGGAGCTATATGAACTATTCTACAATGATATTTCAACTTTTTCTGGTTTGTTCGTTATCCAACATCAGTCCTAAACAGACACATCAAATACTCTTAAATTTTGAAGTATGCTAACCCTATGAATGACAGATTTTTTTCACGATGCCACTATGACTTTTGGTTTAAAAATAACAAAGTATCTTCAGCATTTTACATGCAAAGTAAGTATTTTTGGTGCTGAGGTATTGCTGTCTGGGATATGTCAGTGTTTTTCAATATTATTTTTGTGCAGAGTCAAACACCCACACTCATACTCGTATGGTTAAAATAATGCCATCTGGTGGAGAATGGTAAAAATGTTCAGTACCAAGACAAAAGCCTAGATTGACACCAAGACATACTAAAATGCATGTATTTTATTTTTATGAAAGTGAGATTTAATTGATCTGAATGCTTTATTTTGATCACGTAAAAAGACAAATATGGGTAGTCACCATGAAAATGCATGCATATACCAAAACAAAACAAAAACATCAAAAAAAAACAAACAAAAAAAAAACAAAGAAGGTAAACTGTTGACTATATTTTTACAATAGGAAAAGTATAAACTTATTTCATCCTTCCCCCTTCATTACCACATACTTATCCATGTTTATATGTACCATATTCTCCATCTATTCAGGAACCAGTGGTCTTTATAATGTACTGACCAAAATATTTTGTGAGCTTCTTTTACAAAAATGCACACATGTCAAATATAATTCTTAATTTCTATACATGTAATACACCCCTACATACACTCAGAAAAAAGGCAACACAAGACAATGACAAAAATTATGTTTTTCCAGACTCTATCATTACTATGCTCTTCATCCTTATATTTATTGAAATTTGTGTTGCGAATATTATTTTAAATTTACTTATGTTTCTACTTTTCTTTGATTCATTTGCTAAACTGTTCCATAATTTAACCCCAGCGATTGACACGAACTTTTTAATGTTGTTCAATGCATTTTTAAAGTTCAACTCCCCTCTTAAATAAGATCAAAACTTGAATTGGTTTTAATGGAACATTTTTTGCCCTTAGCAGCATGAGCGTAACACTTGTTTATACTTAGTGCATGTAAGACTTCCGTAAGACCTGGACTGGAAATAACAAGATCAAATAAAAGCACAATCTTGCCAAGATCCATGTCACATGCATGAGCAGAGCCAAAATGATCATAAACAAAGAATGAAAAGCATTAAAAATGTTCTCAGGCGAGGAATATTGCAAAACCCCGTAAAAACTGGAAAACTAAATTGAAGAATGTAATGACACAAGAGGGAGATAAGTTCGGTCATTTGACTAATATTTCAAAATATCACATTTATTTCATTTGTTTGGCTTTAATAACGCAATAAAAGTGTCTTTAAAATCTCTTATTTTGACAGGCTGTCATCTTCTGACACGGCTCATTAAACTGCGTGCAGGCCGTGTGTTTGTGTGTGTGTGTGAGAGTGGGTGTTGGGATGACCTATTTAATGTGAACATTATTAACAAACAATAGAATAATTATAGCTTTTTGTTAGGAAACTGCATCCACTCGTCGTGGGAATTCGACTTGAATGATGTATGTTCTTTTTTTATTTGAGCATTTAAAGGCTCGATATTTTCGAAATAAAAGAGTAAAATCACATCAGTAAAAATATAGTTTCATTAAGAAATAAGAGGACGCAGTTTCTGAAACGAACATTTTTGCATCACTTTCTTAACGTGTCGCAATGTGAATCATTCCAAACATAGGAATCCTCAAAATAAGCATTTTATGGGAGAAGTTTGAGTGTCTAAGTAGGCTGTAGCCTTCTTGAGTATGTGGGAATTTTTCTGAAACGTGGGAAAAAAAACATGAATGATTCCTCGGAATGATAATAATGAATGGGCTGCAGAAATAAAGCAAAGCGAGCGACCGCAAAGCCATGAATGAGCGCATCCTGTAAATGAAAAAAGGAGGACGCTCCTCTCTCGTGCCTTCACACGCTACCTGTCGTCCCCCCTCTCGACCACCAGGCGTCAGTATTTCCTCCCTTCTCCATACAAAAAACCCCGCTCGGCTCCGGACTGTTTGATCACATGCTGGGAAAGGTTTGAAGTTGCGGGCTTCATGTCACACACATGCGTACCGACAAAGTGAATGGCACACGGGCGCAGGAGTGACACCGAGAGAGGAGGAGGAAGACTGTCTGCCGGAGCCGAAGCACGGCAGGAGAAGAGGAGAGGGGGGGAGTAAGAGAGAAAAAAAAAAGAGGGAGGAGAAGAAGAAGAAGCGCCTGTGGGGAGGATGAGGATGAAAGTCGCGGGAGGCTGTAGTAGTATCCCACCACCGGCGTCTCCAAAACCCCGGCTTTAGCGCGCACGGGGGGACGGCGGCGGGGGGAGTCGGTTGAATTTGGACCAGTTGAGAAAGTTCAGCGGCGGTAGACAGGGGTAGGGGTAGGCTGTACAATGGTTATAAATGGGTCTTACCTGAACAGCTCGTCGGAAGAAGACCCCACTGACGCCGTCCTGAACCGCCCGCCGTGGGTTACCACAACTTTGGGATGCTTCCTCATCTTCACTATCGTCGTTGACATCCTGGGCAACCTCTTGGTCATTATCTCCGTGTACAGGAACAAGAAGCTGAGAAACGCAGGTGAGTGGGAAGTATGGGGAAAAGTGAGCGTGCGTGCGTGCATGGCAACTGAATAAACTCAGCTGCCTTAAGAGCAACAAAACTCTGAGAATTTATACTTTATAATATTCCCAACTTCTTAGAGTGTTATTTATTGACAACACTGTCATAGGGCTGTCTTTTTCTTTTATTGGGTGGTTGTGAGCTGCACAGACGTTTTATTTTGGTGGTGTGTAACGGCTGTCCATCTTCACCGCGAGCTCGTCATAACAAATCCGAGCAGCCACAAACATGCCAGCGCACGCGATTAAATACAACCATGTCAGCCAGAACAAAATCGACCTTTACAGCATTTAATGCCCCTCTTATGATGTTTCCCCATCTGTCACGACAGCAAACATGTTTCCCCTTAGTTGGAGAGCATGTGAACAATATTTCAATATTCATATGACTTCAACATGAATCAAAACACGTCAAGCGCGTGCGTAAAAAACATCGTCATCTAAGGACGGATAAACTACTTGAAATGCTTTGTCTCTTTTTTCATATTTTTCATCAACATCACGTCATCATTAAATCGTTTTCCCTTAACATTTAAATGAAAGGTTGAAATCTATCTCTGACCACAGAGTCTATTGTCAAAATTAAGTAAAAACATATCTTTGCCTTTTGCCATCATTAGAATATTGTTTACGTCCATATATTAGAGTAGTTTGAACTGTCACTGCCTGTATAATAAACTGTATCATCTCAATGTTGTTCTCATCATATCATTCTCAAAGATGAACACTAATATTCGCTTTATAACGTTTAAATGTTTGAAGTATTGCACTTGGCCCCTTAGCCTACTTAAAAATAAACAGATATTGAAATACGTTAAAATCTGTTCTTGCCCATATCTAATGCCAGCGTGAAATATTGTGTCCTGAAATTGAATAATAGCTTAAAATGTCTTACTTGTTCTACAGCAACTAAGGTACAAACGTTTGTTTTGGTCATAACAATTAATTACAATTTCAAAATATTGGTTTGCACAAGTAAAATATTGGTACAATTGTTTTGCTCTTAAATTGAATTCCATTATGAAAAATACATTTTTTTCCATATATTGTTCAGCATGAACATGGTTTCCCCTCTAAATGGAATTCTGCCATGAGAATGCTGTTATTCTCCATCTAGAGCTTGATGATAAATACAGTTTTGCCTTTAAGTTGAATCTAATCATGTAAATGATGCTGTTGTCCAGTCCTGTTCATTATATGTATATATATTTTGCTTTAAATTGATTTTTTTCATATATTAACAGATGAGGCTTGTCTTGAATTTCTTTACGAAATAAACATGTTTTGCCTTCATATGTAAAGAAATCAATAAAATGGGGTTCTGTCCATATATGACTTAAGCATGAATATTGCGTTTGCTCTTAAGTCAAAGTTTCATTACAAATATAATGTTTTTCTAGGTCATGATGACAGTAGAAAAAGACAGCATTTGACCTCTAATTTGAATTTCATGGTTAAGATTTTGTTTTAAACAAACATTACTTAAGTACCAGGACAGCTTTACCTTAAAATAGAATGTCATCATTAAATGTTGTCCTTGGCCATGAATAAAGCGAACTGTCAGAAACATTTTAGTTCCTCTGTAATTGAATTTAGTAAATAAACTTTCTTGTTTTCTTTTGTTTATTACATCAACAAAAGCATATCCTACCATAAAATTGGATTTCATATTTAACATTTGCTTCGTCTCTATATTTGCTTCAACAAAAACATACTTTTAGCCTTAAATCAGATACCACTGATACAGTGTCTCCAACCAAAAGCAACCAAAAAGACAGCAAAATAGTTTTATTTATTTGGAAAATGCCAATACTGTCCATTCATTGCATTGCTATGGACAGTTTTGCCTTCAAAAGTGATTTTCATCACAGAGTTGGCAATAATTGTCCTAATATTTGCATTTAAATCATTTTAATTTGAATAGTTTTAGCTTACATACTCCCAATGTGCTGCTCTTGACCAGGGTAACACAGACAGTACTGTATATTACCCCCAAAGATGAATGCCATTGATCAAATGTTGTGATTGATCATCAACAAACACATTCAAATAAATCTATGGTCCCAACACTATGCTCCGTCACGTGTCCCTTAAATATAAATCTATTGCTTGCCCTTTAGTTGAGCTCCATTGTCAACACCCGCTCTTGACCTCATATAACTTCATCATAAACATACTTTTTGCTTCAGAATTGAAGCCCACAGTTGTCATGTCACTCTTGACCACAGCTGTCAATTGTGGTGGACGGCTTAAATCGACCTCGACCCGCCATAGCCTCCTTTTTAAAGCAGATATTTCACTGACCCACGCCAAGTCCGCCAGCAGCTAAGCAGCTCAGAGGGAAGAGAAACACTATAGCAATTATTGACACAGTCTGAAGCCACGGGGAAAGCCCGGCGCTGCTTACACTAATGCTTCCCAGGCTTTGCGACTATTGATGCTTTACCAGCTGGAAGATTTAATTTAATAATTGTGATGACAACAGAATTTTTAATGTAATACCAGGTCGATGATGAAACTTGTGCCATGCCTGAATGTTTTTCTCCTGTTCTTCTTCTTCTTTTTTTTTACCCTGCACGCCACTTAAGCATGCATTTCATTATGATATGGGCTGGGGATTAAATTGCGCGCCCCCTTTCGTTTGAACAACATTGACACAGCAGTGTTTGTCTTGCTCGGTGAAGGTGGTAAAAACGCTCATAATTTAATAGTCAAAGAGGACGGGGGGTGGTGGTGGGGAGGCAGAAAAAAAGAACCTGAGAGGCTCGTGTCATGCTGAGCTGAGCACACGCCAAACTGGCAGCTACACATATCACGGCTGTCATCATTTGGAAGCTGTAGTGGGGCGATTTGCTAAATACACTCCTGACATTACCATTTCACTCAGCGAGGAAATGTAAGGGTCAGAATAGATTTACGTCATGTGGATAGAAAGCACACAGAGCCCCCTGTGAGAAGTATAAAGCGTATCTTGAATGTACAGAGATGTGATTGACTCTGCGTGAGATTCCTGCTTGCTCCTGATGCTTCATAAACTTGGTAAAGAGCCCATTTTATTCTGAAACACTCCTCAGATTTAAGTATCTGCTCATAGATCTCTTCTGTTTGCCAAGCTATCTCAACAAATTTGTCTCTTGTATCTGCGTGATGCTGTGATGTTTTCCACGTTAAATTGTGTAACAAAGCCCAGGATAAGAGGAGAGATAAATTTAGGAAACTGCATCTTTGAAGTTGTTCCCTTAATTATTTCTAATCACATGCAAGGAGGTCATAATGCAGCAGCAGCAGGGATTTAATCAAGCATGGAGTTATTATCTGCATATGCAAGCCTTTAATGTTGCATACAAGGACTGAAAACTCAGAATTACTACTTATTTATTCAGCTCAAAGAACAATTCCATTTTCCCCTTTCTTTGCCACGCTGAGGCGCGACCGAGCATCCCGCGGAAAAGTCCACCGTTTGAGGATCAAAAAGAGAGCTGATGAGCAAACCCTTGGCTTAATTGTGTTTTGCAAAACCGTCCATGAATACTAACCAGTCTCCTCTTACGTACATCGATGACGTTGTTCTCCCGGTTCATGACTTCAAGGCGCTTTTTCTACTTTCCATTCAAGTTTTCTAAAGACGTGCATGCCTAACTTGAGTCGCTCGCAATTTGGGTTTCAAAGAGCCATTGGCAAATCGTATGCAAATTGGCAGACGTATTGATTGGTCCAGAAACTTTTCCATTCATTCTTTCATCACTGCTGGAATGTTTTGATGACGAGTGAAGCTGTTGCTGCTGGCCCTTATCTCAGGGAATTTGACGCTGCGGTGGATTGTTTGAAAGGCTGCCACACATTTGACTTGGACTAAACACCAGACTGAACCCTGAGGAGTGAGAGCTTTTACTGCCTCACTTTCCGTCCACTCAGAATTCAATTTCCTGCTGAGTAGATCGAACAAAAAAAGAAGCGAGTGGGCATGAAATGTCTTGCAGTGAACTTAACGTGTTCAGAGATGGCGCAGCGGTAAAACAACAAGGGGATAAATATAAATAATGAGAAATGTAATCTACTTGGTGGAGAGCCTGGCATGCGCCAGAGGCTGCGTATTGCAGGCGGCAGCAGCACTGCTGTCTCTGTGAGGCCAAAGTCTCTGTCAGTGCCTGAAATGTCCAGCAAGTGAAGCCAACAACACATGGTGAGCGGTTTGAGCTGCATGGTTGGATACAGAGTCAGCGCTGTGAGCTCAGCTCAATGCCAATAAATCATCTTACATGTACCTGCTCTGTTGTAGATAAAGGGAATTTTTCAATCATGCTGGAGAAAAGGACAAAAGATGCCAGCAGGGAATAACCATTGACCATTTGGCGAGTTGTTTTGCTGGAAGGAGACTATAACTCAAAGAGCTTAAGCTGATATGGGTGTTATGAGGCTTCTTAAGAGGGGAGATTGCCTTTTGTGGAAAAAATGCAATTCATTTCAGTGTTCAATGGCCTGGTAGCCATGATGTAACTTGGAATTAGAGATGGGAATTAAAAACCAATTTCAGTTAAGAATCAATAACAGCACAAGTCTTTTTCCTTGACAGTTCCCATATCAAGTCCTTCTGCTTTGTTCTGCATGCTTTACAAATCAACGACATCCTGCACCCATCAGAGGCAGTCAGAAAGAAGTAAAAAAACACGTTATGGCAGAAAGGGACGAGAGGTTAACACTGGGGTTTAACTCTTGACAAAAAGATGCCAGTACTGGATAACAGAATTCTTAAAGATTCGGATCATCTAGCAGAGTCAATAATGGACTGCACAGATACTTGATCACAGTATGCTGTTCTAATTAGCATTTTAAACCAAAATGTCAACCTTTTATTGTCTGAGATGGAAGAAAGGAAAGAAGGAAGGAAGTGATGTTTGCAGTTTGGAGATCTTTCCACATAAATGAGGATGACAGGAGAGCAAACAGCAAACGATTCACAGCTTAGTTGTCAAGAGCAAGGGAAAGAAGCATCTGTAGAAAACAAACTTTCAAACTTTTGCTTGTTATCATGAATAGCAAGTAATGAGTTATGATGGATGGCAGTGCTGTAAGTGTGTGTTTTTACCTTGACACAAAAATGTGCTTCCAAGACAAAAGCCAGCGATTTCAAACAAGGTTAAAAAAAGCAGCAACTTGAAGAAACATTGGCTGTTGCAGCATGGTTGCTAAATGGAGTACCATGCATTCCTGCCCTATGTGCTGTTTCCTTGCCATGGCAGGAATAGGAACTGATGAGATTTTATTTATCCGTGTTATAATCAGGGCTGAACGATATATTGTTATCATATCTTTATCGAGGTATAAACATTCAAGATGTTAATATCGAACAAAGCATTGATATAAATGATATATATTTCTTATAAATAAAACTGCACTTTCCACATTCTTTTGTTTTATGATGTTTTTATTTTTCTGAAAAATGTTTTGGTTTCACCAAATTCGTATTGTTATTGTATCGTATCGAGACATCGAGATATCAAGATATCTGGCCTGAATATTGAGATATGAAATTTTCTCCATATCGTTCAGCCCGAGTCATAATCAGTTCTGATTATCAATCTGATGCTTTACAAATTCCCTTCCTGATTCCTTTGGAGTCAGTGTTAATGAAAACAAAATTGCCTGCACAGGATGACCTTGGCAACAATGTCAAACACATGGGAGTACTATAATTAAACACAACTGAAAATTACTCAGAGACTGTGGATGTTCTGCATTTTTTTTTTGTGTGTGTACAATTAAGCCAGAGTTTGACCCCCTCTGTCTCCAGCCTGCCACAATTACATCTTTAACTTCTTAGTTATTGCTGTTATTGTTCTTGATTCACAAGGGATGCAGAACAAAGTCTGAAGAATTGATGAGGGACTTGCTAAGCGAAAGGATAAATATTTATTCCTTGAGCCAGATGATATTTATTCTCAGTTATCCTCCATTGTAGGCCTGTATTTTTACACAGAAACTCCACAGGTATCAACAAGGGAATAGCACCAATAAGCAAAATAAATAATAGCTTTGGTATGAATAGAATCGTATCAATGCCCCCCCCCTTAAGCAACCATACAGTTTCTCTGAAGAGCAAAAATAACCGGACATTAGGTTGTTTTGCACATCCCCATGCCATATCTGTGAATGAAAAGGGTCTTTGCATAAACAAAAAAAACATAGCATAAACCCAGTATTATGATTTGCATTATGTCATAAGTTAGGTCTATTTTTGCATTCCTCATGAAATAACACTCTGCTTAGACATGCTGGGGTGAAAAGGGTTAACATCTATCTTTTAGCAGGTTGGGAATGGAAAGTGTGAGACACCCTCTTGGCCACCGTAATGGCCCTTCAAGTTAGTGTGTCATCAATCCTCTTAGAACAACAGTTGCATCATGCTCCCCTCCCCTTATGTTATCAGCTAAAATGCATGAATGATGACAAAGAAGTCCCTTTTTCCAGTCTCCTCTTTAGAAACAATCATGTCTGTGTTGAGCCATCTCCTTCTCCCTCGTATGGATCGCTCTCTGTGCAGAATCACCAGCACAGGAGTTTCAAAGAGCGGCTTACCTACTGTACCGCTCACAGACTGTAGTGGCAGACAAAGACTGACACCTCTGTGCACCGAGCTCTGCTGTTGCAAAACAAACCAAAGAGCTCCACATTGGAGCTCGGCTGTCTGTTTTCAGTGTGACATGGAGTTTATCCTCCTTTTTTTTTTTTCCCAGCGCTGCATGCGTGACTTGGCTGCGTGCCGGCAGAATGTTATTTCGGATTGTTCATTACACTTCTTCCGCTATCTGTTACCGAGTGATTGCTCTCAGAGTAATGAATATTTTGAGGCATTAATGCAGAATTAGGAGGTATTTACATGGGCCTCCAATTAAAATGAGCGTTTTAGGTTTCTAAATATCCATTGGCTTTGTTTAAAGATTCTGAACGGAAATTGGCTCAGAGCTGAGCAGCTTAATAAAGAAATGATTGTGAAAAGAAAACAAATCCTCTTCTGTAGATGATGTGGAGTGGATGCTGATTTACAGCATCCTGTTTTATGTTTCATTATAAGGGGAGCCTTTAGAAAGACGTGTTTTGAGAATCATTTGCAACACACTTCACGGCCACGCACATCTGAATGGATTGCAAAAGTTTGATTAAATGGAACAGTTATTTGGGTCTGATGACTCAACATGGAGGAAAGAGAGACCTAGAACTTAAAACCTCAACACTGTGGAGACTCCAACAGTATTCATACTTGTCTATTGCCTCTGCAACAAAATGGAAGGTCTTTGCACATGAAATTGGTGAATTTATTACAACCAATAATTTGATGAAGCTGAACAAGAAAGAAGTATTCACTTGTCCTGAAGCCTGAGTTGTGTCAAAAATCAGTATTTTTATCTGTCAGTGTCACTGAAAGGCCAAAGTAAGAACCAGACACTTTATGTCTTGTGCATATTTTCATTTGTTGGTTGATCTGAGGGAGATCATTCAGTTTTTTTGGACATAGTTCAACAGTCAAGGTCATTGTAGCTCAGGCTCATCACCTCTTGCGGATACAATATCTCAAGAATGTAAACTAGAGCAGAATGTTTACCCTGACTATAGGCCAAACTCTGTATCTCCGCCAAGGAGGTTTTGTTTTTGCTGAAGTTTTTCTGTTTTTAAGTTGGTAAAAGAACTCATTCAGGAGCAAAGCTGCTCTCATGTTTGATTTGATGTTTTGTCACTTTGAATTGCCCTTCAATTATTTTATGTTGTGTTTAATTTACTTCCCTTTTTTTCTCCAAGACTTATAGTTTAATTGTTTTATTCTCACAAAAACCCATCTAGGGAGGGGTGTTGAAGATTGGTGATCATTATAAATGCTGCGATACATGGATTTGATAACTGTTTTCACTTAGTCAATCAATCAACTAATAAATGAATAAAATAAATAAAAGTTAGAAATGGATCTTGATTAAAGTTTCTAGGACTTTGATTATTTGAGCAGTGATTAGATTAGGTAGTGATCCTAATTTGTATGCAGATCCAGGACTTTAAAGGGACTGTGAGGAGAATCTATTTGTGGTGACATTAAGACTCTGCTACCCATGAGCACACGCGGCAACTGTCATAATGCTGCGTTCCAGTAACTCGGAACTGGGAGTGACATCATCTCCGACTTATTGATGTTCCAGTTGAAGTCGGAAAAAAAACATGCCGATGCACCAGGATATTGTTAGCTGTTGTTAGCACGCCCTGCGTTGTTGTTCACAAATATCACATGAAGAATGTGATTATCACTATGGCAGCATTTTTGCAAATATAAGTCTAACAATACTATGTATACAGCTGATCTAGAGCGACACACCCCAGTCAGAAGTGCAAATAAATTGATTATTACAGGAGCTAAATAACTGTTCACACTGGGGGCATCCATCTTCCCAGTAGGAAATTCTGACTTAGGGGAACGTTCCAGCAGTTTCCTACTCTGAACTTGGAAATTCCTACTTCTGACTACAACTGTAACGCATCAAGACGTAACCTAAGCCAAAGCGTGTGTGTGTTGCGATGCTAATAAATGCAGCTCAGACCTTCCTCAGAACTCTGTATTGTTTTACAACCTCTTTTTTCAACAACTTACAGGATGCAAAGCGATGAGGTAATGTATCTCTTTCTAGTTACGTAGTGGTAGTTTTTGATATGTGACAACAAGCAATTTTTAGAAAACTTAGTATCGTAGTTTTGTAGCCGGCTATATAGGCTATCGCTACTTACAGCCCGGTGCTCTAAGACATATAATATAAATGATAAAATAATATAAATTTGCTCTAGTTTTAATTGTCTTGTTCCCGAAGTTGAGTATCCAGGCCAGTCCAGCCCTGTCCGACCCAACCGGAAGGCTAAGGAATAGCATTTATAGATAACCTATTTTGATGTTATAAAGCTCATCTTAAAGTGTTTATTTCCATCAGGCATATATCTAAAAGTGAGACTATTTTGTAATTACTTCGAAACTCCTCACAGTCCCTTTAAGGTGATTTGTTAATATCGCAAGACAGGACAGTTATCCACATTTTCACTAATAACTCAAGAAGTTATCAACAGATTTTGATGAAATTTTCAGGGTATACTGGTAGGGATGGGAATCGAAAACCAATTCCAGTTGAGAATCGTTAACAGCTCCATCAAAGAATCGATATCATTAATTTTTTTGCTTATCAATTCCCTTATCAATTCCTTCCACTGACAGGGTTCAGAAGTATCAGAATTGTAGCATAATTTTCATTGCACCTACTACACAACCTTAAGTGAGTGGAAACACCAACAACTTGCAGAAGCAGTTATCTATGCTGTGACTTGTTTGACATTGTTGCCACTGAAAATCAGACCAACATTTGCCCACATGAAAAATCTGCAGGAATCGATAAGGGAATCGTTAAAGAATTGGATCGATTTGCAGGATCGTTAACAGCATCGACATTGATAAAATCTTATCAATTCCCATCCCTATATACTGGTCATGGTTTAAGAAAGAAATTATTATATTTTGGTGTGAATTTATCCAGAATTTTTTTCAAGGTTTAGTTAACAGTGCATACTTGTCATCATTTTTGACAGTAACTCATCGAGCAGTGTTGGAAATGCCTTGGCAGAGGTTTGTCCTCTCCGAGCACTGCTTGTTAATTTCAAAAGTTATAGGTTAAAAGCTCCAGGATGCCTACTGTATGTTCATCACCTCTTGTTTATGCAACATCTAAACAGTGTTTTGGTGGTTTTTCTTGAGACTTGAGACATATGTCCACTCTGACTAAAGGAGAAACTCATTCAATATTGGAGGTCGCTGGTCAAAGGTAAACAGCATTGCACTCTGTGGTTATCATTACTTGTGGATGTTACCTTCAGAGCACTTTGCTGGATTTTATTAAACTTGAGACAAATTTCCATTCTGATTAAAAGACAAACCTACCACATTTTGAGGTCTAGATCGAGAATGTGAAACTCAGGTCACTTTTGTTCATGGCTGCAGTCGTCCTATGAGGGTGCAACATCTCAAGAGTGCTTTGATGGAGTTTCTTTAAACTTCAGACATACTGTACAGTATGTTCACCATGACTACAGGACAAACTTGTCTAATTTAGGAGATCGTAGGTCAGAAACTTCAGGGTCACTCACATTCATGGCTGCAGTGTCCTCAGGGTGCAACAAAGGATTTCATGCGAGAGGTCTGGGATGTTACATGCTGAATTAAATATTCAAGGTCATTGAAATGATGTGATTCTTTTAAGAAGAGGACCTTGATAGTGATTTCTGTAGATGGATGGATGGATTCACGCAATGTCTGTCCAAACTCAAGGGTTTCCTGAGCTGTTTTGGAGTTCATATGCATAGGTCAAGGTCACTTATGTCCTTTGTTGCTGTTAAACACAGTGTTTTTTATCATGAGTAGAGGGCATATTGTTACACATGCAGATCACAGATTAAAGGTCATTGAAATGATATTATTCTTTTAAGAAGAGGACCTTAGAGGAGGTGATTTCTGTCATTACTCAAGAAGTACAGTTCACTATTTGGTAAAGTGACATAATTTGTACACCACTGCTGCTGTGTTACGATCCACATAGGACCAATCAGAACAGGATTAAAGTATTCGCAGAATGTAAATAAATGAAGAAAAGGCAGGGCTGCAGAAAAGTGACTGCCACCTTTTGTAATACCCAAAGCTGCTTTGTGCAGTCTGTATCTGAACTTAAAGGAGAAGCTGGTGTTTAGCCCTGTTTAGATGCAGCTTCAAGTTTTATCAGTAAATATAATGGTGCTGGTGCCAAAATAGTTGCAGAGATCATATATATATATATATATATATATATATATATATATATAACAAAACAATCTGACTTTTGTGGTCACAGTTATATATACATATATACATAAATATATACATACATACATATATATATATATACATACATACATATATATATACATACATACATATATATATACATACATACATATATATATATACATACATACATATATATATACATACATACATATATATATACATACATATATATATACATACATACATATATATATACATATATATATATATATATATATATATACATACATACATATATATACATATATACATATATATATAAACATATATATATACATATATATATATATATATAGATATATATATATATATATATATATATATATAAAAAAGAGCATCAATAAGGGTTAATCTTGTTTCAGCCCATATCATAACACTTCTGTTTTCTGTGGATGGAGGGCCATAACTGGATGCTGTTTAAGCAGAAGGGGCATAGAGGGTTCAGCATCTGTCTTAGTAAATAGATCAGTGAAGCACTCAAATGTAATTTGCACTTAAGTTTGCTGTGATGTGATGGGACCTCAAAATTATCATCATAATAATAATATAATAATATCATAATAATAACAATAATGTATTTTATTTAAAAGCGTCCTTCTAAAAACTTAGGGACACTGGACAGGATAAAAACAACAACAATGAAATCAGCAAAACAATGCCACTGTAAAAGCAATAGACAAAGATGGATAGGTGGATGAGAACAGCAAATTCATGGTAAATAGTATGCTGTCCTGAACAGGTGGGTTTTGAGTCTGGATTTAAAAAGGGACAAAGAGTTTAGGTTTTTGGAATGTGGTGGGAGAGAGTTCCAGAGCTGGGTAGCAGAGCGACAGGGTGGAGGAGGAGGATATGGGGGAGCGGGCTGGAGAGTCACAAGGTTTCAGTGCTCATCACAAGAGGGAACTTCCTCTACAACCATGGTATCATCCTACTCTGTCAGTCTGAAAAGATCAAGCACTGGGACAGCCAGGTTGTGGGAGATGGTATCGTTTTTTGTTTTTTTTTAATGTTTGAAAATAAAAACTAAAATATAAAAAAGATAAAAGCTTGCATCACATATATCACCTGATATTGTCAATAGAAAGATTTAATTGCAGCATCCAGTTTTCAGCTTGTACTGAGCATACTTCTAATTAGGGATGGAAATCGAAAACCAGTTCAAGTTGAGAATCGCTAACAGCTCCATCAAAGTATTCATATCGAGTCTTTTTGCTAATCAGTTCACTTATCAACTCCTTCCACTGACAGGGTTCAGAAGCGGTCAGAATTGTGGCTTGATTTTCTACAAACATGCACAACCTAAAGTGAGCGGAAGTACCAGCAACTGGAAGTACCAGCGACATGCAGAAGCAGATATCTATACTGTGACATGTGTTTGACATTTACACACTGAAAATCTACAGGCCAACATTTGCCCACACGGAAAATCTGCAGGAATCATTAAAGAATTGGATCAATTAGCATGATTGTTAGTAGTATTGGTATTGATAAATTTGTATTAATTCCCATCCCTACTTGTAATAGGGCTGTAACAAGACATTTAAACTTTAAAATTCATGCTACTGTCATTACGACTGCTCATTCACATAGACCGATGTGGCATAACATTATGACCACAGACAGACATTGATTATCTCTTAATCATGGCAGGTTCAGATACATGAGGCAGCAGGTAAACTTTTTGTCCTCAATATTGATATTTAAAGCAGGAAAATTAGTCAAGCACAAGGATTTTAACAAGTGGGACAAGGGCCAATGTGTTTAGGTGATGGTTAAGTGTGTTAATGCGAAATGACTAGGTCTGAGCGTCTCCAAAAACTGCTGCTCATACTTAGCTTTATCTAAACTGGTCCAAGGAAGAAACAGTGGTGAGCCAGCAACAGGGTCATGAGCGGCCAAGGCTCATGATGCACTTGGGTAATGAAGGTTGGGCCATGTGATCCAATTCAGAAGACAAGTCTCTGTTGCTCAGATTGCTAAAGAAGTTAGCACTGGTTCAGACAGAAAGGTGTCAGGATACACAGTGCATCAGTTTGTTGCAGAGAAGCAAATTGAGAGTAACACAATCTTAGGCAAGGGGCTATTATGTTATGTCAGTTTGCTGTATCTCATAAGTGCAGCAGCATTTGCTCACTCTGTGGTACTAAAAAATACCACATTAGGCCAAACTTGTTTTAAGTTAGAGTTCAGCAAGAAATGTATTTTTTTCCTATAGGCAATAAAGCTACAACAGTCTTATATCTCTATCTGCTAACTGATAGCACCATTAGCCCTGTTTACCTGTAGAGGGGGGCTGATGGAGCAGACTGATATCTACAAGGCTAAAAGGTTTCTGTCAAAACATTGAAATGGAACATGTCATTTCCAAAAAACACAGTCACATTCATTTGTGTCACCCGGGTTTCAAAAACAAGACTTTCACCAGGTTAAAAAATGTAACACTCCAATTAGTCCACTGCTCATGAATGACTCACTGGGAGTCACTGTAGATTGTAAATAATGTCCATTCTTTGCTGTTTACATGTCTTTGTGCATATATCAACCCCAAAAAACTGTGCTCACTGGGAAACCAAAAGTGCTGGAGACTTGAAAGATGGCGGGGAGAGGTTTGTTATTGGCTTCTGGTCTAAGCATGTGTGGTATACTATAGCTTAGAGTCACTTTTGAACACCGATTTGTATGGTCCTACATAGATGGACCATACAATAGATACACATAGATATTGACTTGGTAAAGGTCTGTACATAACCTAACCGTTCACCCCTAATTTGTAAAACAATATGTAGACTTTAATCACTTACTCCTCACATGTCCGGATTTAAATCACATTGATAGATGAATTCTGAAAATCAGGGGCAACACCAATACCATGACTAGGAGTTAGTTGGGCTTGATGCTACATTCCAGTCAACACAAGAAATAAACCTCTGAAAATGACCTTTGTTAAAACTGCTTCTGATTTTCCTAAAAAGGGTTAATATTGGACAATAGTGATGTTCAAGATTTCATATTATGCCTTAAATTTGGGTTCATATATTGACTGTATGTTTATGATCACTGATGTTCTAGTTTTCATTTACTTAGTTCACCTGTTAGGACTGTCTGTCTGAGATGCTCTGTTAGAGCTCCTGCCTCTTAAAGGC
Organism: Scarus forsteni; assembly: GCA_036419115.1. NCBI lineage: Eukaryota > Metazoa > Chordata > Actinopteri > Labriformes > Labridae > Scarus > Scarus forsteni. Next base: position 11,940,797 of record JAZDUH010000098.1, on the reverse strand, counting down.
TCCCTTTCCTTTGTGACCCATGGGGGAGAGGTCTCAATGCCACAGACTTCAGTTTTGTTCATAGAGGTGCTCTATATCATGCAGAGGATGTACGGTAAACACAGTAAAGTGCATATAAAACTAGAAAGCACTTGGAGAGTAAAGCCCGAGGCTTCAGACACGCTTTAGTGTTAGTTGCATTTCCATATTTTTATTTGTTATCTCACAGTAGCCAATTTGTCATGAGTCCTATAAATATTCTGAACATCACTTGTGGAGTTACAAGCACATTTCATCAAACTTTTTGAGTTGTACTGTTAAGAAAACAAACTAACAAAAACAACTGGCAAAAACAGGCTCCTTGGTGGAGGTGACTAATAAGAAAGCATAACACGGCCTCTTTAAACCAAAGCATTTGTACATCCCTATCAAACACAGGGCTTCCCACATCCAGAGACTTTCAGCTGAAAGAAGTGTGATGGTTTAGTTGTCATGGTGCAGTAGATGGTGACATTTAATCACTAACTGGGGTGATTGCAGACTTTTTAATGTATTCTAAATCTCTGTAAGAAAACCAACTTTAAGCCTAATCAAAAACCTTGTTTGAATTAAGAAAGACAAACTTGAAGTGATTAAAATGCTAGAGCTCGTAAAAGATTAGAGAGTGTACTCAGGAGTATTTCTTAAGACATTTAATCCAGTAATCACCTCACAGGAGCCTGATGAGAGCAAATGTTATAGTAAAGCAAAGTAAAGGTACAATATTTGTTTTATGTTGAATGATTTTTTTATTTTTTTTCAACAATGAGAAAGATTTGTTGCAATTTTTAGTAACATGCATGTCTGTTTTAAAGGAAAACCATATTAGGTATGAATTTCTGCTTGAGGAAGAGAACGCTGTTACATCACGAAACACATACGAAGGGGATCACTTTGTTTCTTTTGCACAAGCAGTGCATATTCAGCATTTCTCTGAAGTATTCAAGAATCTTGCAGGAGTTGGAGCGGGCCTCAGTGCTTAATCTGTTAAAGGGTCTCCCTAAGACTGAAGAGGTCACAGGTTAGAGAGTGGGCCTGTATGTGAAAGTTGACATAAGACGTACTGCACTGTATCCTCTGTGTGTTTTTGGTCAATACAGTATCAGATTCTACTCCCTAAAAATAAACACAATCTCTGAGCGGCTACATATTTCATGCCGTCCATCATGGTAGAAGTAGTCTACACTATCGCAAGTGTTTTTCCAAGAATTCATTAGGCTCCGGACGAAAACACGAGGAAACATCAACGTAATAAGACGACTTTATTTAATTTGAGCTGTCACTGCAGCTGACGCTCTCCTATCATTCCTACTGTTCCCTCTCCAGATATGCGGAGGCGAGGAAGTCACAGCTGCTCACTGGGTTTGTCAGTTTCTGTGGCGCTCGCTGTGATAAGCATCGGAGCGGCACGGTATGGTGGAGCAGCTTAATGCTATCAGAAAGTGGAAGAAAAGGGCTCAGCGGTGAAAAACGCAGACTAATTGGGGACCCACAACAGCCACGGGGTCGTGACTTTGCAATTAATTTATAGTTTGCCCAAGCTGAATAAATGAACATTGAGTGGCAGAGGATAAGGATCTTCTCCTTTTTACTCATGAGGCACTTAACTCCCTGCTATAGATTGGTTAATGCCCCTGCTGTCAGCCCGGACACAAGAAAAAAGCAACCCCTGCCCTCGTCCCCCGATGCGGCTTTGCACCTGATAACGTACAGTCAGCATTAAGTGATGCTGTCAGGGCTCCTGTGTGTCCTACAACATGTAAAGTGCTCTCTATATTTTCATTAATTACAGCCAGCTCGCATATCTGCTTTAAACAGATTTCAGTCAGAGGGCTTTTGGCTCTCATAAGGATTAAAACTCAAAACATTAGATCACACGCACATCTAATTATGTAGCTGATACATGCACAGCTGTAGTGGCTCCGCTGGGATTGTGAGCATGATGTTATCGTTGTTTGTGTTGCTTACCTTGTCCGGCTTGTTTTCTGATGCTTTTATTTACTCGCTAATGCAGCGAGTGGGGGAGCGAAAGGTTCACAGTGGTACATGATAGCGGAGATAAAGACAAAAATAGGGAGGAATACTGCGAAAGAGACTTATTATGTATTCGGAGAAAGACCTGCAGTCGCTATTCCTGTCATTTTACGTTGTTGCTTCCGTTGTGGGCGGCTGGGTTCATGGTTTTGGGGATATAAAAAGCAGCAATCACAAGGAAACTACACTGCTTTCTCTGCTTACTCTGTTTCAGTCTTGGCAGGTGCCACCTAGGGCTGATTCAAGGCAGTGCTTGGCAGCAGATTGAGGTTTTAAGGTCTATCGATGTATTTTAAAATAGGATGAAGGAAAAGGCAGTTATATATCGGCTGTTTTTTTCTGAAAGGAACAACTTGATATTTTGTTTTGGATCAGGGTGCAAATAAAGGTTCAGTAGGTTAATTACCAGTATCAGCATATGAACAATACTTAACCACAAATACCAATGTACACATAGATTTGGACAGTTTTGAGCAGAATCAACACACCAGCCCATGTTTATGTTTTCATTACCTCCGCCAAGGAGGTTATGTTTTCGAGAGTTTATTTGTCTGTCTGTCCGTCCGTCCCTCCGTCCGTCCGTCCATCTGTCTGCCCGTCTGTCCACCTGTGAACAAAATAACTCAAAATAATGTAATGGATGGACTTTGATGAAATTTTCAGGAAATGTTCAGCATGGGAAAAGGAAGAACTGGCGATTTTGGTGTTGATCCTGATCAGCGTCTGGCAGCCATGGCGAAAACTGTGATTTCTGTGAATAACTACTGAACTAAAATAGATATCATTATGAATCCAATTGCTAATGGTATGTTTTCATGGTCAAGGAATATAAATATTTCGATGAAATAAAGGTAGGACTAATGTTTATGGTGAAAGTCACAATATGGCTGAGGACTGTGGCGCTGGCAGAGGTCTGCGCTCCCCGAGTGTTCTTCTAGTTTCCATCATTGAAACGTTAAAGAAATCAAATTTTGCCTCAAATCAGGTTGATATATTCATTTTTGATGACTGCTGGTGTATGTTCCCAATCACACTAATATTCTAAAACCCGGTAGTTTTCATACACAGAGTAGCCTTGAAACACCTTTTGTAGTAATTGGTCAGTTCAGAGCTGCTTGGTGCCCTAGTGTCTATGCTCTGCAGTGGGCTTGCTGCTGTAGGCCAGTGGGCTTAAACTGATAATGATACAATGGTACAGCTGTTCTATCCAAACCCTTGGTGGTCTTAATGCTGCAGACTCTTTGTCTTGTTCATAGAGGTGCTTTATCATGTGAAGAAGACAAGCTAAACACACTAAAACTTGTATATAATAATGAAAGTCATGATATGACCTCTTTAATAGTAAATAAGTTTGAAAATTTTAGCAAACTATTGCTATCAATTTAAACTAATTTTAGCTTAGAGATATTTGCATATTGGTGGGAGAAAGAAATAGCAGGAATTTTGGAATTATTGACATGTTGGGATTGATATCAGTATCACCTGACATACTTAGATGCATTGGAATGCTGGTATTACGAATATTCACATTTTCAAGACTAACCCTAAAAGGGCACTTGACAGCTTCCAAGCACTTTCTATCCTTTGTTTCATTGTTAATAACAAGATTGTTGTAATTTTAAACTAGAAGTGCATCAAAAACACAAAACTCTGCCACGGCATTTCTGACATGAATAACCAAGTTATTAGGGAAAATCTGTAGAACTACCCTTTCCCGTAATTCTAACAAATCCTTTAAAAAGTTCTGCATCTGGATTCAGATTACCGTCAAAATCAAAATGCCTCCTCTGCCGTGACTAACATCCCCTGAAAGTTCATCCACATCCACTGACCTTTTTGAGCCATCCTGCTCACAGATGGGGGGACAAATAAACAAATTGCAGCAAAAATAGAACCTCTGGGGGTTCTGGTTTGAGTGGTAAGCGACCAGGCACGTCCCATATATACATCTGCCTGGGCTCGATTCCTTTCTCAGGCCCATTTGCACCCTTCTTTTTCTTACCCTCTTTCTCAAGACTTTTCATCGTTTCTCTCTCCTATCAATTAATGAACATTTGCATTTTTTCCCACAGACAGACAAAAACATTAAGACATCCATCAAGTATGGCTGTTTAGCTTAAAATATCGCAATATAATTATTGGTCAGTTTTTCCCAGCCCTCCATCCAGGGTCATCTAAGGAAGAGAACTTGGCCCAGTAAGTGCACAGTTGACTGTGTCCACACAAGTGGTGGATCTAGGATTTTCTATGTCAGGGGCCACATTTCAAACAGAGGGGCCAAGTGTTTGTCTGACATGCATGCAGTCACATTGATGATAAAGCAGTCACACCTTTTAGAAGTTAAAACTAATTTATAATTTTACATTTGAGGGTGTTTGTAGCTTCAAAGGAAATAAAATAGTATTCAAAAACATGTTTCAAAATTTTTTATTTTATGTCCACTCAGATGACAATCTTCTTATGTCAGCTTTACTGACAGTGTACCTGTCTATTTGGTGGACTACTGCTACCAATGGTTGGTGATTCATCTATAATCTGATAGTCATTCTCCATCAAAAATGACGAATGAGTGACAGGAGCACTTCAGGGGGTCTATCAGATTTCAGATGGGGCTATTGCCCCTGTGGCCCCGCCCCTAGAGCCGCCACTGGTCCACTTTATTCCAGCTTGCTCCTCTTCTCGACATTGTCATGCTTTTCTAATATTTGTTGGATTATCTGAACACACAGCCTTTGTGCTGTAATCCATTCAGTATATTTGATTTTTTTATCAGCTGTTTGATAAGAATTACCCTCTCCGCTCCTCCTTTGTCTTGTTTACATTTGACGCACATTTTGCATCCCCCTCAGCAAATTTTGCACCCCATCCTAGTCCCCCACCTTTTTGTACTCCTCCTCCCTTACCTACTCACCCTTACACACTTACTTTCTTTCCTTCTTCTTTTCACTTAAATTTGACCTTCCAGGCATCATATTCCATGACACCCTGTCTGCTTGCATCACTCTGATCCAACACCCCCACTGTTCTCCGAGGACGTTATGTTGTCAGACCGCATACCTGTGGAGGAGTTCTGCCAATAGTGCTTTGCATCAAACCGGTCGGGCAACGAGCCGGTTATCACACCAGCCTCAGCGCATTACAGATTATATAATGGCCAATTGGTGCAAATCGATACACTTGTTCATTCTGATAAGTGTTAAACAAGGACCAGTACGACATGCTACAGTTGAATGAGCTAAAGCGCCTGGCATCTGGTCCTTTCCATCCCGATCCCTGTCCCATGTTTCCCATGCCCTGCTCTCATTCTGTCTCACACAGGAGATTGTGTTTTAACTTCAAAAGGACGACATAATGAGTCTATAAATACTTAGACATACATGAGAGCATATTTGCAGCCATTTAAGACCGCATCCCTCCCACTCGGGCTAACCTCCCCCTCTTCATCGTTCCATGCTTTCCTGAGCTATTTTTAATCATTTACAATATTATACAGTGCAAACTTGTTTCTGCATGAACGGAGCCCGGGATGACGCACATGGGAAGCTTAAGGCAGTGAGATCAAGTAAAACCGAATGCTCATCCAAGGGGAACTATGCATAACGCATGCATACCGCGGAGCGCTTGCTGTAGAGTGGGAACTGTTTGATTACGCACACACACAAACGCAGTGCCAGGCAGCAGGAGCTCGGAGGTTAGACATGCTGGCTGGTGATGAGAGGGGTGCCAGTTTGAATCCCAGTTGAGAGAGGCAGAGGAGGAGGGTGAGTGAGAAAGGCTCTCTGTGCTCAAGGTGCCCTTGAATGAAGCACTTAGTCCACCATCGCTGCTCATAGGAACAACAGAGGGAGATGGTGGTTGGACTCAGCAGCTTCCAGCTGTGAGTGTCAGATTGTGTGACCATTAAAGGAAGGTGGTGATAAAAAGAAAAGAAATATGTAAGGTCAGCTGTTTGTTTAGAAAAGAATAAGACAATGAAACAAAGAGATAACTAACTGACCTCTTGCTTTAACATGTTTAATGAATCTTAACCATGTCCTTATTATTCCTTTTTCACATTTAAGGAATCAGTACCTGCCTAACAGGTCTTCTCCCCCCAGCTTCCTAAACAGACCTACCAGTGTGACACCCTACCATTGTTTCATCATCAGTATAAGCCCATTAGCTGGTAGTAGCATGACCATTGCCGAGCAGAATAGAGTGAATACGGAGATGTTGACAATTTGGTGCAGATCAGTGCTGAATAACACATCACCATAAAGTTGACCAATCAGAACAGACTGGGCCCAGAGTTCTAGAGGAAGAATACAGCTGGATCAGGGGCGCTCTGTAAGTGAAAACTACTTTAGAAGGATTTTTGAACATAAGTGATTGTGAAGAACCAAAGTAGTCGTCAAAAGTGAATGTATAAAAGTATGGACACTGTAAGTTAGGGCATCATTTTAAATCTGTTATTGATACAAGGGTGGGTGTAGTTCGGGTTTCTTTGTTACAAGTACAACAGTATCTTGATACTTTCAAAAAGATGCTAATGCTTGAATCACTTCAAACCCAGTATTTGTGAGCAAGACAAGGGAAATAACATTAACTTTTGTATTGGCCCTTGTCAGTTCAAACATCAGATTTCAGATTTATAATAATAAGTTCCCATGCTATCTGGTGTCACACACAGTCCCACCACTGGTGAGCATGAAAAGCCCCTCTTCTTGCAAATATTTTGTTGATACTTATATCACAGTACTTGTCCCACATTGAGAAACATGTTCATCCGTGCAATCTTACATAGTACATTTAATATGAGCTATTATCATTAAAATATTATAATTTAACATGATGGCTTCTTCCCATGCACAGTGCAGTCAAACTCATAGGAACGGTTCATGTGACACAATGACGGGCCAGCACTGCTCCTTCATTCTGGACTTGGCTGACTTCAAAATCCTGCAGTCTGAATATCAATCAGAACAAGGTAACTGATCTGTCTGTGTGCAAAAAATACCAAAGTTGCTTAATTTCATGATATTCTACTGATCTTTGTGCAGATATCAATACTGCATACTATTTTAAAGCTAGTTTTATTTACATGCATGTTACCTGCTTCGTCAGAGTGGTTGTCAGATTTTTCTTCAAGCTGACCTTTGAAAGGTGAGCAATTTTGGTTTAATTTGATTCACATCAGGGATGAACTTAGCCTTGCAGAGCAGACAGATCTGCCTGATTCTGAAATCCTGCAGGTCCGTCTTGCCAGCCTCCGTTGTCCAACAAATTCACTCGGCTGAATTTTTAACGGCCCAATCAGGGAAGAGAGGTGGGAGCTGCACTATGCGGACGTGACCACTACCGGAAGTTGAGAATTGGAAGATGAGAACACGGACATGCCGATAAGCCTATTGTCCTCATGGCTACCCAGTGAAACTACAGTGATAGTAAAAGCCTATTAGCTGTTAGCAGCTAAGTTAGCGGCTTACAGTCATTAACTGTTGAGAGCAGTTAGTGGCTAAGTTAGCCGCTATGGCTAACGTCCATGAACTGTTTTTAACTGTTGTTTGTCATTAGCCACTACATTAGCCGTAATGTATGCTACATTATAGGAGGCAACCCTGCTTGATGTGGATTGGTCTGTGATGAATGTGACGAGCAAAACGATTGTCCAATCACAAGCTTGTGTTTTTTTTTTAACGTTCTGCCCCTGAAAAAAGGTTTAAAGGGTTCCTACCCAGCTGGACTAGTGAAATATTTCTGTGGAAGATATATGGAGCTGTCCATCTGGCTTGTCAGGTTAGGATGAACTGTTATCACAGTCATGTTGTATCAGTGGATAAATGCTTGAAAAGCTCATTATATTGGCTAATAAAATCTTTGCTGATATTTTCACCTGAAATTGGCTGTACATGTGCCATGCATTGACAAGATGATCAAATGTACCTTAACAGTTTACCTAATCATTGCCAAGCGCCTACTTTAATTACTTACTTTACCTCTATTTCTAACAAAAAAGACTCAGGTCAGTTTAAGTTAAGGAAAGGATTGTGCTCTTTACAAAGTAAAAAATCTGTATCCATTATGGTGATAAGGACTTTGGCTATACTGGCATATCAGATATCCACAAAACTCCAATATTGTGTATCTCTATTTGCACTGCTGATGTACTTTTTTGCCCTTTTTGCACAAATAGATATTATTGCACCAGTGCTATAATCATAGATAATATGACAGAGGACTCATGAAACTATAGCTGTTTTGATGAACTCAAACATTATTGATTTTTGAGGGGCAAATATCCAGCTGTTCTTTGATCATATAAAGGAAATGATGAGACGCCTAAGTGCCAGTTATAACAAATCTTGGAGAAAAGTGATAGGTCAATCTTAGGATATAGACACAAAGACCTGCCCAAAAACCACATCAGCATTCTCCAGAACAGATAAAAATGATAGCGTCTCTCCTGCTGAACTTTGGAAAGTCTCTTCAAATTCTATCAAGCAATCCACGTTTGTTACTCTGCTTACAGTGTATTCATGTGGAATTTGGATGTAAATTTTTGATCAAATCAGATTTTCAAGATTTTTTAGAGACTCATTGATGCTTAGTCGTAACGGTGCACAGTTCATTGTCTATGTGCCATTATCTGTGACGATATGCTTCAGTGTTTTGGACCTAAATGTTTTCAGCAACAGAGACAAAAAGTGGCGAACTGCTCCATCAGAAAGTGTCATCACTCTCTGTGTGCCAACTGTGAGCTTCAGTGAAATGGCCCATTGTGATCATTATTATGGCACATGAACTGTATTTAATGTAGCCGTGTGAGCACTCTCTCGTTCAGCCACATCCGACCGCTGTTTCTGGGTGCAGTGAGGTGTTTTATCACTCAGATGCACCACTGATCCGTTCACACACTCCAGATGACTGCACCACATTACAAAAATAACCATTTAAAACAGCTACAAAGCGAAAGGAGCCGGGGCATAACATTCTAATAATAATTCTGGTTTCATATTGTGCATGTTGTTCTCTTCAAAATTAGCAACAGGGTCCAAAATAGCAAAAAAACAGCATGTCCTTTGTTTGATATGATCTTATTTTGGAGCAGAGGTTTTCAGGACACGTGTTGTCCTGTGAGAAAAACAAACAGGATTCAGAAAAGGGGGAAGTTATGTATTTACCTGCCACAGAAATAGATCTGAGCCCTTAGATTTTATTTTTCTTGAAGAGTCATCCTGAGTTTCTAAAATACCCTATCTGAACTTCTGTGTTATCTAACCAGTTTTAAAAAAAAATGTTTTTTTTGTTAGTACATCAAACCTAAAGAACTAAACAAAGCGGTACTCCTATATATTTCCAACATAACCAAAATCAGACACAACAAACTAAAATTGCATTGTGATTCGTTTTCTCCCTGAGCAATAACTAAAAATGAAGGCCTTAATATGCTTTTTATTTATTTATTCATTTATTTTTGTTGATTTAATTTAGACCCTAGAGCTGGGAAATTATTTTTTATCTATAAGTCTCAATTACAAATGCTGTCTCCCACAGTTATGAAAAGGGATTACTGAATCGATGTTTACTGTAGCACTGGATATGGTGCTTTTTTCCATCTGTCATTATCTGTTTGTTTTTATCACATTTATGTTTATTTATTGCTGGTTCTGTGATGTTAATAGCAATTAGGGATGCACCGATCCAGGTTTTTTCACTTCCGATCCGATACCGATACCTGAATTTGGGTATCGGCCGATACCGATACTTTTCCGATACCACGGCTATTATTGCTGGAATATTTATATTATCAATATTGTTGAAATTATGTGTAAAATTTGATTATGAGGCTGTAATTAACCACAGAACAGTTATTTACATAGAAGATAAACAAAAAACATACACCTGTAAGGGCTTTAAATTGAAAAGCAACATTTATTGAATGAAGTGCAGAACACTGTAAGGATACAGTCAATCTCCATAGAGACGAGGGCTGCTTGATATGAACAGCAGAGTATGGGTCTTGTAGCAGGTCTGTTTCCAATTGTCTCACTTTTGATATAAAATGTGTATCAAGAAGACAGTGTCTGTTGTTCTAAACTATTTACACTACCAAAAAAATAATACCATACGGGCTAGTGCTTCTGAACAGCACACAAATCAAGTATAGTGCAGCAGCTTTCATAAGTGACATATGAAATAATTGTAAACATCTCTACCCCCCCAAATAAAATATAATAAATTAAAAATAATCCTGGTGTTCGCTCACGTGGTGCCTTTTCAGATGTTTGATTAATCTTTAACTGTGATACCCGAATAGCTGATCGAATATGGGGATAAATATATGTAACCAAATAGTAAATAAATATTTGAATGCAAAATATTGAGTGTAGTAGCACAGGGCTCCTGGAGGGTCAAGTTGCGCTGTGAGCGCAACTTGACCCTCAGATACATCCGCTGCTCTGCTGATCTCAGTGCAGAGTTTCCACTCTGAACTACACAGCTCTAAGTCATCTGATGAGAGCTGTGAGGACGTATTTTTGGTTCTACACCGTTGATGGCAAACTTAAAATCAAAGACCAGGCTGTATGTTCTGTGAAATACAGTTCAGTCACTCGTCCTCCTCTTATTTGCGGGCTCAGCCGACGGCTTTTCATCCGTCCGAGTGCAGCAGAGCTTCGTCAAGAGTTTTACCTCGTGTGACTGTGTTGTTTTCGGCAGGGTGTTTACCGAAAGGGCGGATAATTGAGTCTCTGTACCTTATTTTCGAGGGGCATATCCGAAAACCGTTTGGCTTTGATTTTGAGGAGAACTGACAGAATTACTCCACACAGCAGATATGTTGTTGTTAGCGCTTGTTAGCTCAGGTGGCTAATAGATGGCATCACACTCACAGGGGCACTATGCTCTGCACACACCGGCTGGTTGCAAACTGTAGAATGGATTTCTTGAAATGAGGAGTGGCGTCACATGTCTCCTGTGTGTTGTGTGTTGGATCGGGCGCCCCGTGGCACGCGGATCGGACCGATCCGATCCATGAATTATGCCTGGATCGGACGCCGATACCGATACTGGATCGGATCGGTCCCATCCCTAATAGCAATAGGGTAAAGAGCATTCAAATACATCAAAAGCATTTCTGAAAATACACACGCTACCGGTCACAACCTTGCTGAGCAAAATTTCTACATTTTAAAGACATATTTTGATTATTTTAGCAATGACTATGAAATAGCATCTTTAGAAGATTCAGAAATTAAGAACAAGTACTGCAACAATAATCCTTCATTTTAAGCATAACACAGTCAGTGTTATTAAGTAGGGCTTAACAATATTAGGAAAAACAGATATTGCATTTTTTTTTTAAATGTATATTTTGGGCTTTGGGACTCTTGATCTAAAATGGAAATCATTTATTATTATTTTTGGGGAATTTTGTGCCTTTATTGATAGGCGAGAGATAGGGAATAGGCTTGTGAAACAGGGTGAGGGCAGGGGAAGACACTCTGCAAGTTGGTCACAGGCTGGACTTGAACCTGGACTGGCAGAAGTATGTAAATGGATGTGCCTGGTTGCTAACCACTCCGCCAAAACCAGCACCCCGATGTTGCAATATTTTTACATTTTAAGGAAATATTCTCAAGGAAACATTCTAGATAAATGCTGCACTTTTTTGTGCAACAAATTTTTACTGGATCATGACTTGGTTTTCACAATATTTTCTTTCATAGTGCTCTGACAGCTCTGCCTTATATCAGCTCTTGGCTCGCAGCTGCATCACTTGTGACCTGCTGTATATTATTAACAATACTCACAATGTTTAAAGCACATTTTCAATTTCTGAAAGCTCTTTATTCGTCCTGATGTGGCAGACTGGAAAACTCAATAAAGTACAAGAAAAAAATAAATAAAAAACAAATGATTTAAGGGGTTGCTGGTTTGGCGGAGTGGTTAGCAAACATGCATGTCCCATATACATACTTCTGCCAGTCAAGGTTCAAATCCAGCCTCACAAGCCTATCCACTGTCTATCTCCTATCAATAAAGGCACAAAATGCCTCAAAAATAATAACAAATGATTTCCATTTTAGATCAAACATTCCATGTAGATACAGTAGTCTGTTGGGCAACAAGAATGTGAGTATATTTCATTTCTTTTTTTGAAAATTTCAGCCGCAACATTGCATTTATCTGATGATATATCCCGACTTAACAACCCATTTTAAAAGGTACATTGACAAACAGAAAAAAAGAAAATGTAATTTGACACTTCTTTTACCCTAACATTGCCTGTAGAGTTTTTTTTAAATACATCAAAAGCATTGATGTGAAAGCAGGAATATTTTTTGTTGCAGTTTCTTTGGTTTTGTGGCCAATATTTTAACTGATGCAGGTTCAAAAAGAAAAGAAAAGAAAAACCAATAACGGATAGACTTCTTTGTTTTACTTTTATTTTAAAGTTACAAAATAATCGGTTTGCCTACTCCTAATGAGATTCTTCATCAGTTTGTGTATTTTATCACCAAATCCAACTTGTTTCAGTCATCATGAAACAAAAACACACAAACAGTAGCCCTTTATTTGTTGTGTTTTGCCACTGTTCTTTTCTCCAAGTCAAATAAAACCAGAGCACCACTTTGATTTATATAGAGGGACCTTTCACCTCTGCCTAAAGCCTTTACTGCTGTGGATCCTTAAAGCGCTTCAGCACCTTCTGAACAGCAAAAGAGAATCAAATTTAGAGTTATGAAGGACATCTGGACAATGGAGTTATTAGATTCTGTGTTTTCCCATATTTTATCTGTGAGCAAATACAAATGCAAAATTGAGGATTGTAAAGGATTAGATGCGCTCATGGCTGAGCAAATAAGGAGAATATTTTCCTGCAAGCTGTGGTTTCTTGTCCCAACACGCTGACAAGGTACAAACAAAGCAGAGCCGGTACAGGGAGAAATAAGCATGGACTCTTTATGTGCAAAGCAGAAAATACAGCTTTTTTAACTTAACAGTGCAATATTGTAGAATTGGTGCATCCCTATCAAGATCTTGGATCTATTTAAATTCAGATTTCATCATTGGATTGAATTTTAACCAACAGAACACAAAAAAGATTGGTTGATATTAGCATGGTTGCAAGAACATGGATGAGTGACCATCCACAGAAGTCAGAGAACTAGAAGACAGACTTCATCCTGAGCTGATACATCCAACATCTATTTAAGCAATCAACAAAATACTGCTACTATAAATACTATCAGCATGTCAGTATTGGAAAATAACAACTTAAAAAGGTAGGAACCAGTACCTACAGATATGAGCATTTCTAAAAATATCTTTCTGCAAGTATGAATATGAAACATGCCCCTTACATCGAGTGCATATCAGTAGACAATGTAAATGTACCAAAACTCTTTACTTGACTATCACTGTATGTCTGAATTTAAAGTCAATAACGCAATTTATTCGAATGATTTTCTCTTGTTATATAACTGTTTTTATTACAGATAAACTGCCCCAGTGTAAGGAAAAGGTCAGTTTTAGTGAAGCCAAGAGAGTTTCCTCTTGAATATTTATGGATTCCCTTATTGATTTCCTGTGGATTTATTGGAAAGGAAAAGAAGTACTACATGTGGTTTTTCGGTGGCGGTAATATCAGACACGTGGCACTCCTAATACAGTGGTTCCACTTCCACCACTAGGGTCAGGTTCCAGACCCACCCACAAAATGTAAAAATCAACGAAATAGAAAAATTCTTTTAAAATATACCCAAGGCATGATTTTATAGGTTTTATTCTTCTCATCCTTCTTGATATAGTGAATTGTTGACTCATTCATACCATAATTGCAGCCCACAGAAGCGGGTCTATGTCTTTCTTTCAACATGTCAAGAAGTTTTACCTTCTCTTAATTCATCAGGAACTTTGTTTTTCTTTTTCTCACAAGAAGCCTTAGATAATGGGTGACATCCTTGGGGATATCAATAAAACACAAACTAAGGCTCTAATTTTGAAAAATCAAGCTCTAACAAATATAAAACATACACCCAAATAACTGAAGATATTTGAGCCCCCCCCGTAGTAAGGGACAGAGACTCAGTTATCCACCCCTTCGTAAAAGACCCTGACGAAAAAAATGCAGTCACTCGGGATTAAACTCTTGGCGATGCGCCGCTTCACTCGGCTGTATAACTGGGATGAAAAGCCGACGGCTGAGCCCGCAAATTTGATGTGGAGGACCAGTAAATAAACTGTATTCCACAGAAAACACAGCCTGCTTTTTGATTCTAAGTTTGCCATCAACGGTGTGGAACCAAAACTACTTCCACACAGCTCTCCTCTGATGATTCTGAGCTGTTAATTGCCGCTCGGAGTGGAAACTCTTTGTTTACTGAGGTCAAGAGATCAGCGTATGTGTCTGACGGTCAAGCTGTGCTCACAGCGCCCTCTGTTGGACGGAACGGTCCACTGCCCCTGATGTGCCACTACACTCAATATTTTACATTTGAATATTTATTTACTTTTCGGTTACAGATATTTATTTCCATATTCGAACAGTTATTCAAATATCAAATATAAGGGGACAGCCCTAACACAAACACAAAATCAATACACAAAACACTAAAGTTATGCAGAACACTGATCACTAAAGAGAGAGACGCGGAACTGAGAGAAAACAAACAAGCATCTCTCCTCCCTGTGAGATGCAAGTCCACCTGATTCACAACAGCCAATCAGCAACCAAGAAAAAATACAGACCCTCTGATTGGCTGAATCAGTAAATACAGGCATTATGTTGTGAGATTAAATATCTCAAACAATGCTGCAGAATGTAGCAAAATGGTGGAAATATACACAATATCAAAATGAATAGATTTGACAGAAATGAACACAAAATACCGGAACCATGAAAACTGAACCACAGTATCACGTGGGTTTATTGCATTTAATTAGTTAAATTAACCAGACACTGGATGTTATGCATTTTGCTTCATCTTGTGTAAAACTATGCCAAAGTTTTGGCCAACTTTGTCTCTTGTTTTCCATGACAGGACTGTCTCATGAGAGCATGCTGTCCTTGACTTGCATGGCATGCAGAACAAAGTGGAAGAAATCAATATAGGAATTAATAAACAAAAAGACTGAGGGTATTGATTCCTTGAACGAGCCGTTAATGATTCTCTTTGGGTTTTTTAATATATTTTAAAATTTGTGTTCACCAATAAGTACATACATACAAATGTGTGAACAGAGAAATATGTGCAAAGCAAGTGGTGTTGATTTATAAAATTCTATACATACAATAAAACAAGAGGGTAGATTAAGAGGAGAGAAAGCAAACAAAAAACTGAGAGATAAGGGCAGAAAGACAAACGAAAGG
The DNA here is from genome assembly GCA_036419115.1 of Scarus forsteni. Lineage (NCBI taxonomy): Eukaryota > Metazoa > Chordata > Actinopteri > Labriformes > Labridae > Scarus > Scarus forsteni. The sequence goes on along the minus strand of JAZDUH010000098.1, from coordinate 11,925,391 downwards.
GAGAGACAAAGTGAAACAGTATAGCTACCAAGTGATCTTAAATGAAACAGGGTGATTTATTAGACAGGTGTTTCATTATGAGTTTCTTCACTTAACTTTGAGATTCAAATAGTTTTTTTGTCCATTTTCCTTGTCCTCTTCATGTTGTTAATGGTTCTGATCTACTGTTTGTTTTTGATTCTCATCTCTTGTTTAGACACTAAAATTTAATGGGAAAATTTGTATTTACATGTTTTGTAGGTTTAGTTTAATCCTGCAACTTTGCCCTTATACTGGGGGCATCACAGATAGTAAACAGATAAAGCACGAGTTGGAATGTGTCTAACCCCCCTGATAAAACCGCTTATTTGTCTAGTTTTACCAGAAACTTTGTGATTCATATCTCTGTGCT